>OX457025.1:19222051-19730871 GCA_949752745.1 Protula sp. h YS-2021
CTGCTGTTGAGTTTTGATATCACTTAGCATTTTCTACTGTCAGAAATATCCGGACTTTCAGGCACAATGGGGGCGGGGGTGGGGGTGGAGGAAAGTGCTGTTATATCATTCGAAGAGGTCATATGGCGTTCCTGACTGATCAGGCAATTGATTTTACCTTCCTTAGTTTTTGAGCGCGAAAAACAGATATTCTGAGCGACAGATTGTTTGTTCGGTGCTACTTGCCGTTTGCTTTAATTCTGCACTTGAATATAATCATTTAAAAATGAAAATTTTAAACTTGGAAAACATTTGTTTATTTATTTGTTAATGATTTCCTTTGCCGCAGTAATTTTTGTACAGACATCAGGCGCACGCGGTGAGGAGGGTGTTTACAGTTGGTGGCAGAGAATCAATAACGCATAGATTTCTCCGTGATTGATTTTGCTATGAGATGGTTCTGTGGGATATGTGAATTCCGCGCACACATCTCATTCACATCTGTTCACCATTATTTAACACTACAAACACTATAGAATGTATCTCCTTTGATAGCCAAAACACAGATGTTTTATTCTGTCATTATTTTTTTATGGAATTTACTGTTTTTTATCGAACAAACCGAATTACTGACTGATGGTCCGTATTACAAGAAATTGTAAAACTAGAACCTCACTTCGCCAGCGAAATGTTAAACACTTGACAAAAATTAAAACGCAAAAATACTTCCTTCAGTGGGTTATTTCTTGAATAATATATTCCAAACAACACAGCTTGAATACGACTTATAAGCCGAGTAGTGTTTGGTTCTTGTTGACTTATTAACACTTGACAAGCCTTTGGCTTGCAAGGGTTATATGAATTTGTGCGAGCAAAATTCGTCCTTTTTTTTTTCTTGACACTTTTTCCGATTTTTTGTGTCTTCTTCTTCTCTGACACTATGGGCCCTACGACCATGAAACTTGGGACCCATGAAGAGCTTGATCTGAACATGTGCATGTCACTTTTTATTTTCGTCTTTGATTTCGTTTTCTTTGTTAAAACGCCCTGTGAAAAGAGTGTATTTTTTGCAAGTAAATGCGTAGCATTTAACCCACATCACACACAGTTGCTCAGTGAGCTTTGTGCGAGCTCTCACTGCGTAAATAGATAACGCGGCGTATGCTAGATCAGTCAATAAAACCTTAAGTCAACAGAAACCAAACACTACTCGGCTTATAAGACGTATTCAAGCTGTGTTGTTTGCAATATATTATTCAAGAAATAACCCATTGAAGGAAGTATTTTTGCGTTTTAATTTTTGTCAAGTGTTTAACATTTCGCTAGCGAAGTGAGGTTCTAGTCTATTTACGCAGTGAGAGCTCGCACAAAGCTCACTGAGCAACTGTGTGTGATGTGGGTTAAATGCTACGTATTTACTTGCAAAAATACACTCTTTTCACATAGCGTTTTAACAAAGAAAACGAAATCAAAGACGAAAATAAAAAGTGACATGCACATGTTCAGATCAAGCTCTTCATAAGTCTTAAGTTTCATGGTCGTAGGGCCCATAGTGTCAGAGAAGAAGAAGACACAAAAAATCGGAGAAACTGTCAAGAAGAAAAAAAAAAAAAAGGACGAATTTTGCTCGCACAAATTCATATAACTCTTGCAAGCCAAAGGCTTGTCAAGTGTTAATTAGTTCAGTTACCATCCGGGCATACCAAATGCTCCTCAGACCAAATTCTGTGAATTATTTCTTCTGGGTTTGTATAACTGAAAAAAGAGATGCGGGGGGGGGGGGGGGGGGGGTAGAAGGGAAGGGTCTCAGTGAACATATTAAACTGTTTCTTCACATGGCTATATCACGTATTTCTACGTTCTATTTTCCTCGAAAAATTTCCCATAGCTGCAGTAGAGCCGGTGTGATACCTAAAATTTGACCCCCTCAGAAATGTGACCCCCGGTCAAAATTTGATTATGAAATACTGATCGAGGGGGGGGGGGGGTCAGTATTTTCCTATCAAATATTGACCCCCGCCATCAAATATTGACCCCCACCCAAAATTCCAAAATTCTTTTTCATCGGCCCCTGTATTTGCTTCAAGGAAGGCCGTCCACTTGTACAACTTAACACAGCTGGCTTCTTTACGCCCCGTATAACGACCTACAAAGGATCGCGCCACTTCCCGGCACCGAGGAATGCATGTACATATCGAACTTTTGCACTCAGCCAGGAATAAGTCTAAACTTGTGGACATTTTTTATTTTTATTGGTCTTTGCTGTACACAGATTTTTTGGAACGTCGATAAATCAGACTGAATATTGATTTTTAATTTACATTTTTATACATTTAAAAAAGAAGGGGGTCATTATTTGATAGGGGGGTCAGTATTTGATAATCAAATTTTGACCGGGGGTCACTTTTCAAAAGGGGTCAGTATTTGATTTCACACCGGCTGTATATGGCAGAAAATGCCTGAACAGAGACAAACAACGTTTTTTACATTCTGTGACCCCGGAGAAGGGTCAGGGAATTGCCGATGGCCTCATTTGAAATTTCCTAAAAAAATAAATATATTTCGTTAAAAAAATACTGAGTTTGTACTTAACGTCAGTGTTATGAAGCTGCTTATCCAAGAATGCATGAATGTTTACTAACGCTTATAAAAACACGCCAGGCATTGTTGTCCTATCAATAAAGATAAATATTTTTTTATAAAATATGTCCGACATCTGTACGACGCCTGTAGAACAATGGCAAGGCTTTTTTTGTCGACGTTAATACAAGAATATATCCTCGGCGACGCGATTCAACTTTGACCAAACATCTAAATGTGTTGCTCGCTGTCGCCAACCCAGTTAGACGTCGCAACGACGTCTTTCTCTGTGTCTATGTAGTTTAATCAGTTTAACACAAGAATTTGTATTAGCTGTGATTGGAGATAGTGTGGATGTTGCCTTTGAGCGATTCTGTCTGATGTGTGTAGATTTCCATCAATCAATAAGCGCAATATGATACCAGCCTGTCCGTGTGTGGGCCGGGCATGAAAGGGGATTAAAACTGTAATATTTATAACTTCACAGATCGTAAAACTAAAACAAGTGCACAGCTTTTGTCCAATAAATGCATACAATGAACCTATGTTAACTTGGTTATAGAATAAATACATATTTCGCAAAGGATTTTAAGAGAAAAATGAGTATTTTATGTTGTGGTGTGAAAAAGAGGGATCGAAACAACTTGGGATCTGAACCTTACGGGACGAAAGCTCCAGGTGTGTAAAAATAGTAACTCTGCTTGGGTACAAAAAAGGGCATCTAATAACAAAACCGCACGTGGGGTAAAAAAGGTATCTTATAATCGTGCATCTTGTAAATTCGCATTAAATAAATTATATAAAGAGATCACGCAGCAAGTTTAAACGTTTTCTCTTTTCTTCTAATTACGTCTGGTAAATACGATAAGATATTTTAGAAACCCTACATCTATATCGCATGTTGGGACATGTGCAGTCAAAGTTGGAAATTAACTTAAGATCGGAAGAAATATCAAACTCAGTTGAATTTCTTATTGAAAAATAAACTGTATTATCGTTTTTGATTTTATTATTGGATTTTGTCACCACTATTTTTCAAAAATATGCTGTAAAAAGACACATACTAGGTGTATTTTTTTAATTTTGCAATTACTTTTATCGAATCGAATTCCAAGATATCTGGCCTGGTAGTCACAAAATTTAACTGTGCTGTTAACTGTACTCCTAGTAGCGAAATTCGCTTGATCCATCTTTATCACGCAAACAATTTTAGGTGGATTTTTATTGGTTAAACAAGGTAAATTATTTATTTACTTTCGGGTGTTCTAGTTGCCAACGGAACAGTTAACGGAATCAGTTAACTGTCAGTTAACTTTTGTGAATACAGCTATTGACGTTCAGAAATACAATAACCTTTTGGCCTAGACACTGTTTTAAAATTAAAATTGCCAACTGAGATGAGACTGATTCGCCGAATGTGCCTCTCAAATTTCTTTTATTTTATATATACACTTAAGTGCAATTTCATATGCAAGAGCGTTTTATGGCTATCTTGTATGTTTTGATGCTGATAACAATGCTGTATACGACACAACTGCAAAATTGGAGTTTTTGGAGACACGAGTTACAATATTAATTACAATAATTCGTTTAAATTCCAATTAATTGCAAGTAGTTAAATAAAGGTTATTAGAATGGTAATATAGAACCAACGAGTGTACGTAAAGCACGAAGAACTAGAAACAAGAAATCGAGACTGAGAGCAAAATAACGTCGTTCTAACTAATGCTTTGAAGGCAAATGCGCTCGGTGGTACTCGGCGACAAAGCTTCGGTTCGGTGGTACTCGACGACCAGGCTTCGGCTCGGTGGTACTCGGCGAGAAGGCTTCGGTTACGAAATTGAGATTGAGTTCATTTCTCTTTCTGGAACAAGTGCCTGCTTGCGCAAGATATCAATTTGTTCTTATCATCTATTGTTTTGTGATGATATTAAATAGGTTTTTCTGAACCAGAACAAATTTCGATCAGTCAGCAATTTCCCTGAGAAGCGATTCAGTTTTATTTATGCAAAGATTTTGCGTCTCTATTAACATTGTGTTCATATGTGTAATTTAAAGATTAAGTGGAAAATTGTCAGTTTGATTTGTATTTTGCAGCTATTGAACAACAAAAGGTTCGCGCGCAACAGGAAGAAGAAGAGAAACGCAAAGCGGAAGAGGAAGCAGCAAAACGTAAAGAACAGGAAGAAGAGCGACGAGTTCTCGTGGTGCGCGAGAAACTCAAGGATGGTGATGACGTCATAACTGACGGTCAACGGCCTGTTTTCAGAAAAAAGAAGAGGAGCAAGAAGAAGAGAAGAGTTGATGAGATTACTGACTTCATGAATCAAAGTTGTGATAGCGAAGGGGCTCATAGTGCGACGGACTATAATATCCTGGATGAAAAACCCGTTAGGGTTCAGGTTAGTGAGAATAAAACCCCTTGTTTTGGGCATTATTACTTGTAACCCTACAAATTGTTCTACGTCGGATATGCATATAAAACGGGTCGGCAATATCGGCAACATACGTCGGATATGCGCAAATTTTTTCTGTTTTACTCATCGTTTATCAGTCGTTTATACGCATATTTTCCGACGAAGTTTTTTATGCATCTATTCAACGCATATCCGACGCTTTACCAACCCGTCGGCTATACGTCGGTATACGTATATATTCCGATGCATTTCCAAAGAACTTCCGATTATTTTTATGCGTATAAAATGCATATTTCCGACGTTTTCTAACGCATTTCCGATCAAGTGATAATCATTATCACTACATCGGAAATGCGACTGTTTTTCGATGAACTTCCAATCAATTTTTCTACGTATTTTATGCATATATCCTACGTGTTTTTGCCGATCTGTTATTTGATATCTACTTTCGACGCATTTTATGCGCATAATAGCATTGTTTTTATACGTATAACCGATGTATTTATTACAGATTTTGCCGATGTTTTTATGCTTTTTTTAAGTTAAGAGCATTTTGAATGCTTTCGCTTGTTACTACGGGACAAATTTCTTTTGGTAAAAAAAACATAAGTCATAAGTCCCAAGTTTCATGGTCCTAGGGCCCATAGTGTCAGAGAAGAAGAAGACACAAAAAATCGGAAAAACTGTCAAGAAGAAAAAAGGACGAACGACTGCTCGCACAAATTCATATAACTCTTGCAAGCAAAGGCTTGTCAAGTGTTAATTAAGTTGTGATGTTTCTATTGCACAGAAAAGCCAGATTGTTCGACAAGCGTATGTCCCGGAGAACGGCATTACTCGTGGTCAGCCGCCGAGAAGCTTTATCAACGGAGAAAAACATAACAAATCCATGTACGATGTTTTAGACTACACCCAGTCTCTGCCTCTATCTTCGCGCTACGAATATCCGAATAAATCCGAAGAGTTACTCGCAGAGGAGAAATCAGCCACACTCCAGCACACTACCGCACCCATTTCGAACGGAGAGACAAACGGCACTTCCGTTACTCCTTCCGAGCAGCCATATTATCCACAAGAAAAAGACGACACTGATTATCGCCGGCCTATTTTGTCACGCTACTCCAACCTGGATAAACACGCGCAGAAGATTACTCCGCGTATGGTCAAATCCTACAGCGCTCACGGGCATCTGGTTGGAGCGGGAAAAGCGATGTCGGTAGATTCATATGGATTGGGCAGCTTGTCAGGAAGGAGAATGCTTTCGCAGTCAGAGCTGGAGTATCTAAGACGCAGCCAGATCTTCACGCTATTAAAAGGTAGGACATGTGATGATTTGTTAAATATTACGCCGTGATTTCACTCGCCACGTTACATTAGGTGGTATAATGGCAGAGTGGAATCCGCGGAATATACCCGTTAAACCGTCTTTTATTTATTTTTATTTATTATTTTCCTTTCTGGTGTGAGGTATTTTAGCAAGCAAAGAATGCTTGATGAAATCAACCCATGCAGAAATGGGACTCTTGTGGATCAGACGCTGTCGGATATCTCAGGCTCTGTCTAAGATTTCCCTTCCCCTGTAAGGATCTGTTATGAGAAAATTCATACATCTGGAGCAGCCACCTCCACACATCCCGGGGTTAGGATTCAAACGGGTTCAGTTGGTTTATCGATGATGACACTATAAAATCTTTAAGGATTAATTGCTAAAAAGATCCGCAGACAAAAGCAAATCGTCAAAAATATAATTTTAAATTAAAAATCATTTTGCAAGTTGTTGGAAATAGTGCACTTCGCAGGTATATTGCAGCATAGCAGTTGATGTTTAAAGTTTACCACATTAAAAGTCTTGTACGTATTAAGTGATTTTAACGTCACAGTCTCATTTATAGTTACTTAATTTATATATTTTTTTGCAGGTCTGCACATTGAAAACCTAAAACCCGAGCTACCGCCATTGTGTGATCCGTTCTTGGGCCGCAAAGAGGAAAAGTTCGATATCGCCGACCTCCTTAGTGCATCCGGGCGCATAATTACTCTCACCGGGTGCCCAGGTATCGGCAAATCCAACTTAGCAATAGCGGTCGCCAATGAGCTCATAAAAAAGTTCGTGAATCCAATCTACATCGACTGCAGATCGTGCAGATCTGTGGAAGGCGTGAGATTACAGATGATGCGCACCTTCGGTCTGTATTTCAAATCCAATGAAATGGACTTCTTCTATAATTGGGTCAACAGCCACGAACAGCGCATGTTGTTTGTTTTCGATAATCTGGAATTAGAAGAAGCTGTGGATATGGATTTATCGGCTTTTATCGATGGTTTACTGTTCAATGTGAAGAATTTACGAATCCTAAGTACGTCCATACACCAGTTTTTCCGTGGTCATGCAATGCACGAAACCTACCGCGTCGGGGACATTCGCGACTATTCGGAGAGCATTATGGATATGCTGGTCCCCGATCTCCACGAAGAAGGAAAAGCTTCCTTGGTTGAAGCCACAGATCACATCTTGTTTGGAATCTTTTTGTCTGGGAAATCCTTTTCAATAGCAAACGTAGACCCCGGGAAACTGTTCGAAGACTTGAGCTCTCCTGCTTGTGAGGGTTTCAATGTGAATAAATTGGAAGATGCCATCTATAAATTCACAACAAATGAACTCGAACAAGACAAGCTGTTTAAACTGAGCTTGCTAGTGCGAAAAGTGCTCGAACATTTACCGTTAGAAATCGTTGACCTTTTAGCAATTCTGTGTAAAATTCCAGCTGATTTTGAATTCACAACTGCATTGGCATTGTCAAAAATAGACAGTGAATCTTTACAAGATTACATGGATGAGCTGACGAGCCTGGGATTGCTTGTAGAAAATGACAACCGGTACACACTGCCATTTATCCTGAGGCTGGTTGTACAAAGTTGCTGGCCAGACAACGGTGAAAACGTTACAAGTATTGTAAAACATTTCGTAGTCAGACTCAAAGAATGGAACGAAGAGTATAGTTCCGTGAATTGCTTAGCAGCCGTGGAGCAAGTACGCATCGAGTACACCAATATCGTGTGGATACTTCGCTGGCTTATTGAGCACGAGGATACTTATGAATACTGCGCCGGCTTCGCGGATATGGACTACGCCATGTTTCTGTGTGATCTCCTGCCAAGAGCGCTTTATGAAGACCTATACGAGAGCCTCAGCCAGCAAGCGGAAGAGCAGAACGACGTCATCACCAAAACTAACGCCCTCTGTTGCTTGGCGTATAAATCACTGCGAGAAGGTCGCTATGACGACGGGAAAGGTCACGCGGAAAGCGCGTATGAAAGTCTCCATGCAGCCCAGCTGGATGAACGAGATAAAGCTTTCTGTATGATCTGTTTGGGGAAAGCCTATTGGGAAGATCAAGAAACGAAAAACAAAGGTCTGTCCCTAATTCGAAGTGCTTTAGATATCTACAAACAATTCTACACGCTAAAGGACATCAGGGCTATTTTTGCAAACGAAGAATATGGCAGAATTTTGGCAGAAAAAAAGAGCTTTCAAAGGGCAAGACACATCTTCAATTTGTCGGACTTAGTCATGAGAGAAGTGGTTGACAAGCACCCATTGTTGATACCAAGCTATGACAGGCGAAGGGCCATATGGGATAAGCTATTTCTTTTCGGAAGGGCGACTGATATCTCTCAGAAGGCCGTTGATGTAGCCAAGCAGTTCTACGGCGATCACCCCGTCACGGCGGATATGCTTGTGCGGCTCTGTGACTGTATCATGAAGCGAGGAAGCCTCCAGGACGGAATCCAAGCGTGCATCGATGCTCTGGCGATCCGCATTAAGGTTCTCGGGGAGCACCAAGACACAGCGCTCTCGTACAAAACACTGGCCTACTTGATGCTGCGCAGCGGCCAGTATGACGAAGCCGTTCGCTTTTCACAATGCGCCCTTGACATTTATGAGAAAATAGACGCAAAAGAAAAATACAAAATGGATGTTAGAAATATCATGGTACAAGCAAGTAACAGGCTGGAGACCAAGTCATCGACGTTCCTGGAACTTGACTCGAGAAATGCAAGCAAGACGAATGTCGCTGACCTTCACAATCAAAGCTGTTCCGCTTCTTTTTCCACCGAAGTCTAACTCGAGTTTCATAAGCTCTCGTGACAACTTTGCGTTTTCTTATCACTGAACAACCGTAGCAAGAGGCAAACAAAAAAGCGAGAGGTCGTTACATTAAAAAACACAAGCAGTTGTATCTGACAGGATTGTGGTGTGTACGATGCCCCTATTTTATACGGAAAGAGGCTATGAACTAAAAAGATTTAGCACAACCGCATCTGACATGGAAACAACAAGACCGCTGCTTGTAAAAGCATGCGGTAAGATAGCAATTAAATGAGAAGGGAAATGTGAACCAAAAGACTGGAGACTGGAGAAAAAAGTGATATAAACTACTTTTATTGTAATTTTCTAAAACGTTTTCAGAAGGAATTGTGAAAAAGATATTGATGTGTGCGAGATTTCCATAAAAGTGTATCGCGTGTGTGCTGAAATGTGGTGTGTAAAATGTGGAATTTATGAGATGTTGGTTTTGTTCTAATACGCTTCGGCTGGCCGAACTTTACTGTACAAACGTGTGTGAGAGTCAGTAGTTTCAAATTGTATGTCCCAGATGATTACTTTTTTCCAAATAATATAAAGAGACGTGTTTTAAGCTTGATATACCCAGGCTAAAAAGCGTGACTGGGATGGAGGGGGTGGGGGCGGAGGTGGACGAGTTATTTTGGTTTAATATTTCAACAATTGTTGTTTCGATCTTCGTGTATTGATAAATATGAGGGATGTTTGATGTCTTCAGGTGACTAGAATTTTAAAACAGTGATTTCTGTATTTTTGCATTTTGAAAAAGAAATGAAATATATTTCTGTCTAACAAACAAAAGTGTAGTCTTAATAACGTGTAGCTGGCTAAAAAGATGCCGAGGTAATTCTGCTACAGGTACATAATTACGAGAGAAAAACATGCAAAAATGCGCAATCAAAATTTACAAAATATGTTTTTGACAAAAATGCTTTTGAAAACATTTAGAACTGTGTAGCACAATACCTCTGTTATATGGAAAACACAGTATACATTGTCGAAAGAAGACTGTACCACAAAGGTGGATATTATTTAATATTTAATAAATATTTTTGCGCCTAAAAATCTGGGTGAGCCCCCGTCTGTCCCCCTTCCCAGCTCTCTGAACTCGCTTATGCATAAAAGAAATGCTGTGTGGTTTAATTTGTTTCAGTTTTGTATTATACATTGTAAAATATTGTTGAAACCCACATTGTGTTGGGTGCGTTGGTTGTTTGTTTTTATGGCTATTTGTGTTGGCCACTTTTATTTTCGCTTTGACCCTTGACAGAATATCTATGCTCTAAATGATTTGTTTATATAATTCTTCAAAAAAGATGAATAAAGGTAGACTAATGTATGTCAATATATGCACCCCTACTGTACCCAATGTAATTAGTACTAAGTACTAAGTTATATCCAAGCTACATATAACTGGGAAAAAAGTGGTGCGCAGTAATGGAATATATTCATTGTCGGTAGGTTTGTACTGCGGAGGTCTTTACTAAATACGTGCATACTCCTTTGCTTGATCAAAGTCAATACATACGTGTCTGTAAAGAAATTTAGACGAAATCGGGATGAAAATGCTAAATCTAACGTCGTACATGAAAATGGTTTGGAAGTTATTTGCACAAATAAAATGTACTTATTTTTTGTACACATTCGCGGAGCTGATTGAAGTAAGCACTTTTTCCACTGTAAAAATGAGAAATTACTCCAGTAAGAAAGCTGAAGTTCCAATTTAATTTGAATTAACCTTTCAGGCTGCATTTGAGCCCGGATATTTTTAATGCATGTACATATATTATTTGTTTTGTACAGAATGTATCTTTCTTGCTAAGCTAAGCTACTAGTCATATCGCTTGATTATATATAAACTTTTTCAACCAAATCACGTTGAAAATAATTATTATACAGAATGTTTTTTTAGTTGTTAAAAACAAGCATGTAGATTTTGCCTGTGTTGAAGTTTTGATGCTGCGTGAATTTCATATGAGGCCATTATGATGCATTTTTCTGCTTGGTGGCCATCCATTAAGTACGTGCGTGATAATGCCGGACACCACCCCTTCCTCATCCCATCCACCCATTACCCCCTCGCCCTTGTACGCCAAATATTTGACGTTGTCCACTGATTATAACATAACTGCGTATGTGAAGTCCAAGTCCCCCTTCATCCCCCCCTCCCCTCCACTCCAAACGTGCGTACTTGATGAATGGCCCATTAAACAAAGAATATATTTTGATAGCTCTGGCTTAAAGCTTCAAAAGCCGTATTGAAAAGTCGAAGCTGTACCTTAAAATAATCAATAAATAAGTCAAAGATCAATACATTGATTTCCGAATATGTGAAAGCTATTGGGTACAAGAATAATTAATAATCAGATAGTGATTGAGACATTGAGCAATGCTTGCATATTAGATGGTGACTGAGACATTGAGCAATGCTTGTATATTAGATGGTGACTGAGACATTGAGCAATGCTTGTATATTAGATGGTGACTGAGACATTGAGCAATGCTTGCATATTAAATTTCAGTTTCTTGTATCTTGTTATGAGACTTTGGATAAATTTGAAATATTGCTAACCCTGATATAAAACGTTTCCCCTATATCCCTGATATGAAACGTTTTCCCCTTTCTCCTTTTCTAATCTGTTTATCGATATGAGCAAATGACAGAGAGATTACGCTTATCGTTGTCAGTGATATCAATAGTAGCTCTTTTCCCTGTCAAAAGCCTTTAGAAACTCTCTTTCCCTTTGAACAAGTGACCCCCGCTTCAAAACTGTCTACTTCTCCGTCCTTTCTATTCCTGGTCTGCTGGTGAAATATAATATTTGCTGAGATAAATTATGTTTAAATAATGAAATTAAGTTATATTTCGAAGACTGGGGCATGAAGTATCGGAGCAACAATTTCTAGATTAAACTTCACAATCCACATAAGCTTTTGTGGTGGTATCGTATCGCAAATGGGTCATCTTATTCGCCTGTTGCCATTTCAGATATCTATATTTTTGTATCTTTTTTGGGAAAAATTTTAGTGCTTATCAATATATCTGCGCTTTGAATAACGGTGAACAGTTCCACTTAATTTCTTTAAAGGATAAAATTTGTAACCTGAGTAATGTGGCTTTGTAATTTAATAAATAGAAGCCTTCTCTACAGTGCTATTTTGTATTGAGTTCACGGAAAAACTAGAGCGACCAGTGCCAACAAAGTTGACTAGGCGACTGTTGCTTCCCGACATAACAAAAGCGTGTATGTTGTTTTTGTTTGAAGCAAACATACGCCGCACACACATAAGTATTCCCCAAGTGGTCGATACTCCCTGTCATTAAATTAGCAAATGAACAAAGCTGTCAGTTTCCTTATAAAAATGAATTTCGATACACAGATAAGTTTGCTCGTAATACACAGTGTAATTACGCAACGCTCCTAAAAACGAAAAAAAAAAAAGAAATAAATTTGGTCCAGAATAAAGATATCTCGAACAATCTTCTCAAGTGTAAAGGCACCTCTTGTTTTTTTATCTGATCCATCTAACTCATTAGAAAAGTAACTTATTTAATGTACATAGAACAAACTATAATATACGTATTAACATGTTCACATAAATCCGAGCGGTTTTTTTTTTACATTTTATAATTAACGTTATGTACAAGAAGTTCTATATATATATATTTATAACTATTTGACCTACCAGAAATTAAGATTATCAATTAAAAAGTATTTGGAATTGTTTAATAATTATTTTGTAACGGGCTTCCCAAAACACCAACATTTTACACACTGCTGAACTAAATTAAAACGAGGTTAATTTTTCGTCCAACAAAAATTGAGCGACTGTCTAGCTATAACCGATCTCCGCTTGAAGAGTGCTGCACTTGGTCGGAATATTCACATTTTTATTTCTTTTTATATATCTTTTTAATGCATTAGATTTGGTTACTATGTATAAAAGAAATGAATTTTGAAAATCAAATTAAATGTTATGATGATACAAACTTGTGCAGTATTTAAACATCACAAAAATAAGATAATACAAGCAGGTTTTTCTTTCTTTTTCTTCAATCAATTGCAAGCTCCCAGTAAAATTAAAATCAATTGTCTCCAGACCATTTTTTGTTAGACATATTATTCCCTTATCAATTTCTGATTTATTTATATTTTTGTTCACGTATTCTAGTCGTATTATTGACACAGAGGTACATGTTTAATTACTCTAACAAAGAGCCTCCTGGACCAGGGTGCATCTTTTCGCTGGTCTCTACATGGATGAGTACAAAGCGAGGACTTTTCTTACACTCCTCTTTCTCTGTCTTCGAGGCAACTCTTGATGTTTACACAACTAAGTTTCTCATCAGCTCTTGTTTGTAGCGTAGGAAATCAGGTCCTTTAATGGAAGTCCGTATCTGCGCGTGCTCAAGAGAGAAACTCCTGAGAACTGGACCTGGTTTGTTGCCACGCAACAGGATCCCCTCCAGGATGTTGTTTATGCTATCGCAACGGGCCCACAGATCCGTCAGCGCTGTAGACGTGGGGCAGTAGACCAGAAAGGCGCCAGTGGTCTCGTCTACGCCGACGATTCGGCGATCTTTTTCTTCTATTTTATCTGTCACAGCCTGAAGAAGCTCCTTGATTGGAAGGCTTATCCCCGGAAGGATTTGAAACAAGTCATGCTCCTGTGTTAGCGGATGATGCTTGAGTCGCCAGCACTGCTTCATGACAGCGGTGAGGAACTGGTTGAATTCACGGAGTTTTAGCAGTTCTTTTTCATCATCTTCAGCATAGAGCATTTCTATGGCTGTAGCGTCATGGAGGAGCTGTATGCCACCTGAAAGTTAAATGTACACTTATTACTACTAAAATATGGTAAACATTATGACTTCCATTAAACGCCTATTTGAGGTCGCGACGGCTATTTACCATTTTACAATGTTTGTAAAAAATTGCAGTTGTTTTTTCGACGTCGCAACCAAAAACTAACGTTGTACAGAGTCGTTGTTTGGTCGCGACCAAAGGTGCCACTTTCTCAGTTGTCTATACAACGTCTTCATGGTAATGTTGGATAAAGATGTCAGGACATCGACATCTATGCAACACCTGGGTAAACACTGTTTCTAATTTCATAAACAACCAAAAATATAACAACTAAGCCAAAAATATAACCCTGTCCGTTTCTGAGGAAAGGGAGAAGGGGTTGATATCTACCTGTGTATGTTAAATATTTGTAGCTAATTATAAAAGATACGAATTAGACTTTGGCTTTCCTTTCTCGGCTTTTCGAAAGGAGTTCCAGGTTTTTATTATCTGCGTAAACATTAATGCATACATTATATTTACAGGACTTTGCCAGCGAAAAGCGAATTGTCCAAGAACAATAGTGTATTTTTCGGCGGCACAGGCACCAAGTCTTTTAGCGCCCATTTCTTTAACGGGATACACAGGAAAACAAACAAAAATAAAACAAAAATTACACATTACACTTTGAGCCACTTTGCTCATTTTCATTCCAGTTGAAACCTCGAAAAAAAAAGACTACGCTTAGGTTTCTTTAGGAGATGAGCTGGTCATAGGAACATGTATCGAGACACCCCTGCTCTGATCCACCGCCAACCAAATCTAAAGCCAGAATTTTTTTGTTTCAAAATTGGAAAAAAACCAAGGTATGTTAACATCAGACATACTTTCTGTGAATACTTACCAAGGCAGTATGTGACGACGTCATCGTGGGATTGCTTGGTGGGCTCATCTCGTTTCAGCGCTGTGCGAAGTTGTGTCGCCCTCTCTTGAGCAGTAACAGGATCCTGTAGAAGCTCTAAGGCTCTATCCCGCCACATACTCCCATCCTGGCGGTACGCCAGTGGCGTGGGCGTCACTGGTACTGTAACACCATAAAAACAACGCAGATGCATTCGTATCCAGTTTTTTAGTTTTTTAGTACTTTAGGAAAGCTGTGGGTTTTCTATTAACTAAAATAATACACACCCCCGAGGAACATGCGCAAGAGTATGTGGAATGAGAAAGTGAATCTCATAATTATTGCATTATATTTTTTGCTAGTTAACCGCAGTTTTAGGGACAACATAAGTTATTTAATTCAATCACAATATTATCTGTATGAGACAGAAATAAATTCTTTTCGAGGCCTAAATTTATTGTAATTTTCCTCTAGATAGCATTTTTAGGCATGTTCCATGTATTAGTTGTAACAATAATATGTACATGAATATTCCAGTTACCTGTAAAGAATTCTGGTTCAGATGTGAGTCTTGATACAATGGTGGCAGTGGCTGACTCCTTTGCAATTAGAGTAGGAATTCCTGCACTCAAAGCTGCTATGCCTACGTTTCCAAACGGTTCAGCCCGCGAAGGTACCAGACATATGTCGTATTCTTCCAGATCTCGATACATATCTCGGGGACTCTCGTAACAACAAGCTTCTATCTTGATTCGGTTTGGGTTAGGGAATTCTCCTATTCTCTTATTTGCAATCGCGACACCGGCTTCAGAAAGACCACCGATTTTTAAGCTTGGGACTTCTTTACCCTTGGATCGGAGAACGGCGGCGATTTTACTCACGGTTACAACCGCTATATCGGTGCCCTGCCACACCTCTAAGTCTCCCCCGTCACACAGTGCCAGGATTTTGGCGGGTTTTGCGTCGGATACACCGCTCGCTGTGAGCTGTTTTCTTCTGACAGAAAACACATTTTCTTGGCATTGCGGGAAGAATTTCCTGTGGTCTATTGGCTGTTTGGCTCGGTTGCGGAACTTGGCAGTGAAATACCAGTGGCATTTATCGGTAACAGAATAGACGGCTTCTGCTCTCTCTGCCAACTCCACCAAAGTGTTATCGTCTGGGATCGGGTACGGAAGTGACGCCTCCAGCCATTCCACGTCACGTGGGATCACGTGATAAAACAATATGACCTTGGCCTTTGGATAAAGAGTATCTCTAAAATGCAAGGCAGCTTTAGCCGTTATTGGCGCATGGCCGATAATGAAAGATATTTTCGGGGCTCGAGAAATTAAATCCGGATATACCGATCCCGGATCGGAATCGAGTTGGCGATAGAGCTGCTTTAAGGGTCCGGATGTAGAAGGGATCAATTCTACATCGTTATGTTTATCATTGTGTTTAACCGAATATGTCGATCCAAGGATGGTGGAGAATATTCGGGTTCCTTTAAAACGCGCCAAATTCAAAGCGAGGCTTTGATTGACAGCTGATATCCCGTCACGTGTACTGCTCCAGGTATCGCAAACCAATAAGATCCGCCGCTCAATCTTTGGAGATACCAAGTGATCGATGTCTATGTCTTCCATGGTCAGTACTGAAAAAGATTTAGTTAACGTTGAATGCACATTTGCTGTTGGTTTTGTTCTTTTTTTTTTTGTCAAAAGCAATTCACGAAATCAATGGTTTCTTGCTCTTTTTTCACTCAAACTTGTTTAAGTTACCTTGTATAGTGAAACAATCTCCAGAACATTCTAAAACATCTCATTCGGTTAAACTACAAAATCTTTTAAGCGTTCAGCAAATTATTATTAAATTGTAGATTTACACTTTTCTCTTTAAAAACATAGCGGCTCCTTCATCTATGAAGTCCTTTTTTGGCTCTGTCGCAATTTGATAAATTGCCACATAATTTATGGAGGTGGGCAGTTTTACGATTCAAGGAGCCGTCCCTTAGATTTGCGAGATGTTCAAAATTTGTTTTGGAGTCAATTTTCAAAGAAGTAATTTTCTTACGTTAAGATTCTGGAGTTTATATTGTGAGGACTTCATATTTACATATAGATCACTGGTCTTTATTCGTATTAAATATTTACAAGAGTAGGATATTTAACTCACAATCATGATGTCCCTGAAAACCGAATGCGTGTGACTAGGACACAAGGGCCGTGTGTAATAGCTCTCCAAGTGGGTGTTAAATACACTTAAGAAAACAACCATTTCATCCGGAGTGATCCAGAGTTAAGCTTGCGTAAACACAACCGAAAACTAACTATTGTATATACATATGTATAATTAGGGTCGGCTATTTGATTTGGTAGGTTATTCGAGGGTACGCAAGAATTCCATTTGTGTATTTTTTATTTAAAATATTAAAATATCTCTTTACTGCCACCTGCATTTTTAGACTATGCACAGGTTTTAGTGACTGTCCAACGGGCGATTATATATTGTATATATGAATGGATTGGTGTTCTTGATCGCATACACAACCCAATAAACATTGCGAATCAGCGTCGGATTTTGCTTGATTGGGGAAGTTGAAACATGAAACAACTTCCACCTTCCGGCCGTCGAAAGAGCCACGTTGTATAGAACGTCGGTAAAATATCGGTCTAGAACTGCAGAGTGACAATGAGAAGTTGTTTTGATCACTCCTATGTCAAAGTACACGCACCCTTGGGTCACCCAGCAAGACAGGATACTATGAAGTCAATTTTCATGAATATTTTTCAAAAGCAGTCAGGACAAACGCGCCTCCTGAAATTCCCATATTTCATCTCCATATTTGGTCTATTTTCGAAGTCATCTGGATTCAGTTTTCGGTGAGCAACAACACGATGAGTTTGTTGCTTGGTTGTTATCCCTAACGTCTATATAACTCGATTATTGGACGCCATTACAACGTCGATTTTCCACGTTGCACCAAAGGCGTTGATTGGACGGCGGAGACATTGGGATTTTGGTTGTGACGAAAAGCAACGTCTAAACAACGTTGCTTATCAAACGTCAATTCAAAGTTGTGTCTAAGACGTTCATCATATGTTGTTTATGGTTACTACCGATTATAAGCAAATTAACCAGATTTAATGTGGCAGTTTTGTCGGATCGACGTCGCAAACTCAAATCGGCATTGGATTGACGTCAGCAGGTTTACTGGGCAAAGTGTGTAGAACAAATACAAAAGTCGGTATTTTTACAGGTTTTACCACACATTGTATATTGCTTCACTTAATGAAATTAAAAGTAAACTTGTCACTCTCTTAGAGCTAATAAATAAAGTTAATATAATGCTGCCACTGCCCAAATATTAACTAAAAACCACCTCACTCCTCTCCGAAAATCTCGTGCGCTCCACCCCACAAAACCGGAAATGCAATAAAGAGTGTGGTTTCTCGAGTCTTATCTCAAGGCTTTGTATAGCCACTTAATCAGTGAAACATTATTGCTTCGATTTTACCTTGTACATACAGTGAGACCTCTGAATTACGATGGCCTTAGGGACCCACCTACAGGGTTCCTTACTTAGAACAGATCCAGTTTTAAAAACCCTTTTGTAATGACGATCATTGACAACGGAATCTTTTAAAAGCGTTCTTAATTCGGAGGTGGTCGTAACTGAGAGGTGGTCCTAATGGAGAGGTGGTTCTATCCATAGGTGGTCCTATCGAGAGGTGCGACTGTATATTTATCAGGAAGCTAATTCTTTAACTCGAGTACTTCTTAATTTTCATATTGTTTATTCGGTTAATGTAGCTTGATAATATTAGAACTCATTGCTTCCTTGTTTTAATAAATTTCAATAACAGCAAAAATTTAAAAAAAAATGGCTTCTGAAAGTATCACATGAACTGACAAACTCTGTCCTGTTTAAAACTATTGTATATGTATAACTACTATTAAACATTTGCAGCTGGTCTCCACTGGCTTTTTTAAACATTTTTACTAGTTTAAAATATGCTCACCTTTGCGGCTCCTTCACAAAAGTATAATAAAACTCCTAATTTTCCTAATACGTGAAACTAAAAGCAATGCCAAACCGAACAACAACGCTTTGTTTAGAAAAGGATATAGCCAAGTGCGGTAGCTATACATTAGTCTTCAGTGTCAACACGCCGTTTTGTTGTCGATCACCAGTAGTTGTTATGTACAGAGCATAAATATTTGTCTCCAGATTCTTTAAGGATACAGTAAACATTTGGGCTTTAGCCTTGGCCCAGGTTAGCATAAAGATTAATTCAAAAAAACGGGCAGGAGAGGTTAGATATCACCCAAACTTAATAAATAAACTTCTTTCCTGCTTGAATTTATTCTGCCTCGTAATGCATGAAGCCACAATAATAAGTGCGTTCCTTTGATGGATTTTAATTCAAATTAAACACGTGACATCACAGTATTTACCATAAGCATAACCAGAGCGAGGGTTGTTGGCCAAAAACCGTACTGAAAATACAACCAAAATCCTGAAGATTGGCTATGCATCAGACAGAAAGAAAAACTTGTAGGGAAAAATGAGAATGAAGGCCGCATCAACTGCTTGGTCCCAAAACTCTACCCTAAAGATCCTCTTAAATTGTTAGAGCTGCTCTAAAGGCTTGACTGAATTATTCCACCCCAAACACTTGTATTTGCATTATCAGGATCACTTGTCAAAGTTTCAAATTCATTTTTAAATTGACTGGCAATCACTTATTTCACTTTGGGCACGGTGTGCCATTAATTTTGGTTGTGTCACTGTAACGCTTGTGCGACTCTTGGGGGAAGCTGTCCAGGGCTGGGAGGGGAGGGGGGGGGGTATGGGTGGGGTGGGGGATTGTGATGCTTATTCGATCCTTTCCCATTTTGATACGGCGGACATATTATTATCAAGACAGTTGTATAGGTAGAGCTGGCTTGAAAATGGGTGCAAAGATTCCGCCATATTTTGTCAAAACTTGTGAAAAATCGAGAGGCTTCACCATTGTATGCTCGATCTCCTCGCACACATTGTCACTTTTGGACTGAACGAAGAAACAACTGCATTGAAATCTTAAGAAAATTATTTAAGCCTATGACCAATTAGTCGACCTTATGTTGCTAAATCGAGCAAGATTATCCTTTGGCCTTAATCCAGAGAGTTGTCTAGTGTGTGTTTAGTTAACAGATATACAAGCTTCTCTTCAAAGAAAGTGATTGTGCTTTAAAAGCACAGTCTGGAACCTATTCACGGTAGGCAAAAACATATCCAGTTCTTAAGGCCCTTACAAAAATATCAAGAGCTAATTTGAATTCTGAAGCATACCTGCTTGCTGATTTATATTTTATCAATATCGTGTTCTAAGAGATATCAATAGGGTAAACATTCGGCACAGGCCTAGTCAATGCGAAACTTTATCTTGATAAAATATCGTCTTTTATTTATGACTGCATTTAGGCATTGGATTATGGAAAAAAAGGGTTGGGTAATATTTTCAGCTCTGGTGTAGGGTGGCATCAAAGTGTACACAAGCCATCTGATCCCATTTCACCCATCCCCCCGTTTTCTTTCTATAAGTGGGCAAAAATCAGCAAATAAAAGCTTGTGATGAGATGTTTTTGGTTGTAAAAATGTTGGTGTTTAGATTGATGCACTCGTTCCTGTTACGCCCAGGCACACCAAGGAGAGAACAATTATTCTAGCACAGACTGCGATACGAGGGGAGATTTTCTGGCGCAAAAAGTGAAGGGGGGTGGCAGGGAAGAGGTCTGAGGCCGATGGCAATCCACGGAATCCAACAACAGCCACCCGGCTTATTCCCACCAGGATATAGTGAATTAGGTGGGGAAGGGGGGGGGCAAGGGTAGTTTATTTTTCTGATGCTGATGGGATAATCAACCTTGCTGATTTCCTTGCTGATTTCCCACCCCCTTAGGTTCTAGTGGGTGGGAAATCAGCGTTTTTGTTATAAAATGCCTGTCCTTGCTGAATGCTATGTAAGCAATAAATATCATGCTAAAAATGGTGCCAAAGAATTCGTATATAATTCAGTCTATAGGTTCATCTGGATCAATTTCTATAAATACATGTTTTCCATAATGTTGCATTTTTTGTCAGCTATTAAGATTGAATAATAACTTGACTGATTGCCAAATAAAATTTCTGCATACGACAAACTAAACCGAGACATTTCTGTATGCAATTTTTTTTTGACTTGCTTCTGAGTAAATCTGCAGACCGAATCTCTTTACTAGGCTTGTTGCAGGTGGTTGTAGGATAACTGGCCACCGGTCAAGTAGCCACTAGTAGAACTGGACACCGGATAACTGGCCACTGGTGAAATCAAATGCATATTTCTCCGTGGGTTTTAAAACTGACATCATTGTTAAAAATCGAGCATTTATCAAATAAAACAGTTTTGAGGTTAAGTTTCTGTGGCATTTGTTGAGTTTTGTAAGGAGGGGGCAAAATACACCAGAGGGAGGGGGGGAGATAACCTAGTCTAGCTTGCCCCCAGGGAGAGAAGCTGTACAGGGGGGGGGGGGGGGTGGTGGGTAAGCTGGCCTGTTACACCGGCTTTATTGGCTCGGGTTCAGCACAAAATACACTATGTGAGGACTTCAACTCAGTCCCCAAAAATGTCACGCGATAAGTGTTGTTGAAACACCAGACCCTGTGCATGTGATCTTAATCCCTAATCCCCAGTGACATATATGTTATTGAAAAAATATTTTTCTCAAAATATTGTTTAATGGACACTTGGCCTGATTTTGCATTTATGTGTTGGCCGGCTGTCCGAAGGGCAGTAGACCGGTGGTCGGTTGTCCGGTGGGCAGTAGTCTGGTGTCCGGCCGGCAGAAGTCCGGCAGCAGGCTGTCCGGTGGGCAGTAGTCCGGTGGCCGGCTGTCCGGTGGGCAGTAGTCCGGTGGCCGGCTGTCCGGTGGGCAGTAGTCCGGTAGGCAGTCCGGTGACCCGTTGTTCGATGGGCAGTAGTCCGGTGGTCGGCTGTCCGGTGGGCAGTAGTCTGGTGGGCAGTAGTCCGGTGACCCGTTGTCCGATGGGCAGTAGACCGGTGGCCGGCTGTCCGGCGGGCAGTAGTCCGGTGGTTGGTTGTCCGGTGGGCAGTAGTCCGGTAGGCAATCCGGTGACCCGTTGTTCGATGGGCAGTAGTCCGGTGGCCGGTTGTCCGGTGGGCAGTAGTCCGGTGGCCGGCTGTCCGAAGGGCAGTAGTCAGGTGGCCGGCTGTCCGGTGACCCGTTGTTCGATGGGCAGTAGTCCGGTGGCCGGTTGTCCGGTGGTATGGACACCGTTGCCGGTTGCCTACCTATTCTGTGTATGAGGTTTCAGCTTGAGATTGCCATAAGATTCGGAGCGCCCAACCACTGCCTGTAAATCACCCTCCCTCTCCTCTCTCTTATCTAATGTTGGCGATTGATTTAATACCGACTAATGAAAGTTTTTTTTCTGTTATTCGGTTGAATGTAACAGCTTTGATGGGGGATGGGGGGGGGGGGTGATAAGAAAACACCAATACGAACAAAGCTAGTATTTATTTTGTAATATTTTCACATGAAATATAAACTATGGTTATAGACATAGCATAAAAATGTGGAAAATAATTTTCTATTACCCATGATTTTCGCCATATCTCCACTGGACGGACAACGTTACAAATTCCTATCACAGAAAGTACAGATAACGCACATGATTTATTCCTATACAATAACTACATATCACTCACAAATGTGCATACATATTATACAAGGTAGAAACAAGTACAGTAAACTGAAAGGATATACCGCCCTGTGTATTTATTTACCCAGTGCTGGCATGGTGGCTGAGAGTCCTACCATAAAAAGTGACACTTATACCAAAATAAAAACAGCCAACGAGACCCAACCTTATGCACGTCATGACGTCACGGCAAACCGATCGATATACGTATTGAGCAACACATTGTAACCAGCAGTAGCTGTATGCAAACTTCTGTTTATTTTTTGAATGTAAAATCTTTTTTATTTTTCTCACGACAGCCATAAAGAGGGGAATTTCTGTTGAAGAAGTGTGTACCTGTAATCGTTTCTACAGAGCCTTAACACGGATAGCTTCACTCTCCACCTCCCTTCACCCCTCCTACCCTTCCAGAAAATTTCTGGTTAAGGTCCTGATTTTTATCTTTTCATCAATTTGTTCGAAAACAGGTATAAACTGTTAAAAATATCCTGCCGAAGCATTATGCACGGCAGCACTGGCCTCAACGGAGGGTGCAAAAGTAACCCCTAAGGGCGGCTTTTCAAAACAGCTTACAAACGAGTGTTCGCTTTGTACTGACTTCATGATTTTATACCATTCAATTCTTACTAATTTCGATTTTACACTCCTCTAAATTATGTTTTGATCCAAAGTTGGCTTCCCTTTCTTGGTCATTATTATTTTTGTAAAATTTCCCACTATTTGTCCACTATTTGAAAAAAAGAAAAGATTTTGCTTTGGCCAGTTCGGGTGTTAGTTCCCATAGTTGCCGCTGTCACTGGAGGCGCTGCTACAACTGACGTCACCAGAAATCGTCCTCCTTGACGGGGCCGTCGCTCTTGTCCTCCTCGCTGTCGCCCGCCGCCCCCGCCGAGATGTCCTCCGACTGTGACGGTGTCTTGTCCTGCTAGAAAAAGAAAAACAGCAGATAGATAAAGCACTTCCAACCCCAACATTGCCTGAGCCCAACAATTGTCTGAGTTCTACAACGTCGGTCAGATCCGCATTTTTTTTAAATATTGGTTTCACTCAACCTAAAGACCTAAAATCACCCCGCTTCTCGTGTTCTCCGTCTCGAAAGCGCCAAGAAGAAATTTGCTCCTGGCAGCTACTGATGTCGTCATCATGCCCCTTTGACACCATTCTCCCCTTCCCTATTTTTCTTTTTGTGGAGACGATTTTTTGCACGAGCGTCACACACACCCACCTGGCTGAAGCTCCGCCCCTTTGACCACGTGTCCAATGCTTTCTTTGCCGTCTGCAAGCAAAAACACAGTTTATTGCTTATTTTCACCCATGATTTGCTGCGTAAACGTTGCAGTTTCTCACATTTTTACCACTAGTTTATCTTTAAAAAAACTAAGCACTTTTTCTATAAGAACTCATTTTTCGGCGTTTCTCAATGTTCGCTAAATTATATAAGGGCTGAGCTGTGCATTACGTGTCTGTGGAGCGAGGGGGTGGGTTGAGTTGTGCCTTGTGCGTCTGTGGAGTGGGTGGGGGAGCGGGATTGGACAGATGCGTAGGGCGGTGCCTGTATTCTGGCAGACGCATGTGAGCAGACCGGGTCTTCTCTGATAATATTTAAGTGCATTGGTTTTAAGGGTTGTGTCTTGCAACAAATAGTGCTGTTGCTTTTTCTTGCATTATGGTAGCTTTTTAAACAAATTATTTGCTTTTTAAAAATTTAAAAAAAAAAAGAAATTTATTTGTTCCCTAAACGTTCAACTATTATAATATACTTTCTGGCATGAATATAATCTCGACACTGCTGCATCGTACACTTTACTCTTTCACTCTCAAACAAAAAGAGAAGTGTTTCTCCTGATTCAGTTACCGGGTTCGTAAAGGGAAAACAACAACAACAACAAATACAACAACAACAACAAGGAAAACAACAACCGTGTAAGTTAATCAACCAACCCAAATTTGAATGCATCAAAAGACAAATATTTGTTCAAAAGCTGAATATTATATTAAAATCACAAACTATATTTTCAAAATCATTAAAATTAAAATAAAAAGAAAAGACATGGGACAGGGTGGGGGGGGGGGGGGGGCCACCCCAAATCCACCTTTTTCTCCGGTACGTTACTAATAGTCTATTGCCTTTCCACTCTCCACATCTACAACTATTGCGCATATTTTGACAATCATTTCTGGTTCAGGACAATCACTTTTCTCATGCCAGCCTTACACGATCACGCTCTCACTTACCTCTTGTTCTTGCTAAAAATACGTAAAGGCGAAAGAGTGAAAGTTACGCAAATGACGTCACCACACGACATTATGTAAGCAATGACTTCAAGGTACCTCAGACCGAACACGAAATTTGTGGCCCAATCTATTTACAAAACCATTTTCGTGCGATTAGCCACAGAGTCATTATATGACTTTGGAGAGACAAAGGAGTCTTGAAAGAAACCATACAGCGCTCATATAAGCTGTAGTACACACAATGTTTCCAGTTTTGCTGCGAGTGATGAGTGCAGATCAGCCAAAAATTACACAGCTCAAGAGAGAAAAAAAATTCTTCAGCAAAAATACTCTAAAAGCGCTTTGCAAAAAGCCATGACGTGGAAAATATATAAAAATTCGTCTAATCATATTTTACATCAGTTGTGTTTTAGTAAAATATAACCAAAGTATGAAACAACTATAGCGGTTAATGACTTAAAAAGCAAACATAAAACTGGCTCCAAAATTAAGGCTCCGTGAAGCAACAAAAAAGAAGAAGAAAAAGTAAGAAACCAGCGATTGATAAAAAGAAGCATACAGAACAGTATTAACACTACGAACGTGCTCTGATGACGTCACTTACCGCTTTCTCCTTCTCTTTCTGCTGCTGCACCATCTCCATGTATTTGGCCATAACCGGATCGATCGCTGCGCCACCACCGCCGCCACCCTGCTCCGCCACCTCTCGCTCAGGCTCACGTGACGTCGCTGGCTGTAAGGGTAAGACTATTTTCAATCAGTCCACACTAAAGTCTAAGAAAGATATCAGGACTATTTTCACAGTCAAATTAGCACAGCTGAGCGTAAGTTGACTCTAAGTTAGTTCTTCAAATGTCAAGGACATTGTCATGGTAGGGATATCTGTAAGGCACGCATGTTGGTCAAACAGAAATTGTGCATTCGGATCCAGGAAATACAATACTGGAAAACACCCGACCGGGCAATACCCGACTGTAAAATACCCGACCGGACACGGTTCATACCATTGGGCGATACAACAGGCTATAATTATACATCACCCATGTAACTCTCCATGGCCTTATCGCACAACGGCCGACTGTCTCGAACAAAACATCGCCTGCTGGTACGCAAAGGGCCGGCAAACTTTTAAATATTTTAAAAATTTTTTCAAGTTTTTCTTGTGATATGCGAACGTCCGTTACGAGGTACATTGTAAAAATACAAATATCTTCTGGCAATCATCTCGGTTTCTACATTTCTGCTTGTAAAACTTTAAGGCAGGAATATGATAATCTTATTTTACGATGATTTAAAGACGTCAGTAATTTCTGAAAAGATCCATCTAAAACATTCAGAAGGCGCAGCATAGGTTCCTTTATATGACGGAGCAGCCAGTGACACCTTTAACGTATCACAGGCCCTGACCGATTATCACACATTTTCCGGAAATTGCCGAAAGCCTTCACGGGGTATTCTGTCATAGAAGCACCTGTTGACTGCGGCCCCCATGCGCTCACCTGACCACGGCCCTCCATGTCTCTCAGGGCTTGCTGTTCTCTTTCCCACGCCTCTTGTTCTCTCTGTCTTTTTTCTTCCTCCCTTTTCCGCCTCCTCTCCTCGTATTCTCGGTCTTCTTCCTCCTCCCTTCTCTTTCTACGATTTGCATCCTCTGTAAGAAACGCACAATATAGTATTTTATGCATGTAGCATCGCACTCGGTTTCTTTTCACACAGATGAACATATACAAATATATATTCATTCAAAAAGTCAGTGTATAAAAGTGGTAATATTGTTCTCTGTAAATGTGGATTTAAATCCAAATATGCTGCTAATTTAAGCTCAGCGACAGGACTTTTCGTATGAACTTTTTAACGAAATCAGTCGCAATATGTCTAGGCTACCAGGACGTTTCGGTTGATATTTTTTTCGATTTCCAAATTCCACTATTTCAATTTGGTCTGACCGATCAGATTTAATATATTTCCGAAGGTTTCATTTAAATGACTTTTATGAAGCGTCAGACACTGCCGCCACCCACCCTGCTGCTTCCGCCAGGCGTCGTCCAGACTAGCGACGCCAGGCTGCTGACGTTGACGTCCTCCGTCATCCAGCGACAGCGTGGCGACGCCGCCGTCTGTCTTGCTGTCAGTCGTGCCCTCTTCGCCCGACGGGCTGACACGGCCCCCGCGTGGATGTGTGCCCGACGTGCCCGTTCTACCCGCTGTATCCCCCCCAACAAAAAATGTAAACACCCCTAGTAACAATACAATAAAATCATGAATCCAAACCCAATTATGAGCACTCCTGGAGCTAATTGTATCAAATTAGTCAGTTAATTATATGAGTTATTTAACGACACAGAAATTCTAAGAAAAAACTGAAATTCATGTTGTGCATAACAGCATAATAAATGAATAAAATTATAAACCTATCAATAAAAACATAACATGGAATAGAAAAGTAATCTGTTGCTTTTCGGACTAGAAACTTGAGAGATTCTTAATGGCTGAGATAGCGTGAGATATACAAGACAGGAAGTACCTGGATGGGATCCGGACACCTCGGACGTCGGCATGACAACCACTGGCGGGGAGCCAGGGCGGGCTTCGAGATCATTCACGGACATTGGCCTATTCCTCACAATGAGGCTTGACCTGTGGCAGCAAAAACAAACGAGTCACAACATCTACAGTGCAGAAGTATTTGTCATTTATTTATTTGTTATTCTTATTGTCACTACTACAGTCCCAGGCTGCAATTACTCTCCTTAGGTCAGAGGTTAGATCCGACTCACGAACAATAAGCATAACCATTTGTTTTTGATCTTTCTAAAGCAGACACGCCAGCGTCACCTGGGCACGTGTTCCTCGGACATGGGCGGCGACCCGCTGCGGATGGTGGACATGCTGTTGTTGAGGTCATGGCTGGGCGGCAAGACGGGACGGACGGTGGACGTGGCGCGGGACGGCGTGGAACTTGCCGGCCGTCCCGGTGAACTGCCCAACATTCCCCCGCTCCGAGACCTGTAAAAAAATCCGCCTTAAAAACGTACCACCTTATTTAATGTCCCCATTCCTTCATACTAAAAACAATTTTAAACTAATATTTTACAGACAATATTTACGAATCATATAATATTTACCTTAACTTATGATCTACTAATTGCTTTGTGATGACGCAAAAATGATAATAGCTGTCGTACGTAATTATACGTAATCGTGACGTTATCTGACGGTGATATCGCTTGATTACTACATCGCATTTTCTCAATATTGTCCAACTTTATCTTTCGATAGACTTTCGGACGATAATATAAAGCCCCTAAAACCCAATTAGAAAAAAAAGAACAACCGATTTTGATTTGGCTACATTCAGTACAATTATATGCCAAATCAACCTTTGAATCTCCGAGAATTCGCAAAACTGATAATAATATAACCGATACCGTTATTACAAGGATTCTGCTTTATTACTTTTTATATTATCGTACCTTTTGGCACTTCCAGCAAGCGGTGGTGAGCCCCGTAGTTCGTCGTGTAGAGCTGCAGTGTTCGGGGGCCCTAGCGCCACGTGAATGGCGTCGCTGGCGGGTGGTGCGGCGTGCGCCAGGCGCGTCTGGAAGTGGCGGTAGTTCTCCTGCAGGTCGTGCGCCTCGCGCTCCAAGCCGCGCAGGCGGCGCCGCGTCTCGCGCACGAGGTCAGACGAGTAGCTGTAGTCCTCCTCACGGGTGCTCCTGTAACCATACACACGACGCTATAACACGTCACCACCCTGTCCCCCCACCCCACCTCCCCACTCCCAGGCCACGTCTCGTCAACCGCACGAGGTTAGACGAGTAGCTGTAGACCTCCTCACGGGTGCTCCTGTAACCATACACACGACGCTATAACACGTCACCACCCTGTCCCCCCACCCCACCTCCCCACTCCCAGGCCACGTCTCGTCAACCGCACGAGGTTAGACGAGTAGCTGTAGACCTCCTCACGGGTGGTCCTGTAACCATATACACGACGCTATAACACGTCACCACCCTGTCTCCCCACCCCACCTCAGCTCCCCCCAGGCCCCGCCTCGTCTCCTGCACGAGGTCAGACGAGTAGCTGTAGTCCTCCTCACGGGTGCTCCTGTAACCGGGGTCAGGACATCTCGCCACAAATCCAACTCGCCATACTTTTTTTTTTTTGCTTAGATTTTACACACCATTTCGTGAAAATGTCTTCTTTTACTTAAAGTTTCATTATGAAACTAGGAGTAATTTCGTGCATCCATGTTTTATGCATGTGAAACTTAATGTTTTTTTTTTTCTTCTTCAATTTTACACACCATTTTAAGTTTTGCCCATTTTAAGTTTAGCAGTAATGGATCGCAATTCCTTTAATCGAAATACATGAAAGTCATTCAATAAAACCTTGAGAGAAGCAATTAGTTGGAAATACAATGGAGTATAAACGGGAGATATTGTAATTGTTCTTGAAATGAAATTGCAATCCCACTATGAGCGGGAGAGATTGCCAGTATTTTTAAATTAAATTGTAATGGAGTGTTAGCGGAAGAAACTGCAATTATTTTTGAAATGAAATTGCAGTTGAGTGTTAATGGGAGAGATTGCAATTATTTTTAAGTTTAGTTCTTGTATTTTACACACAATTTTTCGGTTATAACAAATATATATACAAGAACGAAAGGGCATTTGAAAGTATGGCGAGCTGGCAAGACCTATGGCGAGTTGGTAAGCATTTCGGAATTTATGGCGACTTGGTTTATGGCGAGTTGGTATAGGGGAGTATGGCGAGTTGGCATTATGGCGAGTTGTCCATACTCCCCTGTAACCATACACACGACGCTATAACACGTCACCACCCTGTCCCCCCACCCCACCTCCCCCCGTCCCCCAGGCCACGCCTCGTCTCCCGCACGAGGTCAGACGAGTAGCTGTAGTCCTCCTCACGGGTGCTCCTGTAACCATACACACGACGCCATAACACGTCACCACCCTGTCCCCCCACCTCACCACCTATGGTGTGTTATAATAGCGATGGATCATATCCTGCAGTACTCTGTACCAGATTCAGACCATAGGTGATGTCACGGGCCTGCAACGCTTGCCTGAATCGACTGTCGATCAGTCAGGGCCTTGACTTCGCTCTGCAGTCGCATTCAGGGCTGTGGATACCTCCAAGGCGTCCTCTAGGCCCAAAGGTGCGGCAGGGAGCAACTTTTGATTTTGCGCGCCCGGATAAGAAGAAAACCCATAAAAGCAACGCCAGTGGCGACAAAATTGTAGAAAATTACGACAATCCGTTTTAGCTCTAATTTCTTAACTTGGCGAAATTGAGAGCTTTCCAGATCACTGCATTCTGTGCAGTGATCTGGAAAGCTTTGCGGGTAGCCACTTCCAGCACGGGCCGTGAGCCGCGCGTTGCGGGGAGCCACTTCCAGCACGGGCCGTGAGCCGCGCGTTGCGGGTAGCCACTTCCAACACGGGCCGTGAGCCGCGCGTTGCGGGTAGCCACTTCCAGCACGGGCCGTGAGCCGCGCGTTGCGGGTAGCCACTTCCAGCACGGACCGTGATCCCCGCGTTGCGGGTAGCCACTTTCAGCACGGGCCGTGCGCCGCGCGTTGCGGGTAGCCACTTCCAGCACGGGCCGTGCGCCGCGCGTTGCGGGTAGCCACTTTCAGCTCGGGCCGTGAGCCGCGCGTTGCGAGTAGCCACTTCCAGCACGGGCCGTGAGCCCCGCGGTGCGGGTAGCCACTTCCAGCACGGGCCGTGAGTGCGCGTTGCGGGTAGCCACTTACAGCACGGACCGTGAGCCCCGCGGTGCGGGTAGCCACTTCCAGCACGGGCCATGAGCCGAGCGTTGTGGGTAGCCACTTCCAGCACGGGCCGTGAGCCCCGCGTTGCGGGTAGCCACTTCCAGCACGGGCCGTGAGCCCCGCGGTGCGGGTAGCCACTTCCAGCACGGGCCGTGAGCCGCGCGGTGCGGGTAGCCACTTCCAGCACGGGCCGTGAGCCGCGCATTGCGGGTAGCCACCTCCAGCACGGGCTATCTGCTTACCTCTCCAGTGCTTCAAACACGAGGTCTGATGGTAGCTTTTCCCCGGGTGAGCGTTTGCCCTCCCCGCGGGCCGGGGATTCCTCGCCGTCGTAGTCACACAGCGAGCCAGATCTGAAAGAGAGCGGAACATCAAATACACAAACATAATGGCGCTAATAGATAACGCCGAATTTATTTATGTTTACTAATTCTCAGCAGACTGAAAGCTGCAGCGAAGGCATAATTAAATACACAACCTTCGATATTATCTAAATGTCAAATTAGAATTCGATGAACCAAGAGTTGTGTCAAATATAATTTCGTTCCAAGACATCAATCACTAAACCCTACCTTCCAGGACAAAAATAAAACAAACAAACAAATAAAAACACTGACAGCATCGACAGCTGCTCGGTGTCCCATTCCATTTATGCCTCAAGCTTTCAGTAAAACATTCTAAACAAAGACTGGTTCATCTAAACAGGATTTTCCAAGTGCTACATATAATCATTCCTTTGAAAATGTGATGGTGAATGATGCAACACCAAATGTTTGACGTGTTTGTATTGCAAAGTCACTGAAACATGCTTAAAAAATTAATACAGTATCCATAAATGGTAAGACTTATTCAAAACCATTGCAATGGCATGTATTTATATTTTAGATATTCAATCATTTCCTTCCCAAATTTTGCACTGACATGTGCAAATATGTACCGCATTTTAGCGTGGTCATCTGTATGATATTAGATTTGACATCATCAATTTGAAGAAGAATATTGAAGCTGTTCACATCGCCCCAGTGAAAATATCCAAAATATCTACCGAACATCTTGCAGATGAGTGTTTCATGGAAATGAACGCATCGGGTACAAAGTAAACATTGGCAGTATCTCAGTGTAGTAAAGTACTTGCATTAGACCTCATTGACCCAGACTTCACACACACTGACCACACACACTGACCACACTAACTGACCACACACACTGACAACACTAACTGACCACACACACTGACCACACACACTGACCACACTAACTGACCACACACACTGACCACACCAACCGACCACACACACTGACCAAACACACTGACCACACTAACTGACCACACACACTGACCACACTAACTGACCACACTAACTAACCACACACACTGACCACACTAACTAACCACACACACTGATCACACTAACCGACCACACACACTGACAACACTAACTGACCACACACACTGACCACACACACTGACCACACTAACTGACCACACACACTGACCACACTAACTGACCACACACACTGACCACACTAACTGACCACACACACTGACAACACTAACTGACCACACACACTGACCACACACACTGACCACACTAACTGACCACACACACTGACCACACCAACCGACCACACACACTGACCAAACACACTGACCACACTAACTGACCACACACACTGACCACACTAACTGACCACACTAACTAACCACACACACTGACCACACTAACTAACCACACACACTGATCACACTAACCGACCACACACACTGACAACACTAACTGACCACACACACTGACCACACACACTGACCACACACACAGACCACACCAACCGACCACACACACTGACCACACACACTGACCACACTAACTGACCACACACACTGACCACACTAACTAACCACACACACTGACCAAACACACTGACCACACTAACTGACCACACACTGACCACACTAACTGACCACACACACTGACCACACCAACCGACCACACACACTGACCAAACACACTGACCACACTAAATGGCCACACTAACTGACCACACTAACTGACCACACTAACTAACCACACACACTGATCACACTAACCGACCACACACACTGACAACACTAACTGACCACACACACTGACCACACACACTGACCACACTAACTGACCACACCAACCGACCACACACACTGACCAAACACACTGACCACACTAAATGGCCACACTAACTGACCACACTAACTAACCACACACACTGATCACACTAACCGACCACACACACTGACAACACTAACTGACCACACACACTGACCACACACACTGACCACACTAACTGACCACACACACTGACCACACCAACCGACCACACACACTGACCGCACTAACTGACCACACTAACTGACCACACTAACTGACCACACACACTGACCAAACACACTGACCACACTAACTGACCACACACACTGACCACACTAACTAACCACACACACTGACCACACACACTGACCACACTAACTGACCACACACACTGACCACACTAACCGACCACACACACTGACCACACTAACTGACCACACAAACTGACCACAAAAACTGACCACACACACACTGACCACACAAACTGACCACACACACTGACCACATTGACCCAGACTTCACACTAAATGAGCACACACACTGACCACACTAACTGACCACACACACTGACCACACTAAATGACCACACTAACTGACCACACTAACTGATCACACTAACTAACCACACACACTGATCACACTAACCGACCACACACACTGACAACACTAACTGACCACACACACTGACCACACACACTGACCACACACACTGACCACACTAACCGACCACACACACTGACCACACTAACTGACCACACTAACTGACCACACACACTGACCAAACACACTGACCACACTAACTGACCACACACACTGACCACACTAAATGGCCACACTAACTGACCACACTAACTGACCACACTAACTAACCACACACACTGATCACACTAACCGACCACACACACTGACAACACTAACTGACCACACACACTGACCACACACTGACCACACTAACTGACCACACACACTGACCACACCAACCGACCACACACACTGACCACACTAACTGACCACACTAACTGACCACACTAACTGACCACACACACTGACCAAACACACTGACCACACTAACTGACCACACTAACTAACCACACACACTGACCACACACACTGACCACACTAACTGACCACACACACTGACCACACACACTGACCACACTAACCGACCACACACACTGACCACACTGACTGACCACACACACTGACCACACACACTGACCACACAAACTGACCACACACACACTGACCACACTAACTGACCACACACACTGACCACACTAACTGGCCACACATACTGACCACCCTTACTGACCACACATATTGACCACACTAACTGACCACACTAACTGACCATACACACTGACCACACTAACTGGCCACACATACTGACCACACTAACTGACCGTACTAACTGACCACACATATTGACCACACTAACCGACCACACTAACTGACCATACACACTGACCACACTAACTGACCACACACACTGACCGTGTATTCAAACAGCTGTAAAACACATACACATGCATAACAAAGAAGTGCCGCTGTTCAGCTGCTTGCCAAAATAGCTGCTCATCCCCCAAACCTTGCGTTTTTAACTCCGTTACAACTTACACTGTCAGTTTGTAATCTCGGCTTCTATTTACTGTTAAAATATTGATTTTACCATAACCTGATGTTTTAGTTTTTTCAACAACAGGTCTGGTGTCAATATCAGTTGCTGCACATTCTGCCTAACCTTTATGTCCCAAATATCAGTCACGTGATATATCAGTCACGTGGAGTCACCTACACCACGTGACTCAATTCGTAAGATCACTGGCGGGGTGCAGACAATAGTCAGTGTGCTGCGTCGTGCAGAATTGTGTCATATGTGCACCTTAATAACTGTGCTCTCAACATGCGGAAAACATTTATAGGGCTGGGTTGATGCATACCGGGTACCGCCGATTCATGGACTCGCTGAGCACGACCCAGCCCTATTCGCACGGCTATTTACCTCACTCTGACATTAGGATTGTAAATGATATTTAAGTCATCCCCATACGTGTAGCGATAAGACGACTTATCTACGTATCTACGCCTATATTTCCGCGATTCGTATTTCAGATTTTTTCGCATCCAACGCAGTTCACTGATAAACCAGAAAAAAAACAACAAATCATTGGCTGCAGCTGACGTATAAGAGGACACATCGAATTATTACAGGGAAATACGTAATTCTTTACAATATTTTGTTTCCACCAGGTCGCGTGATATTAACAACCGGCAAAAAAAAAAATCGAAAGAAGTATGGAAGAGGTTATGGTAAAGTTGTGATATTTTGTCTTTCAAACTTCAGGTCATCAATTTTAAGTCAGCCCATTTCCGACGCAAGAAGAACAAACTTGATATCGTAATAATTTAACTTACTTTAGCAATAATGGTCAAGCTATGCTTTAAAAATATCAAAAATAAATTTTCCAATGGTTTTATACGTAATTTTATACGTAATTTGTTAAAAACTATTAAACCTGATATTTTCCCCCAAAATAACATTGCGTACATCTGACGTTACCTGCTGAGGAAAGAATGACGCGGGTGTCTATAGACTTCATTATCCAGAGCTGTAACAGAAATATACATATACTGGTCTATTACTGATGCATTGTAATACACTAGAAGTTACCGAAACTAGTTTAAAACAGATATAACAATAAATATATATTTTTTTAGATTTAAAATTAAAAAAAAAAATACGAGAAGGAAAAATTATTGATTTTACTACGCTTTAAGGTATCATATAAGCTTCACTTTTTTTAATTTCATGTTGTGGGAAGTACAACTCCCGTTCCCATATCAAAGACAAAACACGCCCATTGCTTCCAGAATGTCAGAGAACGCTCTTTATCGTCATTTTAACAGACAATTAATTGAAAAACAAAACAAAAACAATATAAAACAATGTGAAAAGGAAAAAAATAAGCAGTTACGGGAAAGCCGATTAAAAATTCGAATAAGACCGATTGTCCGTGAAGTGTGAGGTGAATGCTTGGGGGGGGGGGGCGTGAAGTTTCCATACTCACCCACTTTGTGATGCACCAGTGACTGCCTGTTGTCTTTCAGTTCTTTTAGCAGATCTCTTTGTTCAAGGGTCTGTTCTTCAAACTTTCGCATCAATTCTTGATTTCTGTCAATCTGAAGACGAAAAAAAGTACCCAAATTATGTTCATGTAGACTTATGGCCAAGCACTGCGACCTAGGCTGAGGTGTTGGCTTCTGCGGCTTACACAGTAAACTGGTTGGACGCTACTTATTTACTATATTTTATTTAGTTAGAATTCTAAACTTGCTGCTCTCGAGGTTTTTTTCCTAAAAATAACTGGAAACCGACATATTCGTTGTCATCGTTTGTGCTTCTAACGCTAAGACTGAACTTTAGGCTACGACTTTTCGGCGGAAGTTGATACGCAATTATCTCGCAATTCTTCTTCCTCCTTACACAGTTCCTTTCCTTTAAAATCCTGAAGAAAGCAGCTCTTTCGATCGACCAATCAGAACGTTGCATACAATGACTGGGCGCATTCGTTTGCCTCGTCCTGCAGGCGTTCCGTCTGCGCATTCTCATGGTCCAGCATGACCCTCTCCTGACGCATGTCCGCCTGTAGCTTGGCGCATTCGCTTACCTCGTCCTGCAGGAGGCGTTCCGTCTGCGCCTTCTCGTCGTCCAGCACGACCCTCTCCTGGCGCCTGTCCGCCTGTAGCTTGGCGCATTCGCTTACCTCGTCCTGTAGGCGGCGTTCCGTCTGCGCCTTCTCGTCGTCCAGCACGACCCTCTCCTGGCGCCTGTCCGCCTGTAGCTTGGCGCATTCACTTACCTCGTCCTGTAGGCGGCGTTCCGTCTGCGCCTTCTCGTGGTCCAGCATGACCCTCTCCTGGCGCATGTCCGCCTGTAGCTTGGCGCATTCGCTTACCTCGTCCTGCAGGCGGCGTTCCGTCTGCGCCTTCTCGTGGTCCAGCACGGCCCTCTCCTGGCGCCTGTCCGCCTGTAGCTTGGAGCATTCGCTTACCTCGTCCTGCAGGCGCCGTTCCGTCTGCGCTTCTCGTGGTCCAGCACGACCCGCTCCTGGCGCCTGTCCGCCTGTAGCTTGGCGCATTCGCTTACCTCGTCCTGCAGGCGGCGTTCCGTCTGCGCCTTCTCGTGGTCCAGCACGGCCCGCTCCTGGCGCATGTCCGTCTGGAGCTTCTCTATCTGCTTGCGCAGCAGGTATGTCTCTGACGTCGGCTTCGTGTTCATGGCGCCCATCTCCCGCAGCAGCTCCTCGTGTTCTAACACCAACAAATTCTGGTTTAAAATGACGTAAATTGAACAAATACCACAGTATGGTCGGTAACCAATTCATTTTATCTTGTTTGTTTCCACAATTAATTTAAAATAAATTTACTTCTTTTACAGCATTCGGATCAATAACCTAATCGTTACAAGTATTTTTTTCTAATATATTTACTGTGTTTACAAGATATTTTTTCGTACATACACATCACTACAGAACAAACACTACAAAGCCTTACTTTGCCGCTCCACTATGTTGTCTCTTATGAGCTCGGCCACACGCCTACAAACACAATACGCTCACACTTATACATCCCTCGCTCAATTTATGACACGTCACGATTCTACACTCGTAAACACCACGAATTGGAAGTCAAGGGCATCTCAGCCAATAGCATTAGTAAAGGGGCAGAAAATTCGCATACTCAACGCCTGTCGTTCTTGGGTTTAACAACTTTTTTCAGGCGGAGATATACGTGTTTTGGGATGCTTAAGTTGTTTCGGCAAAAGACAGTGAATTGTTTAATATGAAGCTTACTTTACAGAGTTTGAAAGGTCAATTTTCAAATTCTCTAACAATGAATGAGCCATAATAACATGAACTTAAAACCTCCGTCAGCTTTTCTGCAGCTCATATTCAAATCGGGAACATTTCTCTCGAATTTTGAATATTTGAAATATTTTGAAACATGCAAATTATGAATGATGCAATTCTCAACTTTTTATGTATCACTGTATTTTCCCGTGTTTTTTGCGCAATCCCAGTTTGGGCATCCAAATGAAAAATTTCTATATCTTTGTGTATATCGCGCACCTCAATTTTTTTCTTTTTACCAATAATAAAGTGTCCTTTCCCTCGCTTACTCTAATTAGCCAATCAGTGCCATTGTTTAAGGGTGTTACATTATTACTGTTTAAGAGTGTTACTCTATGCACCGGTAGTTAATCGTATGTCACGAATTTAGTTTATATATTGCAGGCAATTAGTGTTATATAAACTCAGAACTCAGTTTTAGTATACTGAAACTTTGACAATTTTGATGGATAGACTGAACAGTTTAAGTATTTGCAGTTTGCCACACATTAAACGTTTACATACCATGACATCAATAAAATATTTGAGGTAAAAAATTGTTTTAATTTAACTCCGTGTATATTGCGCACCCCTAACTTTTGGCCAAATATCTTGGAAAAAATGCGCAATATACACGGGAAAATTACGGTACATTATTTATGTGCACTGAAGGTAGTTGAATATAATAAATGTCACAGTCAAATAACGAAGCCGAAGCATCCCCGTACCAAAGCCATAGCATCACTGTACCAAAGCCACAGCATCACCGTACCAAAGCCATAGTATCATTGTACCAAAGCCATAGCATCACTGTACCAAAGCCATAGTATCACTGTACCAAAGCCATAGTATCATTGTACCAAAGCCATAGCATCACCGTACCAAAGCCATAGTATCATTGTACCAAAGCCACAGCATCGCTGTACCAAAGCCATAGTATCATTGTACCAAAGCCATAGCACCACTGTACCAAAGCCCTAGCATCACTGTACCGAAGCCATAGCATCGCTGTACGGAAGCCATAGCATCACTGTACCAAAGCGATAGTACCATTGTACCAAAGCCATAGCATCACCGTACCAAAGCCACAGAATCACCGTACCAAAGCCACGGCATCACTGTACCAAAGCCATAGTATCACTATACAAGCCACAGTATCATTGTAGCAAAGCCATAGCATTACTGTACCAAAGCCATAGCATCACTGTACCAAAGCCATAGTATCACTACACAAAGCCATAGCATCACTGTACCAAAGCCATAGTATCACTATACAAAGCCACAGTATCATTGTACCAAAAGCCATACCATCACTGTACCGAAGCCATAGCATCACTGTACCAAAGCCACAGCATCACCGTACCAAAGCCATAGCATCACCGTACCAAAGTCATAGCATCACTGCACCAAAGCCATAGTATCACTATACCAAAGCCATAGTATCATTGTACCAAAGCCATAGCATCACTGTACTAAAGCCATAGCATCACTGTACCAAAGCCATAGCATCACTCTACCAAAGCCATAGCATCACCGTACCAAAGTCATAGCATCACTGTACCAAAGCTATAGTATCACTATACAAAGCCATACCATCACTGCACCGAAGCCATAGCATCACTGTACCAAAGCCACAGCATCACCGTACCAAAGCCATAGCATCACCGTACCAAAGTCATAGCATCACCGCACCAAAGCCATAGTATCACTATACCAAAGCCATAGTATCATTGTACCAAAGCCATAGCATCACTGTACCGAAGCCATAGCATCACTGTACCGAAGCCATAGCATCACTGTACCAAAGCCATAGCATCACCGTACCAAAGTCATAGCATCACTGTACCAAAGCTATAGTATCACTATACAAAGCCATAGCATCACCGTACCAAAGTCATAGCATCACTGTACCAAAGCCATAGCATCATTGTACCAAAGACCAGCATAGCATCACTGTACCAAAGCCATAACATCACTGTACCGAAACCATCGCATCACTGCACCAAAGCGATAGTATCACTGTACCAAAGCTATAGCATCACTGTACCAAAGCCCTAGCATCACTGTACCAAAGCCATAGCATCACTGTACCAAAGCCATAGTATCACTATACAAAGCCACAGTATCATTGTACCAAAGCCTTAGCATCACTGTACCGAAGCCATAGCATCACTATACCAAAGCCATAGCATCACCGTACCAAAGTCATAGCATCACTGTACCAAAGCCATAGTATCACTATACAAAGCCATAGCATCACCGTACCAAAGTCATAGCATCACTGTACCAAAGCCATAGCATCACTGTACCAAAGCCATAACATCACTGTAATAAAACCATCGCATCACTGCACCAAAGCCATAGTATCACTGTACCAAAGCTATAGCATCACTGTACCAAAGCTATAGCATCACTGTACCAAAGCCATAGTATCACTGTACCACAGCCGTAAAATCACTGTACTCACTGGTTCAAACCATCAATTTCCTTCTTTTAACACAGCGTTGTTTTCTTTCACTGTTTGATAGTCTAGCATCTGAAATGTTGCAGAGAAATATTTAGAATAAAAACCAAACACAATTACTTTAATGAAGCTTAATTTTAGTAGTTACGCATCTTGCGTGAAAAAAGTTCCAGTTCTAGAATACTCAATTTCCCTGTCTATAACTGTTTTACCGCTGTCTCATCCTGTGCGCTACTGCGCTACACTGTATAGCAACAGGCTACATAGATGTGATTCTTGATTCATATAGTTCATACATTATAGTTCTTGATTCATAAAAAAGAAACATTAATCAGCGTAACCCACATTTGCCTTTTCTTCCGGACCCAAAACATTAAAATTTAGGCTTTTAAAATATAAAGAAAAGCTATGTGCGATGAATACACAATTTAAAACCGACAAAACATTAAATTCATTAAATTCTCGATAGTTTAGATGCTTTCAGTTTTAAGTAAGTGTAGATACAGACCGCCATGCCATTGTAGAGAGTTTGGCCTATCGCCGGATCGAGCGCAACGCTGCAACCATAACCCCCCCCCCCCCCCCGACCACGATCGCAGACAAAAACTACATCACAGCAACCAACCACCCCTCCAAGCTCCCTCCCGCACCCCCCCCCCCACCTCCTCCGATGACTGAAGGACAAATATTACATCGCAGTAAGCAGTCACAGCTCCAAGCTCTGCCGCCCCCCCCCCCAATAAAATCTTGAGTCAGCGCGGGTGGTTCTTACCTCTTGAGCCTTTTGACTGAGCAGTTCGGATTTCTTCTCATATGAGATCATATCGTGCCGCGTCTTCGTTAGCTCCACCTGAGAAACAGTTTTGCAAACCTTATTATTTGACTGAAACCTTGTAATTCAACGAAAACACTGTAACCTGGCGGAGATGCTACACTACAATTAAGCTGTCCACTAACTCATATTTTCTTCTGTTTTGTCACAGTGAAATAAGCAAGAAGAGCGTCGCCACTGATAATAGCACGTGAAGATAATTTTCTTCCCCCCCCCCCTCTCCCCACCCCCAAACCATTTCTGCGTGTCTGTGCCTCAGTTCCCACGAGGTGACGAGAGCAATGACGGGAGAATGACCTCGAGGTCGGTACAGCGCTGTCGCTTCTCTCTCAGCTCGTCCTTGACGTGCTTGATGTCGTGAAGCTCCTCGTCCAGGCGACGCTCGTTCTCTGCAACACATCCGCACAGTGCACGCTACACAAACCAATAGTTCACGCCTCACACGTGCACAGTGCACGCTATAGAAACGAATAGTGCACGCCTCACACGCACACAGTGCACGCTACATAGACGAATAGTACATGCCCCACACGCGCACAGTGCACGCTACAGAGACGAACAGTGCACGCCCCACACGCGCACAGCGCACGCTACAGAGACGAATAGTGCACGTCCCACACGCGCACAGTCAACGTTACACAAACTACATATAACAGTGCACGCCCCACATGCGCACAGCGAACGCTACACAGACGAACAGTGCACAACTCACACGCGCACATTGCCCGCCACACAAAACAATAATGCACACGCGCACACTGCACGCTACACACACTCACAGTGCACGCTACGCACAGCCAAACTGCCCGCTGCACACAGTCACAATTCCCGCTACACACAATACACAGTCTACACTGCACGCTGCACACTCACAAGGCACGCTACAGACTTATGATGTTCGCAACACAGACTTAGAACGCACGCTACACAGATTTAAAATGCAGGTTACACAGACTAACAAAATACTATTTTAAAGGCTGACAAATTAAGTTAAATTAAATTCTGTAAATTCTCGACATTTTAAGCGCTTTCATTTTTCAATAAGTGCAGTTGCAGACAGCTACACCATTGTAGGGAGTTTTGTTTATTTTTTTCATTTGTTTTACTTCGTTAAATGGTATATTTGTTTGTTTAAGCGAGTTTGAAATATCAGACATCGACTTTACCGGTTAATTTTAGCTTTTAATCTTTTGTGAAAAAATGACAATCTGCTGATTTTACTTTAAGTAACATTGATCCTTGGCAACAGAAATCTACTGGCGGTGAGCAGAAAGGGTTGTGCCTGTGACGCTCGTGTGATTCTGGCTGCGGACATTTGTCAGCGATTAGAGGCCGTCACGTTAACCGGTCATTTCTCTCTATGTCAGAATACTACACTTATAATTCGGCGCATATTAAAATGCGATTTTGACCATACCAAACAGCTGCTCGGTCTTGAAAGAACGAACAGCTATAATATCAAAACACTATATCACATAATCAAAAGCAGTGATATTCTTCCTTCCTGATATACTTTTCGATTGAACAGCCGAGGGCCTTAGGTCAATAGCCCATTGCTTAACCTATTTAAGACACAAGTCTTACCTTTGACCCTAGATTCCCTTATCTCCAGGCTTTTATTCCACTCCAGGTATCGACTCTGCTCTTCTATTTTAAATCTAAAATAAAAATTGCATGGCTGTACATTATACACAGGGTTCTACCATTTTCTCCGGCGACTTGGCAAAGAAACAGCTCATTCTCTATTTTACTGTTTTGCACAGATTCTGTACTGGCACTGTGGCTGTAAGAAGTGGTCAACTTCGTTGTTTCAATGTTATTTGTGAATGTCAATGTCATGGAGAAGCCTGAGGCTTACTTGTTAATTTCATCCCTAATCTTCTTCTCGTATTCCACCTCCAGTCTCCGCGCAGAGTCCTCCTTGCGCTTGGCTAATGCTTCCCGCCCTTTTATCTTCTCATCCCACAGCTGCTGCTCCCTGGCGGCGAGAAAGCGAAACACATCACTCACACATCGGCAATGGCCAGTACACAAATTTCAGTACAATACAGTGAACAAAAGCCGCATAGTTTTTATTCAATTAATATCCACAGTAAAATCAGTTACCATAAAATCACAACTCCACACGACAGATACAACTAGAGTAGTGTGCGCAGCCCACATATTCCCCACAGGCCCCAAATCAGTTAAACACGGCCATCAATGGTGAATCAAGAGCTGAAATTTTCTAAGTCCAGCTGGTCCATTTTCCTTGGACGAACCTGGCCCATTTACAATACCGATCTGTGTTTATTCCCATAGAAGCTACATAACAAGTTTCATTAAAATCCTTATAGCAGTTTTTAAGTTATCCTGTTAACAAGCTCTTGATGACAGACCGACAGACCAACCGACTCACCGACAGATAAAACACATATCGTTCTCATTCATGTGAAACTTAAAGCTTAAAAGGATATACAGAATGATTTTGTACAATGTTGTACTGTCAAGCCTTCAAGCTCCACTCCCCCTCTCCTCCCACCCCCCCTCCAGTCACAGGTATCTGCTTATTCCGTAATGCAACTGTGCATATCGCAAAATGCACAAAGATTGACAGAAGATTTTGACATCAGATGCGATGAGAAATGTGGTTCGTGTTGACAGCATTGACACATTATGCCACTCAAATGTGACAGCACTGACACGTAATATATTCGGCACGCGGCACCTTTTATTGATCTCCTCCTGGCGCCGCAGACTGGCCTCGCGCTGTCGTAGCACCTCCAGCTCGTCTAGCACCGACTGGCGCTGCTGGTACGTCTCCGCATCGTGCATCTGCCCATAAAGTCATGACTTCATGAGAAACGGTACACACGTTACAGGAAAATTAGGTCACTATGGTGATGCGTGATATATACCTTCAACAATTCGTGTGATGGCTATAAAACGTTGAGTTTCAACTGTACATATTCTTCCACAGCGAAATGTAGTCAATATTTTAACATAATCCATTACTCACTTTAACAAACCTCTTGCGACTTAATCCGTTATTAGATGAAATACGACATACAATGGTTTGCGTGACAAAAGTCTGTTCAAATCCTCACACTTCACGTTTCTATTTTCTTGACCTAGGCTTAAAAACTGTTCCAAATTTTGTGATTTGAAGAATCAGAACATCCTCCAAATTTGACACAAAAAAGTGAGCATACCGTGATTTAGCAGCAAGAGCAATGTTTAGTCAAATTGGAAACACTGTCACCCTGACAAAGAGCCACATCCGGGTTTTCTTTAGCCGGAAGTAGGTTCCTTTTCTGACGGAATCAACAAAACACAGCGATATTCAGAAGTTACGATCTGCATGCGCGTTTATTTGGTTTCGTGAAGTGAGAAGACAAACCTCCTGGGATTTCTGCAGCTTGTCGCTCGCGTGCCTTTCTTTTTCTGTCAGTAACTCGTATTTTGCTTTATATGTCCTTTCCATCTGTAAATTGAAACAAAATATTACGGGGTCCACACGAGAGTCGTTTTAAAATAATTGACTAAAAATAGAATGGAGCGACTGTTTCGTCAATTCGAAATAATAATAATAATAATAATAATAATAATAATAAGAAGAAGAAGAAGAAGAAGAAGAAGAAGAAGAAGAAGAAAAGCACGAATGAAACACGGCCATAAATGACGCCACACAGAGGACACGCGCCGTACCTCTTTCCTGGCCTTGTCGATCTCCCGTCTGGCGTGCTCACGCTCCTCCACCCTCATCCGTGCCAGCTCGTTCTCCTTAAATCTGGCACACTGCCAACCACAAAGATCCCCATCAATATGTCCATGCCTAACATTTTCGCTATGTTTGCTCTTGGGTTTTATTTAGTATCTTAGTTACATTTCTATGTAGTTAAACAAAGGATAATACAAAATTCCTTGAGCCCGCCAAAACAGAAGATCCAGTGAACTGTTACTACAAAATATCGCAAAAACCGGAACTCCCCCGCAAGAAAAATACGAGAGTCGCAAAATACGAATGTTCTTCAGACGATTTACACAATGCTGTTAAGGCACAAAAGAATGTTACGATGTAAACTACTGGCCCGTCGGTGAGCACCGAATATCCGAATAGCCACTAATCACAGCAGCTTTCACCTCTAGTTTTATTTCGGTCCTCGCTCGCTCATCCAGCTGGTGTTGGTAGCTCAGCAATCTCTCCTCAATCACCATCTTGCTCTTAAAGTCGTCACTCAGCTCAGCATACTTTCTGTCCAGCTTCGCGAATTCCTCTTCTGTAGAAGAAAAAATACCGACAAAGGGCAATAACATGAATGGCTAGAACCGTTCTTACTCATCACATTGGTACCTATAGCCAGACACTTTTTACTTATTTAACGTAATGCGGAAAACTGAAGACATAGTGCATTTGAACCCCCCCCCCCCCCAAAAAAAAAAAAAAAAAGATCGGAGAATCTTTAGAGGAAGCAAGCTAGTCAAACAAATGAGGGCACAGGGGAATGAAAAATAAGACACTTGTACTAATGACCAAAAACAAAGCAATTCTTCTTGAGGCAATCGCTAAAACCCGATGGCGCCAGCACACTTGTTAATTTTAGGACCTGGGAGGTGGGGAGGTGGGGGTGGGGGGCTTCAAAGATTGCATATCTGCACTAAATGAGCAAAACAAGGACCAAGCACTCGTAAAAACATCACAGGCTTTCAAAACGACTGACGCTGATGGGGGAAAAACAACAAAAAGTTTTCGCGCTCTTACATAAATTACACCGAATTTCATTAATCTCTTCATCCTAAAACAAAAGAGCCCGTTTCGGAAATGCTATTAAAGGTTTGATCAATAAGAAAACAGCAAATAAATAGCGCTAAAGACCTCAAAAACAAAGTAACTGTTCACATATCAAAGGGAGACGACCTGTCGCTACCATTCAGCAACAGGAAGGAAGACCGGTTCACTCAGTGCTTGCTACCGCCTCAGTCTAAGCCCTGTAAGATATCCAAGCTATCCTGGCGGCTTGCTTTGCACAGCGACTGGAGTCACTGAGTGCAAGTCTTCTTGTTTTTATTTCTCTTTACATTATCAAGTCCCGGACACAAAGTATCTTGAGCACTGCGCCCAGATATGTTAGGATTAGATCTGACACTGAACTGAGATTGCAAGGACCCCACGGGGCACCACTGTACACAGCAACAACATCCAAATACAACTCAGTCCCAGTTTACAACTGTAACCTGTCAAACGATCTGCCCCTATCACGTGATTCCATTTCCACCAGCCTAAGCAAAAATTGCCAATTTGGAGTATAACTTCTCTGAGGGGTGGGGGGAGCAGAAAGCGTGAGTATGGGGGGAAGAGAGGGAGAGAGAGAGAAAGAGAAAGAGAAGAGAGAGAGAGAGAGAGAGAGAGAGAGAGAGAAAGAGAGAGAGGAGAGAGAGAGAGAGAGAGAGAGAGAGAGAGAGGGAGGGTTGTAAGAGTCACGGGGTTAAAGCACAGAACTGAATTAAAATGCAAAGGCCATTCCTTTGCAAGGTCGGAAGGATTGGAATCCAAGGGCCATCGGTTTGGAATGCGAGGGCCATCGATTTGGAATGCAAGGGCCATCGGTTTGGAATGAACGGGTCATCGGTTTGAAATGCGTGGGCCATCGGTTTGGAATGCGAGGGCCATCGGTTTGAGGCAAACCTCCACACATGGAGCTCGGAGACCACTGACCTATGGAATTGATGCCCGGCAGAGCGACGGGGTCCGTCTGGCAGGACATGTCATGGCTGGCGTAGCCGTGCGCCTGCGCAATCTCCGTCAGCAGCTGCCATAGAAACCCCTTCCTGTTATACTGTGACGAGTGAGTCACCTAAACAAAATATATCAACAACAACGCTCTCAGCAAAAATACACACGAAACCCGTGTACATACGAAACGCTTTGTTCACATATCTGCATTAGCGATAGATTAATTTTCACGGTTTAAAATACCTAGTTTTTTTTTTCTTTTTTTATGGATATCACATTTCAGGTAACCGGTAGACATTAGACATGTTATTATGAAAGAGTAAAGAGTATACGAGAAGGGAGGGGGGGAAGGAGGTTAATGGTGGGGAAGAGCGTGGGGAGGGGGGGCAGAATCAGGTTCTCTGTCGCAAATCTGAAATAACAGAGGAAATGAAATGGTGTTGTGAACAACCACACCTCGTTTGAAAGTAACTCTTTTACGCGAATTCAAGAGACTTCAACGTGAATTCAATTTCCGTCGCAAGGCTTCTTTAGATCGCTAAATTCTCACTTCAGGATCAAATTAAATATCATTTTATATGTTTCGTTTTATAAAATATAAGCCAGGGTACCCCAGCCTTAACACCCAATGTATTAAGTTTTCTATAAGTCATTACAATGATAGCTACATGAGTAAGTGACGTCATATACCAAGCTATGGAAGAGTTTAGAATCCGGACTGATCCGCAGCAGCTGCATCAATTCTCTCATTGTGAACAGCTGTGCAACAGAAAAAAAACATCACATCAGGATCAGATCCGGATTATTTGTGCATCATGAAAACCATTTATTTCATAAATTACACAGTACACACATAACAAGGTGCCTTTCAGCCTTTTAAATAGTATCTTATACCATCCAGTCTTGCGTTTTTATGTTTTTCCACATGAAGTAAAAGAACAAATTCCACTACATACAGTACAAAACTGTGACCTGGCGATTAACCGAGTACATAGAGACAGGAGAAAGCGTACCTTATCCGCGGTGTTGCCTGTTTCGGGCACAAACACACTAAGGGAGTAGTCATATTTACACTTCTGCATGTGGTCAGCCACAAGGCTGTTGGCGGCTTTTAGTAGCAGCGTGCTGTCGGTAGGGGGCGTAGCGGTGAAATGAACATTCTGAACTCCTTGTGTTTTCAACTCACTCACCAACTTGTTTCTAAGCTGCGTCTGATCGTGAAACAATAGTGCGGCTTTAGTAACCAGCTTGGACACCAGGCTTTAAATATTTAAAATCATTCAAAATAATCAGGTGAGATTCCCATATAACCTTGTTTAATGCATCTGTACCCAAAACACATGAGAGTAAAACTAGAAAAACCATAAAACCAAAACGTTGACCGCCCCGCCTCCCCCCCCCCCCCCCCCCCCCAACGCCAGACATAACTTAGAATGAGCAGGTAACAGAAACAAAAAAAAAGAGGCAAACCTTGAGAGCATCTACCAGGCCTTTTTCACGTAGGCTGTGGTATAATTTACTACGCAGATCTTCAGCGGAAAGCAGATCTTTCTCCATGGCAGCTTCTTTCTACACGCAGAAAAGGTGCAAAAAGTTAGCAGTTGGCGATTCCATCGTGGTTGCACGAAAAGAAAGGCATGAGGCAGGGCTAAGCAAACTTATAGGTTTATAGATGTGCATTTTTTCAACTTATAAATAAACTGCTTGATTATAACTGAACAAATAATTTAGGAACCACAAAACGGCCACATCAAACTTGCTTTCGTTTGTGCTACAAACTGAACCGCGGTTCGAACCGGTTTTTTAACACAAAAATCGGTTTAATCGGTTTTTTCATGAGACATGTTATTGGCCAAAAATAAAAGAGTGATCTTATTTATCACATCAAAAACGTGAGTATAACTTCCTAACCAGGGTTTTGTTTGGCTGTGCATACAAATCGCAATTTTCGGAAAAATCAGCAGCTGCAATCGCATTGAGTTTCTGTTTCAATTTTCAGCTGAAATAATTCAGTGTTCAACAATTTCAAACAAACACAAAAACAAAAACATAGGCATCAGAGATGCAAATCCCCCAGGACACGCCAACAAGTCACAACAAATTAAGTTCAGAGGGAAGTTTGTACCAGTCGGATATTGCCTTACACACCCTGCATCAGAGAGAAAACGAGACGACCTTGTGTTTTAAAGGTGAATTCTCTCCTCTCTCGAACTTTTTCCAGTCACCAATAACAATAGAAGGCAGCTCATACAATTGTGTTGAACAATATTATCAGGCTCAACGCGCCAGACGCAATGGCTGCCCAGAAGGCTACTCCACAATACTAGCCCTAGAAGATCCTGTAGAGATAAAGCGGGAGGGAAAGAGGATTACACCCGAGTATGACACCGCCACCGATGCCGATCTAAATAGAAAACTTAGGCGTACTGCTCTGAAAGCAAAGTTTGAAATGCCTGCCCTACGGAAGATGCTAGTAGACACACATCCCCGCACACTAGCAGAAGCATGCCCATATGATAAATTTTGGGGAACTGGGCGATCGCTTCACGACACAAACTGCCTTCGAAAGGAGACATGGACGGGAAGAAACGAACTGGGAAAACTTATAGAAGACATTAGAAAGGACTTAATGAGCAACAAAGACACAAATTAGACAAGAATCAAACCTGTGTAAGTGCTTGGCCTTAGTTCATGATCTTTAGACACGGGACACCTGAGGGCGTGTATGGGACCGCAGTCACACAAGATGAATTTCGATCTGTATGTTTATGTATGTTTATTTGCAAACTGTGGATGAAACAAATCTTGCTTTTGCATGTTTATTCATACACTGCAGATCAATCAAAATTTTTTAACCTGTCGATTGTGCAGTGCTGTCAATTTTTAAAATCGGGGGTTAAAATACAAATCTTGCATGACATACACATAGCTGGGCTTAATGTGACACATTATGAGCCGGGGTCTCATAGCCGAAGAATTCGGAGGTGTTTTTGGGGAGTGTATGGGGCTATATCCGTACAATTAGAATTTTGCTGGATATGTTTCTGTGTGTTTATTCGTGCAGTTTTAATCAATCAAGAACTTCTGTCGACCATGCTGGGTCGCCGGTTTTTGAAGTTGGGAGCTAAGATACAGATCATGCGTGATATACACTCATATGCGTTCTATGTTATATATTGTGCGTTGGGGCCCTATGGCCACGGATCCCCTTGGGGCGTGTATGGGTTTAATGAAGTATATTATGGGCCGTGGTGTCATAACCTAACAATTCGCGGGTCACCCTGGGGAGTGTATGAGGTAGTAGTCACACAATTAGAATTTCGGCGGGTAGGTTTCTGTGTATATATACATGCAGTCTTGGTCAAGCAGGAACTCCAGTCGACCAGGATGGGTCGCCAGTTTTTGAAGTGGGGCGTTAATATACAGATCAAGTGTGACATACATACATGTGCGTTTTATGACATATATTGTGCTTTGGGGTCCTGTGGTCAGATTAACCACAGAACACCCTGGGGTGTGTATGGGTTAAATGAAACATATTACGCGCCGTGGTCTGATAGCCAAACATTTCGCGGGTTAATTTGGGGAGTGTATGGGGCCGCAGTCACACAAATATTATTTTGGCGGGTGTGTTTTTGTGTATTTACTCATGCAGCTTTGATCGATAACTTATTTCTGTCGACCATGCTGGGGTGCCAGTCTATGGAGTTGGATGTTAATATACAAATCGTGCGGGATATATAGAGGTGTGTGTTTTATGTCATATGTTGTGCGTTGGGGTCCAATGGTCAGATTAGACACGGGAAACCTCGGGACGTGTATGGGGCCGTAGTCAAACAAGTAGAATCTAGGTGTGTGTGTTTTTTTCTGCGTGTGTATACTCAAACTGTGCCACTCAGTCAAGAATTTTTGTTAACTATGCAAGGTTGCCAGTTTTTGAAGTGGGTGTTAATAAGTATTGCATTTTACAGGGTATATGTGTATGTTATTGCTATCCGACCACAACAATCGCAGAACTTATTCGCTAGTGTAATTGCGCTTGAAAGTGCCACCTTTATTCGCAGTTTCTTGGGCCATTGTCAGTTAAATTATTGTCGTTATGACCGCTAAAAACACATTGAATATACAGTGTTTTAACATAAGAGGAGGCCGCAACCCTTCAAAACTTCTTACAATATTTGATTATTTAAAAAACAAAAAAGCATCTTTTTACATGCTTCAAGAAACCCATGCTGATGACGCAGATCTTGACCAGTGGAAGGTAAAGGGGGGAAGGGGAGATATTTATTTTAATTGCAGAATGTCACGCAGCGCCGGGCAAGCAATTCTGTGCACCAAACCAACCAACATTATTGAACATTCAGTAATAATTCCAGGTAGACTGCACATCTTGAAACTACAAACAACTGAAAAAACTATCACCTTGATTAACATTTACGGGCCAAACCATGAATCGGAAAAGCTTATATTTTTCAAAACCCTTGACTCAGTATTACTCAACATCGATTACGGGGACGAAATCATTTTAGGTGGGGACTTTAATATTGTGTTGGACAGTAATTTAGATAAAAAAGGAGGGACAAAAAACACTCCCAAAAGTCAATATTCATTAAAACAATTGATAGAAAAACATGACATGGTCGATATTTGGAGATATAAAAATAAAGGTACTAGAAGATATACCTGGTCTCAGAAAACTCCGTTCTTTAGATGTAGGTTAGATTATTTTCTGATTAAGAGAAAGAGTATAGATAAAGTCATTAGCAGCAAAATAATAACTGGCGTAAAAAGTGATCACTCTATTATTGAATTATCTATTTTACTAGATAAAGACATTAGAGGTCCGGGATTTTGGAAATTAAATGCTAGCATAATTAAAGAAGAGAAGTATAACCAAGAAATAAGAAAATTAATAGAACGTCTTTGGAACGAAACACCTGAGCTCAGCAACGTCCTTGTTAAATTTGACTGGCTAAAATACAACATTAGGTTGTATTCGATTAATTATTGTAAAAACAGGGCTAAAGAAAAGAGGAAAAAGGAACAAACATTAATACAAAAAATAGAAGAGCTGGATATAATGATATGTAACGATCAGGCAAGTAATGCAGATATAAATGAGTATGAAAAATTAAAGCTTGAAATTGAGTCTATTGAAGAAGAAAAGTCTAAAGGAGCTTGGCTGAGATCGCGACTAGAATACATTGAAAAAAATGAGAAAAGTAACTCGTACTTTTTAAACACATCAAAATCCTCTTTCGAGAAAAAGACAATTAAAAGACTTGTTAGTGAGAACAACGAGGAGGTAACGGATCCTACTAAAATTCTAAATTTGCTTGAGTCTTTTTATATACACCTTTATTCTTCAAGGTTTGGAAATGCTCAAGAGAACGCACACATTTATCAAAACTTTTGCATTGAACGGAAGCTTTCTCGAGATCAAATGCAATTTTGTGAAACTGAGTTAACAGTTGAAGAATGTTGGGAAGCTCTTAAGAATTTCAAACCAAATAAATCACGGATTAACTGCAGAATTTTATAAGGAATTTTGGGACTGCATTGGCCCAAAACTAGTCGAGTGCTTAAATTTCTCCCGACAAACAGGGTTACTGTCAATGTCACAGAGAAGAGGAATTTTAACACTATTAGAAAAAAAGGGTAAAGACCCTACAAAAATAAAGAATTGGAGGCCTGTCAGTCTACTTAATATCGATTACAAAATTTTTACAAAACCCTGGCTAAAAGATTAGAAAAAGTTATACCTGAAATTATTCACCCTGACCAGTCTGGGTTTATCAAAGGTAGATTTATAGGTGAAAGTATTCGTTTTATAGAGGATTTAATAGAACATTGCGACCGTTTAGACGAGACTGGTGTATTAGTTCAACTGGACTTTGAAAAGGCTTTCGACTCAATCGAGTGGCCCTTTATGTTTACGGTTTTAGAAAAGTGTAACTTTGGTCCAAATTTTATTGCCTCGGTGAAATGTTGCTATACTGAGATTTACAGTTGTGTCACTAATAATGGCTTTTCTTCAAATTGGTTTCAACTGAAAAGAGGAGTAAGGCAGGGTTGCGGTCTATCATGTTTACTGTTTATATTATGTGCTGATGTAATGGATGATAAAATCAGAAATAATGAAGATATAAAAGGTATTACAATTGGTTCGCATACCAACAAAATCAAACAATTTGCAGATGATTGTACATGTTTACTGAAGGATATACCGTCTATATACACACTGATTGAGACACTTAGAAGGTTTTCGGAAATGTCAGGTCTTAAATTAAATACAGATAAATCTGTTTTAATCTTCTTAGGTCCGTGGAGAGAAAAAAGTATAAATGTGTTGAATATGTCAATTAAGAATGGGTCATTTAATATGCTTGAAATACATATTGGGCGGGATGAAAAACAAAATTTCTCATACAACTTTGTGGAAAAATTGGAAAAAATGAATCGTCTTTTTAAAGTCTGGTCCGCAAGAGATCACAGTATTGTTGGTAAAATCACTATTTCAAAATTTTCGGCATTGCAAATCTTATTTACCCCCTATCAATAACTTATGCAGGGCATAATGTTCAGCAAACTATTAAAAAAGACATGAATAGTTTTATATGGAGCTACAAGCCACCAAAAGTTAAACATCACGTTCATACAGCTGATTATGATGAAGGGGGGCTCAGAAGCTTGGATGTTGAGTGCCAAGTCAAGGCTCTGAGATTACAGTGGATATGTAGAATAATTAATGGAAAAGGGTGGAACCATTACGTCAATGAATACTTTAAACAAGTGGGGGGGGGGGGGGGGGGTTACAATTTTTACTGTATTGTAATTATAGTACTTCGAATTTGCCATACCTTCCCATATTTTACAGAGAAATGCTAGACTTTGCTAGAGAAATTTTGTGCAATAAAAACACTGAGTACGTCATATGGAACAACAAAGAAATCTTAGTAGAAGGAAAAAGCATATTTCTCCAAGACTGGTTTGATAAGGGTGTAATTTATATCCAGGATCTACTTACAAATGATGGTTCATGGTTATCGTACTTAGAGTTTGTTGAGACTTATCACATTAAACCAAACTTTCTGAGATACTTAGGAGTTCTCTCAGCTATAAAACAAGCAATAAAAAAAAGATAGATTAAGGATGGATAGGGAGTATTTATGTCGACCTATAAACAATTTTAAAAGTAACGTTCTTTGCGTGAGGAGTGGAAATAAAATTGACATTTCTAAAGCTAAAAGCAAAAATTTTTACAGAGAATTTTTGTCGATTACAACTTGTCCACCAAGAGCAATAAGGAAATGGGTTTGTGAGGAAAACTTTTCTGGAGAGAAAATTTATGAAAGTTTGGTTCTATGTCGGAAAAGCATAAGGGAACCGAAACTGCTATCCTTTCAATTCAAGATTGTCCATAACATTGTGAATACAGGAGAAAATCTTTTAAAATGGAAAATTAGGGAAAGTGCTATATGCGAATTTTGCAATGTGGATAAGTCAGACACATTATATCATGTCTTTTTCGAATGTACAAATACTGTGACCTGGCTTGCAGAGTTGTTTAATAAAATTGATCCTTCAGCTGAGATATTCAGTACACTCAGCAAGGAAGAATTTCTATTTGGTACAGAAAATACAGCAGTGAACATGATTACGCTTATCATTAAACAATATGTCTGCCATGTGAGAACCTATAAGAAAAATCTATGTTTGACGGTAATCCTTCATTCAATTTATAAACGGATTATAATTGATAAGAAAACACTATCTTGTAAAAATTTTTCAGATAAATATAATCAATTTCCAGAGTTAGTTTATCAAAGTGAAAATTATTTATTTCATAACGTTGCTCACAATCTATAACATTTTAGGATTAGTACCGTATTAGCAAAATGGATAATGGCATTTGTGTTCTAGGGTGCGTGTGCGTGCGTATGTTTTTAGGGGGTATGGATAGCAATATTTGTTACTGGTTGTAGCCTTTGGTAATGAGGGTCTGTGATAGTGGCAGTTCGAATGAATGTGGGTTGAATAAATGTCGTGACGTTATTGTGAAATGTTCAGTGTATTATGCTCTTGTAAAATGTTAGTCATTTATTTGTAAGAAAAATAAACAATCAATTATAAAAAAAAAAAAAAAATAAAAATTAAGTTCAGAGGGCCATTAGTTCTACCTTTTTGGGTCGATCAAACTGAAACTTAACACTGCAGATCTTCAATATAGATTCTTTCTTTGCGTAAAGTTTCATAGCTTTATACCAAATTGTTCATGTCGAAGTGATGCGTACAAAGTCGCCTCTATAAACTTATGTTCGACAATTTTTGGTCGATCAAACTGAAACCTTGACGTCGCACACTTTTAATATATATTCTTTCACTGTGTAAGGTTTAATAGCTTTATATTAAAGCGTTAATGTCACCTGTATGACAGTGCAATACACGAAAAATTTCGACAATCGGCCGATCAAACTGAAAGTTTGGCGTTGCACATCTTTTGTTAACATGCCGCAAGAAAGATGGTGTGTAAAATAAAACGGGAAGCAACAAAACCCATTTTCGAACCGATTAACTGAACCACGAAAACAAAAAACCGCGGTTTTCAGGTGAACCTGTTTAACCGCACAGCCCTATAATGTATACTACAAGTCGTTCAAAAATGATCTATTCGATTTGCTTCTTTGAACTGCGGTTACGGGCCGGACTCAACGACATGACTTCTTTCCTGCCTGCACTTGATGCCACCTAAAGAACGCCATATGCCAAATAGACACATTGACGGTCTATTGGACCAAGCAAAACTACCTTTCACTCACCTACGAACACTTGCATGAAATCTGGTGCTCTATACTTTATACCCTTCAATGGAACTACCAGTAGCTCTAATCCAATGCTGCCAAAATATTAGAGAACCCGTTCTGAGTTTCAGTTATTACGGCCAAGGGGATTGTCTGATTCTTGGCCCACGAGCCGTGAAGGAATGTTTTCGCATGTGTCACCTATCATTGGCTATCAAGATAGTCAGTTAACACTTCACACACTAAAATGTACCACAATTACTTGGAATCCTGCCCGATACATTATGGTATATCTAAAACCCGCATCTATGAACTTTTCCATGAAGAATGAATGGTTACAGTAGATCTAAATTGGTGAAATTGAAAAGAACATCTTCTGTGCCTGAAAACACTAAAATGGTGAAATTGAAAAGAACATCTTCTTTGCCTGAAAACAATATTCATTTGTTGAGCAGCGTAAAATAAGGAATATTTGAGTCGCAAGTATGGGCAAATTTACATTTGGCTTATTAAATTTAGTGTGATTTGAGGATTTGTTGTCGGCAATTTAGCTCAAAGAAGCGAGTTGCAACTCAACTGCGCTCTCTTTGAGGCACCGCTCTGGCGATTTTGTGCGAAATTCAATGACCCAAAAGTCTTTATTCCATTTGCTAAAGGCCCTCAAGGTACAACGGTATGATACACAACTTCTGCGTTACGCCTTCTTTGAAAGAAAAAATTCCGAAATAATCACAAATCTCGCACAATAAAAGCCATTTGTTTACACCTAGTAAAAATGGTTTATGACGTAAAAAAGTGACAGTGAATTTTGTAATTATTCACCAAAAACTTTTGAACCGGTATTTCAAAAAGCATGAAAGAAATTAAAAGTGAAATGTTGAGGGTGTACAGAATACATTTATACCTAATTCTGCCTCTTTCAATTATTTGAGTAGATATTTTACAGATAATCATTAATCCCTTTAAATTTCTGGTCACTTGACTTCGACTACATGAAATTTTCAGCTCAGAAAGTAAACAAACATTTGACAGGTGAATGAGGAAGCTGACTTTTCTGCACTATAACGGAGAAATAGCAGATATGCAACCCATAAGCCAAATCACACTTTGGGCGTTCGAAATAAAATTCGCAAAAATGAAAGAAATGATAGAGATTTCACCTAAATGTCAAATTTTTCTTGCACCTACGAGCAATCGCGGTTTTTCTCAACCCGAATGCTATTTTAACAATTTATTAAAACTTTTAACAAATAGTTTTCAGTTGCAATTTCTTTCATGTTCCGAGTATATGATTTTTTTTTTTTTGGCTATATGTTTTTTTCTATATTTCTGATATAATTCCTTTCATTCTTAACCCGGTTCCTTTGCATTCGACATTCAAAATTCTTGCTCATTTTATTCGAAACAAAAATTAAAATTTGTGCCTGTTTGCAAAAAAGGGTATTTTGTGCATAAACTTGCAGTAAATGTTTTAATAATAGGGACTGGCATGTAGGATTCGTGCCTCAAAACATATAAAGATAACCCCTATCAATGGAAACATATAAGGCTTAGTAGCCCTGAAAGAGAGATACTATGTTATTTAAGTCAGAACTAACTCGGAAGCATCGCCAATTACAATCTACGAGGGGGGAGTAGGACGAATGGTTACAGTGGATCAAAATTGGTGAAATGAAAAAGAACATCTTCCGTGGTTCAAAACAAATTTATTTTGTCGAATATCACAAAATAATGTACATTCATGTCGATAGGGTTGCAAAACTTGCTGCCGGCTAATTTAGTTGAATTTAGCATTTTTTGTCCCCAATTACGATCCCCTATAGCTCCAAAAAGCGGTGCGCTAAAAAGTTTCCAGGCACCGCTTTAAAGCCTCGCTATATAACGATAAGCAAGTCAACTCTCGCTTTGAGGCACCCCTGTGGCTACTTTGTGCTAGATTCAACAACCCATAAGTTTTTATTGGCATTGGCTATTAGTGGAACAATGGAAGGCTTCGTAGCTCTGACACAGAGATATACGATGTTAACAACTCAGAGCTACTCGGAGCTAGATCCCCTATTGCCAATTCTATCTCCTCGGCCTCGTTTTTTATCCCTCGTAGATGTTGAGAGAAAACTAGTTTTCCCTTCTGATTTCTTTACAGTTTAAGCCAAATAATTTGCAATCGAAAGGGCACTTCCATCGGTAAAATCCGCAAGAACGAATTGGCTTACTGGGGCGGTAATTTTAACACAGGTCAAAACAGATGAACCGGTTTCTAGTAATTGTTCCGATATGGAAGATTTGGGTTATATGAGACGGATCTGAAGTGGCGTTCACATACGTTCCTCTACCAATTTTATATGCAAAATCTTTCTGTTTTGCGCATTAAGTCAGAAAAGATAAAAATATAAATTTTTTCAATTTTTTTGTCGCCATTTGTAAACTTCCGGTGTTGTGTGCGGTTTGGTCTTTCGTGAAGTTTTGGATGCCTTCGCACTTTAGTTGACCAGGAGGAAAGTTCTTTGTGTAATTTATCCTTGACAGTTTTTAACACTTGACAAGCCTTTGGCTTGCAAGGTGTTTCTGAATTTGTGCGAGCAGCCGTTGTGTATTTTTGCAAGTAAATGTGGAGCATTTATCGCACAGCACAGCAGAACAAACAGTTGCTTAGCTTTGTGAGAGCTATCACTGCGTGAATAGATGGCCACATTCTCTTGGACCGTCTCGAAAAATCAAGAGGCTCTGGGAAAATCGATAGGTGTTCTTTTGAATAATTTCTCGTTATCTAGAGACAGTTTTTGTCTCGGAAAATTTCTTTGGAGAAGGTCAGATACAAGATGGCGGAAATGTAAACAAAGACATTTCTACAACTTATTTGCCAAAATGCGTATGAATTTAAAACATTTAAGAGTAGAAATTTAGTTCAAGGAAGATTTTAGACGTGATTCCACAAGGTATAGTGAATTACAAGAGGACCCAAAGGTTTAACCTCAATTACTATAGGTTGAGGTCGAATCTGTAACACCGTTGGTACTGCTGAAGTGGTAGGGATGTTATTCGGTAAAACAGATCACATTTAAACCAATGCCCCAACAGATGATTTTCACAGGATATATTTCTGGGCATATTAATTACATATTTGAATGAAATAAGCACAAAATCACTAGATTTGTGTTTTTTATTCCTCGATATTTTGAGACGTGTTCTTTTGGACGGTGTCTCTGGAGCTTCTCTGGTCTGTTTGGAGAGTGGATTCACAGTTTTCTGAGAGGTCCAAAAGAATGTGGCCGATAACACGGCGTATGCCTGACCAGTCAGTAAAACCTTAAATCAACAAAAACCAAACACTACTCGGCTTATAAGACGTATTCAAGCTGTGTTGTTTGCAATATATTATTCAAGAAATAACCCATTGAAGGAAGTATTTTTTGCATTTTAATTTTTGTCAAGTGTTTAACATTTCGCTAGCGAAATGAGGTTCTAGTTAAATTATGGAAAAGCAAATTTAAGTAAAATTTATATATTTAAAAAGTTCAAATACTGCAAAATGTAAAAATATAATTTATTTAGAAGTGGAGACCTTCTATCTCAGCTGGTCCACACATATTACTAAACAAGAACAAGATTATCAATGAACAACGCCCCAACCCACGAAAGCTGATATCGAGATTTATGATATACACATTGTTATAAAACAGTTGACCTCTATTTTGCGCGGAATCATTAGTGGGTCTGGGAGTAAATGGCGTTATACACAACAGACCGCACCGCCGTAGAGGTCGGCTGTTGGACAACAGCGTGATATACAAGTAAATCTGCAACAGAAGTTTCAAGACAGCAAGGCTATGTACTTAGCGTCAGTCAAGATTTTATTTTCAAAAATGGTTTATCGCCAATATATTTGCCAATTTTTTGCGAATCGCCGAAAAAATTAATAGTCACGTGTTTCGGCCATTTTTTCAAGTCCCCTAAAAAACGTAACAGCCAGGTGGATATATATGCCACTACCTTCTCTCAAAATTCTAGAACGTTTAAAATTTAAATCTTAAGGGGAGATACGTTTTCATAAAAAATAATTTTGGGCTAATATTTCCTTTAATTTTAGGCGAATCACGAAAAAATATAATAGCCAGGTGGGTACTAAAGCTTGCCACCTTTGATGAGAATTCTAAGATAATAAAGCCAAATACCTAGAGCAAGTTGAGTTTTCAATCATGTTATTGGTGTATCATAAAAAGTTATAGCTAGATAGGTACTAAATTCCGATTCCATCATTCAAAATGTTATGAAGGAAGGATTATAACCCTAGTGTTAGTGACGACTTTAAAAACAATTGTTTTTTCCTGAATATTTCCGCCACTTTTTCCCGAATTTCCCGAAAAACGGCAATAACAAGGTAAATACGAATGACCACTATCTTTAAAAAATTTCCGCGCTAAATTGTCGCCAATTTTTGTTCAATCAACAAAAAAATAGTAGCCAGGTAGGAAATCAGTATGACAGTTAAAGTACTTTCTTACAATTAGTTAAGATCTTACTGAATTTTACAAATTTTCTGGCCAAAACTTTCCCACCTCTAAAGCTAGTCACCTAAACTTGTAACAGCTATGTGGGTAGTAAGGCCTGTTATCTTTCGTTAAATATCGAAACAGCAACACTATTTTCCTAGGTTTGGTTACGATTTTGCTGATGTTTTTGCTTTTGCTTTTTTTTGTAAAATTGCCGCTAGTTTCTTTACCAATGACCATAACAGGTAAATGCCAGGTAGTCAATAATGCCTGCTACCTTCACCTAAAATTTCAAGAAAAAAATTCGCCAATGCTTCTGTCCAATTTTGGCGAATCGTCAAAACAAGTGATCGGTGCACACCTATGTACCCAACCGTCTGTCATGAAATTTTAACACCTCTATGAAGACCGTAGGAGATATGTTTTAAAGAAAATTGGGGTTTGGCCAGAAATTCAGCCAAGTTTTGACGTATCATCAAAAAAAGAAAGAAGCGAAGAAATAGCCAGTTAGGTAGTAATGAGCGCTACTGTTAGCTAACATAAAAAGGCCATGAGGCTATTTTCCATCAGTTAATTAAGATTTTACTGAACATTTTTTGTTTTCAGACAATTTTTTTTTTCAACAAAAACAAAACATTTTTTGTTTTTCGCCAATTGTTTTGACCATTCACCAAAAAGTAATAGCAACGAAATATTGGTTGATAACTTTACTTAAGATTTCTAGACAGTAGTTTCCAAAACAAGTAAAAACCAAGTGGACACTTATGCACCCTACCTTCCATCAAAATTTCAGAACGTTTCCACCAAAACTTTCGGAGGATATGCAGTTTTTAAAAATTTTGTTTTTGGTTAATATTTCCGCCACTTTTTTGTGAATTGCCAAAAGAAGTAACAACCAGATAGGCTGAAAACTTTACAACTTTTCAACTTAAAAGGGCACATACTTTCAAAGAGTGCTATAACTCCTGCTTCTGTACGAGCAGGAGTTAATAAAGAGGTAATAATTCTTTTGGTTTCTTAAGATGTAAGACAAACGTGGAATAGATACGCACAGTCTTTGACTCCTATTTACAAGGTGGCAGTACCTAATCGTGTCGTTACAAATGAGGTAGCTCGCTATCAGACATTGCAAGTTCTTCAAGCCAGACGAACTGTGAATTCGAATGGGAAAAACTGAAACAGGAATCAGTTGCCCTTAAGTCCGTGTATGACGTGGAACTGTTAAAAAACATCCCCAATTGTTCAATTGTTCAAAGTCTCATTAAATATTAATATAATATTACAAAATTTATTTGGCCTGCACTTGCAAGAAGTAAAGAGAAAAATTCAAATTTACAAAACACCACCAGGGGGTTAATTAAAGATGCTCAGTGCAATAACCAACAGCAAGGCCCCAAAGCTTTAACAAACATGGAAAAGGTTGAAAAGCAGAACAGAAAAGTTTATTACATCGAAAGAGAGATGAAGAGGAGGAGGTTGATACTGAGAGGTTAGATTTGCAACATCTACTAGTCTTGCTGAACTACCATACATCGACATAATTCATCCTGAGCTAAACAAATGTACAAGTTCTTCGAGTATTTAAAAATATCTACTTTAGTTGATTCATAGGATGTAAGTGGTGTTGCAAGCCACTGTATTGTGTCTATAATAGATGATGTTTAGGTAATGAAATTGGTTGCAAAAGATGTTTGATATACTACAATATTGTTGGGAAAGGATGTCAATGCTTCAGAAATGTGATTTATATTATTTACCACTTTAAAACTTATGAGTTCTATATTAAACTATCATGGCTTTCACACGCTTCTTCCTCTTTCTTATAAATGCTTTGCCGCAACTGAAAAACTGAAATTCATCTTGTGTCTGCGGTATTTTCCTGAACAGCAAAGTTATGGCACCTTGTTGTTACTGATATAATGTGCAAACAAATGCACAGGTGTAAGTACAAAATGAGCAACACATGCGAAGAACTTACTTTCATTTTTGTGTTATGATGAATGTCACATTTATTCTCAATATCAGAACAAGAAACATCAGTACGCTGGATCTTCACCTGTGACGAGCCCTGTTTGTAATAACTCTTGTTTATATCAAAATGATAAATTGCGCTTGCAGCAAGCACATCAGAGGAAGCTTTATGGATGACATCACTCAGTTTGGTCGGCACTATTGCACTTCCTGAGTGACATCAAACCTGTTAGATGGTAACGCTTTGTCGGTACTAAATATTGCCGCCTACATTGCCTTGTGTGCATTTCAGTACAATATTACTTGTTGTATTTGGTGTTGTTATCGTAGCTCGAAACCACATTGTAAGAGATAACTTGATCGTTTCAAGTCATGCGCATATAGTGGGCATATTGCATGGTCAATTTTATTCAAACAGGATTTTTATTTAGGCTTAAGAAACCTGATACTTGTAAAATCCAAATCTGCAATTCGTACTGAATCGCCCCCATCGACAAAAATGTTCAGGAATAATGTGACTAACTGATAACTAGTAAAGTTAAAAACAAAGTCGTTTCTATTTAAAAATTTTAACATTGCGTAAATTTTGGCGAGTTGCAGTGTAACCGAAAGAAGCAATAGGTTGATAGATGGTCAGTTAGTAAGCGCTAGTTTTACATTTTATACTGGGAAGAATGCACATTACAGAAGCAAGCCGTTAGGTTCAGGAAATATCTAACAGACAGTTTGCATACATTCACGCAGCCAAAGCATGTAATGATACATTAACCAAGGCAGACAATGCTGGTCTAAAAACTCATGTGGTTCGTACAGATGCTATTTTATTAATCACAGATTGCAATGGTTTGCTGATTTCTCTGTTCCACTGCCATTTTTCAGCCCCTTGGCTTGATCAATACATTTTAATTAAAACAATCTCGATTTTTTTGCTTGTCTCGTAATTACCAAAGGCAGGCTATCACCATTTCCCACAGTTCTATCAATAAAACACAAAATGACTGCTCTGTATAAGCTTTTAAATACTGTAACGCATAATTACATGCTTATGTAAAAAAGAATTTTTTACGGTGTTTTGTAAAAAAAGCTCTAAAATTAGACATAGACATTAGATTTTTAGAGGTTGACATTATTACAATGGCTTTTCAGATTTCATAAATGTAAATAAACTTATTTTCTAAAGTCGACTCTTGTTTAGTTTTGGATCTCAAAAATGTAAATAAACTTATTTCCTAAAGTCGACGCTTGTTTAGTTTTGGATCTCAAAAATGTAAATAAATTTATTTCCTAAAGTCGACGCTTGTTTAGTTTTGGACACCAATTTGGTAGCTGATATGGAAAGCAATGACACTTATTTGTTTTCATCAATAGAGGCTCTTTGCAACAAACCTTCAACGACACAATGTAGTTAAAATCACAGAAAGGAGAAAATAATTTCTGTTTTACTCCTTTTGGCAACTGCACATACAGGTTTGTGGGCTAGGATTGACAATTGTAGAAGGTATTTTTGAAAAGCCACTATGGTTTTCGTCCACAGTCCTTCTTGTGGCAATGACAAATGCAATCGGTAATGAGAATTCTCTAAAATTTTTCGATGTATGCATTTTTCTATCAGTTTGGTTTTGCTTATTCGGCAAAAGCTATTGCCGATTATGATACACAGCAAATCATATTCAGTTACGTGTTCAAACACATTGGACGGCCTTCGGATTCGCTGGCAATATTTAAGCGACTCCAAGAAAAAAAGCAGAGATGCTGATGAAGGCTTATAATAATGTGATTATGAATATAATTATATGGTAAATATAATATATATATGAAGTCATATGAATAAATACTATATAAGGAAATGGAGCCGAAACACTTATTCCTTTACATAACTGCTTTACATAAATTTGATTTCATGCTTAGTGTTGCAATTAGTACGTATATATATATATATATATATATATATATATATATATATATATATATATATATATATATATATATATATATATATATATATATATATATATATATATATATATATATACAGGACATCTTGGATGATTTTCATTGACCCTCATGTGCTTTTTATCGAATCACGTTTTTATCTCAACTTCTCTAATGAACATTTACGCAATCGGAGTAGGTCGGGTGAACGCGTTTAGCGACACTTGCGTACTTGAGCAAGATCGATATGATGTCAAAGCTTTTGGATTAACAAATGAACTCGCTGTCATGAACGCAAATCTGACAGTATCGAGAGCATATCCTGTGTTGTTCCCACAGTTCGTCAAAACAACCTTTTTTTAGCACGAAGTAAGTCAATTCCTCTTATCTGAGAATCAGACGCCACTTGCAAATAGTCTCAATTTTTCTTGCTTGTTGAATGATTGCTTCGTTCACACTCTCAATTCACAAACAATATGTTTGACATTCGACAATTCTACACTATAATGTTTAGAGCAGTGATAACTGCACTATTCAAAATCACATAAGCCTGACAAAACTCAATTACTTATGTGCATTTTGTTAGAGAAACTGCATATTAAGTCATTGAATAGGTTGGTGTAGAATTGATAAATTGCAATACAATTTCCCGGATCATTCTTTGTTTGAATATCTAAATAGCTATCACTTTTCATTTGTCTCTCCCTTGCACTATACGATCTTTCACTTTCATTGCAATGGAAGAACTCATTTTCTCTTGCACCTGAAATATCACTTGAATGAGGCAAAGGCTCTTTAAACTACGTCATCCCAAAAATGAAACTACCACAATTTTGTTAATAATGACGTAAAAATAATCATTCCGTCAGTATTAGTGTTATACTTCTATTATTGACCTTAGCGTTGTTCATATAACCAATTTCAAGTGAATAGGTAGTGTCCTAGTATTATCTGAAGGTGCTCATCTTTTTATTTATAAACAAGAGAAGGCATTTTCCCTGACTAATCATTTATCAGCTTTCTAGCTTGTATCATGTTTTAGAGTTGTATACATTGATGTTTTGTATCATCATGCTATCAGGTATCAGGTAATTAATTTGATATACCGGACGGAATTTACGATAAGTGAGGATTGTTCAGCTATGCGAAACAACAACAAAAACAGTCCGCATTCATTGCAACAATGCCATCAACCATCTGAATATGAACTACGCATTAATGTTACCAGAGTTTTATTTTCGACATAAACATGAGAGATGCTACCAAATCAAAGGGTGTGTAAATGCATTTTTGTTTTCAATAAAATAGACTAATATCAAGTCTCCTTCTTTATTTGTTTCGCGGGTGCTGAGTCAACAATGTTATGTAACACAAATGGTAAATACAGGACTAATTCTCGAATTTAGAATAGTAATTTTTAATGCAAGGAGTAATCAATAACAAAATTACTAAAGACTGGTATATTTACATATATGTAACTTGAATTAATTTGAACAAAAGACCAAGGTGTGTATTCTTAACGTCATTATGTTTACTGGGTGACTTCGAATGAATAGCAAGATTATGAGGGTTGTGCTTATTGATGTACTTCGCTCAGAGCAACACTCTTCAGTCATACCAAAATTCCGTTTTTCTACTCCCTTTTTGGTCTGACACTCAAGGATAAATAAATCGAATAATTTGTCTCGCCAAAATATGTTAAGATGTATTTACTGCGGTTAATGTGAGGTATTTATCAAAATCTTTTGTACAAAACTGTCCAAATACATTTTCATTTTGAGTACCATCTCTTTTCATTCCCTCTTAATGTTTTCCATGTTTAAGGTGGAATGAATTGCACACAATTCAGTGTATAATCTCCTTGACAGCTGCTACAAAAACATCTCGAAGCGCCATAAGATATTCTCTCGTGTAAACAGTTAAGAGCTCTACATTTTCTCTGACATTAAATATTTAAGGATCCATAAAACATGTTCAAAAATACAAACGTTTAATTATAGTCTATAAAATGTGATTTAAGTAATGCTCTCTATGGCAAACGTGAATGAAACTTTAATCGCAGGCAAACAGAAGGCTGTTGAATAGCAGCACACTATTACTGTCTTATCAAAATGTATAACATTTCAGTGCGTGGAAATCGATATATGATTTCATAGTACTTCTCGTTTCTTCTTGGCTTTAGCAGGATTTCAAAAGCTACATATGTTTCGGGGAAGAAACAAAACATGAAGCAATTAAAATCTATACAATAATCCTCTGAGACAAGTGCTTTGTTTTCTGTAAAAGGCTAACCGAACACGAACTTTACAGGTAAAACGGAATCAAACACTTTTCTCTATATAGTAAAGGGTTTCACTTACACCATACTTCATCTGATTTATCCGCATAATTAATTTTTTTCAAAGAGTATTTCATCTCGAAAGGATTCAACGGGAGATGCTGAAAGTAACACTCCAGAATAGCAAAGGATTGTGTGATAAGAGATCTCGATATTAAATAAAATAAGTACACTTTGTACAATCAAAACAAAGTACTTTTCCTGTTACAGCACCACCCAACAACATTAACGGTACACTAATATAATTTTTAAGAAACATTAAGTCAACGTTAACTCTCAAAAATATAACTTGTTCCTTTTTAGTACTTGTACAGAACCTGTTATTTTCCGTACACTCTAGAAAACAGTATTTTCTATAGCACCCAAATTAAGCCATCAAAGTGACGCGAGCTATTACAATAGATGAAGCCATCCAGATGACTCAGTCTAGCATCAAAATTACGCCAGGCTTAATGCAATATAACAAATAATTACACTGATAAGGCCAACTACATGAACCAAGCAAATCAATTAGTCTATTTTATGCAAGTTAATCAAGCTAATATAAAAATTTTATTTTAAAAAGTCAGAATCCGTAATTAGAATAAAGAGCTTATGCTCTCTTCTGTATTCAATTACAGAAGTCTAAACCAAAAGTGTTTAGATGTTAAACTGTTGTAATTATCCTATTATACCTTAACGCTTTCAAACCATTAATTTTTCCAACAGGAGTTCGCAGTAACATCGAAAACAGTCATAGCGATTGGCTCAACAGAAGCTCATCTTTGTCAAATAGACGGTTAAATCTATTAGAACTACAACCCCTGTATTTCTGTTTGTCTATTTTATCAAACGCTTAGTGCAAATATGGACAATGCCACGCACACAGTATCGTGTGTTATATTATGTATACACTTCTAACAAAGTAAATGTTTCAGGTTTAAGAAAAATTAATAAGAAATCACGGATACTTTGAAATACGAAAGCGAACCAAAAATAACGAACTTTGTCGCCAACAATACTGCATAAATGTATATAACATTTAAAAATTGCGTTTTGTTATGACATAAATGTAGAAAATATAGTATGAATCTACAGCCTCCAACCGCATAAAATGAATATTGACAGCAATTCACAAAGCATAATTACATTTAAAACTAAATATAAGCCTCGAACTTAGAATAAAACTATATCACACAAAATAAACTAGTTACGCTTGAATGTCGTGGCGCATCATGTACTAGCAAAGAACGGACGAATTTTGTACACTCGGAAAGAGTGAAAAGTCGAAGTCTACAATTATGAAGTGTTTGGAGTTGGTGGCATTGATTGGCTAGGTCTGAAGTACAGAATAAGCCTATCATCCGAGGGAAATACTGTCTTTGGGATGTCAGAATAACGGCGTAGTAATCCATTTTTCTTCCCTACTGAAGAAATACTTGTCCCGGGTTTGGAGGTAGGAAGGCTTTCTGATGCATTTAACTTCTTCGGTCTTACTTTTTTCATTGTATCATCCATACAATCCATTGCAGGTCCCTCAATATCTTCTACTGGTTCAATGGAAGTATTATTTTCACAGGTTGAAGGAACATGCAAGGCCTCACACACATTATTGTTTCGTTCATACAAAGAAGAATCTTCTCTTGATTTTGAGCACGGTGAGGCAATATTAGAGCTGCAAGAAGGTAAATCCACAGTAACTGAATTAAAATCAAAGCTAAAAGTAGTTTCGTTCACTGGTGGCTTTGGGAGGTTTAAAAATGGAACAGTTAAACTGGAGCTTGTTGTGCTGAAACTCTTTAGATGGATGCCCATGGGTGGGAATCGATCGACCCATGATGGGGAACTAGCCGGGGAGGAATCTCGTGAGCTTGGAGGGGTTGGGTTTGGTGTCTTAAACATGCCTCTTGGTGGAGGCAGGCCAAGAGCAATGCTACGAGTATCCACTTCCTTTTTCCGGGATATAAGAAAAGCATCACATGGAGTTCCCTTCTTGTTCGGTTCATATTCCAAGTTATTATTCATCAGCAAACATCTAAAACAAGGCACACATAATTTTAAGACAAATCTTGTTTATGTACTGTACTTCAATGCAACCCGAAAGACACAAGCAGGCACACAGAACGATAGTTTGTAAGCCCGTACTGTTGCGCTTAGCCAGATCTATTTATCATACATCAAGATATTGGCTCAATGTCATAAAAATATGAAAAACTAAATCACTTTACATTAGCGAGTTAATGTTATCATCTGACTCAATGAATGGTCTTCCTTTCAACTGACCATATATGAGTAAGACAGTGTTATTCTTTATTAAATAAGATATAGCAAGCTTACCTTTTTGTATTTTCAGTGATGTTAATCCTACTGGGAAGGCTCAGTGCCTCCATCTGTGAGGCAAGGGATACAGTGTGACCAAACAAACAGTACCGGGGCTTCTTTTGACCAACCACACCGGCAACACACTCTCCGCTGTGTACGCCGAGCCGAATCTTAGTGCAAAGCAATTTAGCTCACATTTTAGCATAACGTAGCACATATTCATTTTATGGATATTTTTCTGATTTTTATACAGTGTTTCTTCAATACAATGATATTTGATGCCACGGCATTAGACCAGATATTGCTTCTCATTCATTCTCATTCATTTTCCTTTCAAAACCTCTATGTTTTATTACAGTAAAAACAAAAAGAAGATCATGACCTGCTTACAAAAAACCAGTTGCCTAAAGTAGAGAAAATAACTCTTTGACAAGGGATTTTTTATAACCAGAAAGATATTTCAAAATGCTCACTTGGATTTGTTTACCATCTGCAGGAGAAATGACTGTTTTGCATACGTCAGTCATGTCGAAAGCCATGGAGATGACCTTGTCGGCATGGTCACATGAATATTCAGGAACACCCCCAACTATGAGGTACGCATCTCCAATAGTTTCAACCTGGTCACATAGTAAATAAAATTGAAATTAACACGTAAGTATGAATTGTTTTAGAAGTACTAGCATCTAATACACTCAATCTGGACATAAATTTGAACGTTTCTATCAGTTCTAGTCATGCAGTTTTGTGCAACAATCAGTTAATATTTCTAATTATTAATGTTCCAGAAAGAATACATAAAATAAACTGCAATAATAATTTTCACCCTCTCAGTGTTTGCGAACAAACAAATAAGGTAAACATGAATACTTCTTTTATATTTGTTATGGTCACAGCTGTGTTGTTAACTGATTGTGTTTACGACTACTGTCTGTATTCAGTAATCATCAAAGCAACACTCAAAAGTACCTAACCATGGGTTACTGAAGATGACGGGAAAGACATAAGGACAGTCAGCAAGGACCTGCTTAGTACAGTGCCAAAGGAAAGGATGTGACTTGCCTGTCAACTTCAATACGGTGTAAAAGCGGCCTATCGTATTGTTTACTGGTGCTTAGGTTCTTGAGGACTTTACGCACTTGAATGATTAACCTTTAGGACAACACACACACAATCGTTATTGCTGTATTAGTTTCTTAATGTAGGAGAAAATCTTTTGAAATTGCATGGTCTTTACAAGGGCGTTGACTCTTCTATTTTTGCAGCCCCACAGGCTGCCTCACTACATTACATTTGTATCGCTCACAGACGCATTCGTGCTATAAACCATGAGAGAATACAATAATATCCGTATTTTCCATTACCACAGACTTCCGGTTAATTGCAATTAGATGTGATTTGATGGTGTGCCCTGCTTTAGGATTTTAAGACAAAACATCACACGTTATGTGACGCTCAGTGACAGAAACTGCAATATGCATCCACTCTTCACAACTATAGCAAATGCTAATTGTAACGAGAAACTAAATACCTAAAGCAGTTGTTAAAATATCCACTACAGTTGACCATAATGTCATTACAAAAACGTAAAAGGAAAAACAGCTATGTAGCTCAATTATACATGACATACAACAAGCACACAGGATAAATTTCTTGATGGACCAATTAAGACAAGGCACGCTGAGAGTTTCTTGGGGGTGTTAAGAGATCCAAAACTCAATTAAGCAACTACTTGAGAAGAAACAGAGGAGCAGCAGCACTAATAATTAGGCCTTGTCAACGAGCAGAGAGATCCTTGTTCTTATGGGAGAAAAGACAAAATCCCCAAAGACCAGAATGCAATACTATGCATAAATCAGGTTTCTTTCAACAACTCTAGCATATTAAAATGATGCACATCGTTGCTGTGACGGCTATTTCCACGAAATTTCAAAAGTCCATCTTAAAGTCATTAGATGTTTGTTTGTCATGTGTTTAGCTCCAGGGCAATCTTTCTAAGGCTACAGAGAACTCTTTCTCATCAGCCCTACGGTAAGAACCGTGTTATCTTCGCCCAGAACCAATTTTAAAAGCTGTTTGTTTCAACACGGTTATTTTTAACCGGCTTTTTTAAAACGAGATTTCCATGTCAGCAGCCTTTAGGCATCCATTAATATTCCGTGTACATTCAATTTAAGGGAAGAGAGGAGATGTAATTAAGAGTGTTACTGTGTGTATCTAGACCAAAGTTCATCGTTCCAGGGGTGCCCATAGGATGACAGATTTAGCTAATTTTCAGATGGTAAAAACGAAATCAGCAATGCAGCATAGAAAAAAATGTTTAGAAAGGATATAACCTTTATGTGCCTGCTCTGAAAATATTCAGTGGAGTTATTATTTAGGTCGAAATGACAGTGTTTTCTTACGTAAAAACGTCTGAAGATGTTTGATGCGTTATTAGACAGCTAACGACCTTGTTTTCCGCTCCAAATGTTCTGAATATCCTTATAAGCACCTTTAGGAGCTAAGTAGGTAGAAAATCGGTAAGAAAATCACAGAATTGATTCTACTTAAAGGAACAAAAAACGAGGACATTTAACTCAATTGTCACTTGGTGAAAATAACTTCAAAAAGAAATATTCGAATCAGCAAAGCGATCAGGATAAGGGCTTTACTTTTATAAGCTACTGATTTTCTTTCTTTTTTTATCCCACAGTCTTAAGAAAACGACACCAGGCGCTTTGGTTTTTTTCTCTGTATCTGATTGCCAAACTGATAAATACAATTAAACAACGATAAAATCAGTAATTTTCAGCTGATCCTTCCTTGGCAAATAATATTTCAGATTTCACTTTGAATATTAAAATAAAAGCTAAAATATTATTTGAACAGACTGTAACTTACTCTAAATTTCAAGCTGTCAGTTTTTTTCCCAGTAACCCGATTGTGAAGACAACCCAAGAAAATTTAAGAGTGAGAAAGCCAAAGTGGCTCTGATTTATGAAATATTTGGGGGACATCAAGATTTTGCTGATTTACCTCGTGTTTGGAAACTCTTTGTCCTTGATCAAAAAGCAACATTGACTTAGACGGTGTAACGCGGAACACACATGTTAGGCTATGAGATGTTGTCATTGTGCGTGCGAACATTGTTGCCTGATGATGTCATAATTAATGCGAGATGGTACAAAATAAACAGTAAGCTTTCCTTTCCGAACGCCATGTTTTGTGTTTTTCTAACGATAATAAGTTTTTTTTTAATTTTCAAAATTCAGAGTTGTCGAAGATGCAGTTACTCAATTTAGGGTTTCTGATATACATCTGTTCTATCTGTGCAATGTTTTATTTATACACTACTGGGGTACAACATAGCGCAGGGATCAGTGCATGGGCAACAATCTCACTCAGGTTTCAGTACAGAAAGTGTAAATGGGGCTTTTACAATTATTCTAGGGTGTTGCGGAAAGCTCGAGGGCGCAAATAACCGCCAAACCAAAAAATAATATTTTCACTTCAATTTTTCGCAAAGCGTTTTTGATGCTTGGACAACCTATCAATTTATATTCACATAGTGTTGTTATGGCAAAAAAGGCTATTCATACGTTCAAGTTAATTAATAAAATGAGGGGGCATCACTGGTTTTATTAAAAAGCGAATTGCTCTTGAAGGGCAAAACTGCACATTTTATCGATAAAAGATTGTTTTTTATTTAGCAGAAAGATATCCGAGAGTGGATCGACATACTTTTCTAAACATATTCTTGCCTCTACGCACTACAACTCTTGCCCAGTCGACTTACCCCTAACTGAGACACTCACCTTAAACACGCCATGTATTGATGTGAGTGCGAGGCACTCAACCTTAACACGCCATGTATTGATGTAAGTGCGAGACACTCACCTTAAACACGCCATGTATTGATGTGAGTGCGAGACACTCACCTTAAACACGCCATGTATTGATGTGAGTGCGTCAAACTGCGTGTAGAGCTTATTAAGAACCCGGATTATATCCATCGGACCCACGTTCTCATGACCGCAGAGCGCTGTAAAGTTAACGATATCACTACACAGCACGGTGACTACGTCAAATCGCTCCGCCTTGATCTTACGGTGTAATCTCAGTTCATGAGCAATGTGTTCTGGAAGCATTGAGAACAAGAGCTTATCCGTTTGTTTACGTTCCTGCTGCAGCTTCTCCTGCATTTTGAGTAGGTCACATGATGTCTCTTCTAGCTTCCGTACAAGTTCGCGACCTTGACGCCGACATTGTGATACTAAAAACAGATCCCGTGTGACGTCATGGCTAGGGATATCAACAAGAGTTAAATGCATGTTATCCAAATGCGAAATTTCTTGAACTCTCGGCGAGCACATAAACAGAATACTGTCTGACTCGGGCATGTAAACCACCTGTCCACGTAAACACATGTTATCATCGCTTAGCATCAAAAACGGCTGCCCTTCTTTGCAAGTATGGTTGAGTTTGAATTTCAAATTGAAAAGTGTATTCATGTTGCTTAGTATAGAAGAAAACGTCATGGCAACAATAGGTTTTTGTATTACAAATATATCACTGAGCTTGAGTGCACTAAACGTGCTTGAAACTTGTAAACTGAGCAGTTTGGTTAGGGTATCTCCCATCTGGACAATGCTCAGTTCTCTGTCTACAATAAAATGGAAAGGAAAGGCACAGCACAGCGTCCCTTGTGAAATTGACAAATCTTTAGGATTTGAACTGATTCTATGTCTACTAAAATTTGAGATAAAAGACGTCGATCTCTTTCTGTTTCCAAGCGACAGCGCCTTTTTATCCTTGATGACGTAAGCTTCAACGGATCCCTTTTGAGTCTCATCTGCTGTGTAGGACTCAGGAGTGACCTGCTCCATCTGAACGTCCAGGGCAAATATATCCTGTGCTATAGCTTTGATCAAACCCACAACAAAGGGGCCGAATCCGCGCCGGTGTGAGCGATATTGCAAGAGTAATCCCCCTTCGTTTGCAGGTGCGCAGCGGAAAGATGGCGCTGACATATCAGGGTAAAATGGATCCAGGTGATGGTACACCAAGTCCAGATTTGTCAGGAGGTCATATAAGGTGTTTCCCAATGCCCGGATGAAGCGCTCATACCCTGTTGTTTTCAGATAATCCAAGAAATACACGCCTGTTTCCTCGAGCAACGTCTCGATGGTGACGTCTGCAAAAAACAAAAACAATAAACAAATAAGTGCACAGCCAATAGCCTTCACAATTCCGTTCTCATATCCTTCTGAACAATTTCTGAAATAGCAGTCCATGAGTCTATTACATTCACAGATTGGCCGAGTGCTGCTACAGACATTCACTTCTTTGTACCAGTGTTTATGGTTCGCTGCCGTAAACGTTCCAAAGGAACTCATCTTCATTAAATTTGAATAAATCAATCGGGGGCGAAAACAGGTTCCCATCGAAAATGATCAAGGGCGGGAAAAGTCCTTCATGTGCGGTCTAAAGGTGGGGGAGGGGGGAGGGGGGAGGGGGGTAGATAGTTCCTTTTTGTAGCGCCATCAACTGTCTTTCAGTTAAGGAGCTAGGCTGCTCGTAGGTTTACACGATACCATTCTGTAGTTCGACTTCTTCACTGTTGGCTTATACAAAAAAATAAGGAGGACAGCTGGAATGTCAGAAAACGCAATTTTTTTTTGTGTGAGAAGTTAGCGGAACTGAAATATGCAAAATTTAATCTAATATCATTCGAACTAGTAAAAAATGTCCAAAAATTCTTACCATACCCCTTCGCCACGCCGGGGGGGGGGGGGAGGAGGGGGAAAGAGGGGTACAAGGCACCCCAAAAAATTGGCTGTGCCCCCCCCCCCCCAACCCCCAATTTGACGAAATTAGATTGCTTTAAGGCAATCACGACAATCGACGCATCATGCGGTTGTGAAGTCGAGAGTATTTAACAGCTGAACAAATTTTAAGAATAAGAAAATTACATGTGTTGTGCCCTCCTTTTACATGTGGTGTGCCCCCTTTACATGTGGTGTGCCTCCCCTTTACATGGGATCTGCCCCTCTACTGTCACTCCATTCGAAAATGTCTGGCGCTGCCACTGGTTAAAACAAATGACAGTTGCAACAGAAGAGACAAACTTAGACGAAATATGAAAAAGCTCTCACACCCCTCTATCCTTCCCGATGCAATTACATACACGTTTCTGAATCAAGGAAAAAATACCTCCTCACCCTAAAAAAGCTCTGAGCCAAGACCTGTTTCGGCAGAGTTGTTTCCACCAACAAGGTTTAAATAAATAAAAAAAACACAGACACCAGAAATCTGCCAACTTGAATCTTTCTTCTTCAGGCCAAATATCAATTCTATACTTTTTTGTATTCTTTTTCGAAGTAAAGACAAACGAAATATACCGGTGAGTTTCAGTTTAATCTACTATAAAAGATTATAAATTTAGCCTCCGCATATGATATCATGGAATGTAGCACCAGGATCTCTGATGCCAATGGGAAATCATTGAAAGAGATGGCAACGAGGAAGTGATAAAACAAAGACCGGTATTCATATAAGTTTTCTCGTCGCGAAATTTGTTCATATTTGACACAAATATTAAAACAAATAAGTAATAAGCAGATCTTTGAAGTCAAGATAATCACCTAAAAGAATCCCCGAGATAAAGCAATGGTCTATCCCAAGCTTCAAGAATCTTGGGTAATAAAGTAACGGGTAACACTTGGACTTTTCCGAGACATTGTGCTGTGAAGCGCTTCCTAGAAGCCACGTTTGTACCGGGCCTAGCGTAGAAAAAAAAGCTACACGCAAGAAACGCTCCGTGAGAACCGACCATTGCAGTCAGCCGCGTGTAAACAATGAGACCATTCACAGCAATGCTTCAATAAAATGTCAAACTAAAATTCCTACTTTTTTCAGCAAAGTTCAGCTTATCGGTCACACTTCTCAAATAGTTATCAGAATTTGAAAGGGGGGAGAGGGAGGGGTGGCAGTTGTGGACGTAGACGTAGACACCACATACACAAACACACTAACGCACAGACTGCCTGCCTGGATCCATCTCATCACCGGGTTTTCTTCCGAAGTACCTCGGCGCCTGATTTCCGTGTATACTAAAAGACATTTTTTGCACTGTCCCGCTCCTGTCAACGAATCATGAAACACCTATGATTTTCATGCAGCAGGCTGAAGAATCAAATTTTATTTTATTTTCATCAGGTTCTAATTTCATAGATATACTTTACTAATAAAGTGATTTTCAAGTTCGACCCAACTTCGATAGCCTATTGCAGTTTGTAGAAACAAATTAAGGGCATTTTGAAGGTCCAAAGGCCTTTGAATGTTATAAAAAACTGTTTGCTTTTCTTGTTATTTTTTTAGAAGAATCACCATTATTAGACGTGTTTTAATTGACATTTGTGCCTGGAGCCACAAGTCAACCCCAGTCACCAATTGGAACCAGGAAGTCTGATTCGCCAATCCTTTTAAACCATGGTAGCTCCTATTTACGACATGACAGTTTCTAAAAATAGCATTGTGTAATTCTAATTTAGAGCTCTCCTAATGTTGTCAAGCTGAATGTAGTATTATGAAAATAGTACGTTTCTCAGCCTTGTAATTACTTATAAATGTTGCTTAAAGTAGAAGTTTTTTAATGAATGACCTCTCTGTCAAGATCAACAATTGAAGGAATGCCTGAATTCCCTAAAACGGTATATTTGCCATGTGTAATTTTCAAGATTTATTGAAAAGAAGTGTTGAGTGGGAGATCAAACAAGATTAGCAAGAGTTTTCAAATAATAATAATAATAATAAATAAAAATTTAAAAAAAAATAATAAACGGATTTATGGGATGAGGTCGGTGTGAATAGACTGCTCCAGGTTAGGAGAAAACATTTACGGAAAATATGTGAAAATCATGTGTTCTATAGTAGCAGGTGGCTATCGGCAGGAAAAAGCGCGTCGAAAGCTTAATTCTACTGAATCGGGGGTGGGGCAGAGGGGCTTATCTGAATGGGTGGTTTGTGTGTCGATATTCATAATGCTGAAACTTAAAGTGTTTGTCTAAATTAACTTTCAATTGAGTATTCTCTGGACTACCCCAAGTAGGTTTTTTTTCTGTGGGGGGGGGGGGGGTGGGGTGGAGGATATTGGGGGGGGGGTTGTTTTCATAACTGAATTTTGAATGATTAAAACTGCTTGGCCTTTCGTCACTGGGTCTCGAGTGCCCTAGGATGTTCTTATTTGTCTAACATTTCCCACTTATTCTGTATATGTGTGCAAAACAGACAGGATCTGGAGAAGTCATTTAATAATGTCACGCAAAATCAAGCTAGCCTTGAGAGCATCCAAATTACTAAATAAACCGAATTCTGTGCTTTACAAACGCGCTATATTTTGCTATTTGCTTAAATCAAACAAATTGAGACTTTGTTCACGATGTTTAAGGAATATCCGGACATTATTATGATTTAGACTTGATTATGATTTCTTAGAATCCATTCATGTAAAAGCGAAGATAACACATATCTATTTGCAAGAAAAAATTTCTTGGAATATGATGTAGAATATAAAAATCTTGGCATTACTTTTTCATTAAAAGTAATGATTGCACTCTTCTATAGAATGTTAAACTTAATATATTTTGATTAAACAAGAGCAGGGAATTGAAATCAGCAAATGGGATGCATAGCTCTTTTTTTTTTTTTTTTTTTTTTTGGCTCAGACATCGAATCGCATTTGACAGTTATTTAAATTATATATCATTCCACAGTTTTGATGAAACGGAATAAGATGTCTGTCATGACAATGATATTTTCAATGATTACATCCAAAAAAAAAAAACTGTAACAAATTAAAGAAAGTCATAGTCTAAAATTACAGTCCTGTCAATGCCAGATATAATTGATGTTAGCTTACTCATCTCGCCAAAAATAGCCGTGGCACTACAAGAAAACTTTGATTATATTCTCTTAATGCAGTGAAATAAACGTAGTTAGATCAAGTCTAGCCTTACATACGGCCGCCTTCTGCTGTAAGGCGATATAATTGAGGCATTCATTAACCATAACTAATTTAATTTTTGGAGCAGAATTGAATTGCAAATCGTAGACAAAAAAAAAGGTAGAACGCACAATGTCACTGAGAAGTGGTACACGTCACAGCGGTTATGTCGTTATAATCTGCGTCCAGATTGGCCTGTGCTAACAATATACACTGCATAATGAACCTCCAAGATGCCTTCAAAGGTATACAGCAAAATCCCTTCTCCCATATTCAAGAGCATGGCTAAAATTCCAAATTGAGCGATATGGCATTTGCTTATTCATTAAGAAAAAATTAAGCTTAGAATTAGTCTAGATTCAGGCTCTCTTTGAGTCAGTATGGAGGTGACTTAAAATTAAATAAGTTAATTTTTCGTTTGATCACAAGACATATAAAGCAATGATAGAATTTTGGGCTAACTTTTTCACGCAAAATATTGAACAAGAACAAATATATTTAAAGATATGTATAACCGGAGCCTAAATTAATGAACTGAGTGGCCTACCACCCAAGGAATTCTACAGGAATTTCAAGGCCCAAAATTATTTGTTTCTCGATCAAAACATCAATGAATTGAATCGTCTATCAAGTTTAGAGCAAACCATTCGACATTTGAAATCATGAACAAAATCCGGAGAAGGTCTAATATATACGTGATATGCGCCACCTGCTCAAAGTAGTTTTATTACCCAGTCTTGAAAGCCTGCTCGAGTAGCGCTTGTAGCACCCCCCCCCCCCCGGTCTAAAACCGCGAGTAGAATACTCAGTTCTATCTCATCGTATTGCAACTGAACGCATAGACCTGCTTCAACATTGATCGAGGCAGAGGTTTGCTTATATCTACTGCAAAACGTCCTGTCTAACCTGGGCATATCTGTAAAATACAAATACTCCTTTAAAGCACAAAATGCACACACTTCTGTTCTATTACACTTATAGGTCACAGCAAAGCCAGTGTTGTGCATGTCAGTTTTTGAATTAGAAATTTGCCGATTTACTCTGTCGGTAAATTTAAAATATTTCTGCACGAATTTCTGCTGTTTTTGTTTTTTTTTGAGATTTTGGGCTATTTTTTTCAACTAACCCCAAAGAAAACCGAAAGTACAAAGCAGTGGTGCGAAACAAAAAACTGGTCCAGAAATACATTGATTAAGTGAGAAGCTACAGTAACGTTTCGTTTCTCATCAAACATCTTTGTACTTTACTTCATTTATTTTAATTATGCAAGCAAAAATTTCTACCCGCGAAACACACAAAAGGCCTTGAACTCAGCAGAGCTTTCGATGTGGAATACAGTAAAACCTCATTCTGGACAAACCCTGAAATACCGGACAACTGCCAATACCGGACAAGAATTCTCAGTCCCGTTTTTCCCCATTGGTTTACATGATCCGTGAAATACCGGATACCTCTATATACCGGACAAAATCCGCCAGCTCCTCCCCCCGCTGTCCGGTGTAGGCAGGTTTTACTGTAGTTAAATTCTAGGTTTAAGCGAATGTCTAAGTGAGTTTGAAATTCAAGCTTCAAACTTATTTTGAGTATTTCGAGAGTTTCAGCTAACTAACTGAATACGGGCAGTGGAAAGAACCAGTCCAGCAAACGGGGCAACTCATTGTTTTTTTTCTTTTTTGCCAATGACCTTCTAGTTACTTACATTACCTAACGCCCTACAAGCAGGGTCATCCCAGATAAAAACTTGTTTCTCTTCAGTTCCACTGGTGGTCCAGTTTCCGGGGTTTTCAAGGTATCTGTGTCTATTGTCTTTAAAAGTGCCAATTAAATATCTAAAAGAAAGCCCTACTATCAGAAAGATTTGAATTTGATCGAAAACTTGAGAAGGCGCTGAACAGACGTGGTTATATTTTCGTAAAGGGTCGTAAAAAGACCTGGAATTGACCACATTGCTCATATCTTTGTAACACATATTTAATGTGCTATAAATAAAGAAAATCTATGCACTTTCCGCGGAAATAACGGGTAAAAGTTCTAAGTGAGTCCGCACTCAACCGTAAAACAAATGGCAATTTTGCTGTCATCTAAATAAAGTGCGCGGTATTTATATCCATGGTACGGCATGGCATTCAGCTCTTTAGCTTCCGGAAGCGTTTTTATCGGCAATCAAGGACCATGTTTCCTAAGCGAGAACTTTTCCATTCTGTGCGTTTCTTTGTAGATTGGCCTTAAATCTGTTTACAACGCCATGGTCATTAACCCCCCGCCCCTAAACCCCCTCCCCGGCACTCCAAGCTACTCAAGGAAAAAGGAATTCTAATGTGAAGGACTGAATATTCGTGTTTGCTTAATATTTCGGAAAATATTCTGTTGGTAATTAAGTCGTAATTGGGCAGTAGGAACAGATACGCAATTCGAAAATGCTTGCATTATACCGCTGCATGGCGGAGATGTGAGTGCACGCCCTAACTTTGCACTGTGATGGCGAGACGTGCCTGCATTCCCTCACTTGCTGTGTGGTGGTGAGGTAAAATTTCGCAACCCCCACCTGGGTGTGGTGGAGAGATGAAACCCCACGCTGCAACCTTGCTGTTTGGCGGCGAGTGAATGTGTATCTCTCCCCTACCATGGTGGTGCTGTGTTGATAAACAAAGAGCATGTGGTTGTGTGTTCCATTTCACTTGTGACATGGTTTGTTATTCCTCATGATTCCGCCTCCCGATGCTAAAGTTGCGGTGGCTGATGTTGCGTATCCACCACTGTGAACGAAGTGGAGAAAGCAATATCACGCCATCCTGGAATGAGGATCCGGGTAAAAAGAATGTTTGTAAGAAGAAGGTTTGATTTTGATTTTCGGCTGTTGGATGGAACATGTGTCCATCTGGAGAAGAGCGGAGTGTAAATAAAGTAGCATAGAAATTAGAAACTGCCCTGTATTTTGGCAGTATGATTTCACCTTAGGACACAAGATACTCTGCAGGGACGCTACGAAACACGCTGTGGAGAATATCCCCGTCAAATCAAAGGCCACTAGATCCGCGTCCTGATTTTGATGAGGAGATATTTCCACCGAATATACGTACAAGGACTGTAACCTATGCATGCTCGGTAGCCAAAAGACAAAAGGCAAAGATCTATAGGAAGCGCATGAAAAGGCAATGCTTAAAATTTTAGGTCAGCAACGTAAAGAGCACACTAGCAGTAGAACACCATCTGTTTTGGAGCAGTCGAGACCTAAAACGTCAAAACAGTTCAGACAATGAGAACTAACAGAAGAGTGGAAGGCGCGAATGATCAAATTCTTGGAGGATGAAGATTGAATAGGTGATGTGAGAATCGCACGAAGTGTTGTAGCAGAAACCCCCCGACTACTTTATGCATGAAAGGCTCTTGTACAGAATATACGTACGACACATTCTAGCAACAACGACAATTCGAATTCAACTATGTGTTCAACAGGAATTCAAATTCGGCATGCTTACTCTGCAAGACCACGACCTGGCTGGAGCACATTATCATGCGGCTAGAACTTGCGCAATTTCACTTCTAATTTTTTTTTTGAAAGGTATGCAGATTGAATATAAGAAATGGGTAGCCTAGTGTGAAGGTTATCAACAAAGAATTGCACTGGGAGTTTCTTTCTTTGTCTAGGACAGTACCCTGTCTGGCAATATCCTACTGTGCAATACCCTACTGGACAATAGCCTATTTTCTTTACGAAAACAATATTTTCACAAGTCATACCAGCTTTATTAATAACTTAATAACCAAATGTTTTATATATTTTACATTCAAAATCAGGGTACATATTAACATTTCTATCAAATCTACCACTGTGCATGCGAAATAAAACTTCAATACATCACTCCGAGTTTCTACATGTGGATGTTGTGGTAGAATGTGTCGGTTTTCGTACTGAATAAACTTAAACGCAAATGCAACTCAAGGAGTGGAACGATTCATCAGTGAATTTAAAAGTCTATTGATGTGCCTTTACAAATAACAAAGGATTCATGAACCTCCTTTCATGGGCCTGTTCAATAAAAATCTTGATGGCAAACAAACAAACATAAAAATCAGGAAAGCAAAACAAATTATGTTTAAAGAGTAGGGAATGGTCCCGGTAGGCTATTGCCCTAAGTAGGGTATTGTCCAGTAGGATATTACCCAGTAGGGTATTAGCCATTACGGTATTGTCCAGTAGAGTATTATATATATATATATATATATATATATATATATATATATATATATATATATATATATATATATATATATATATATATATATATATATATATATATATATATATATATATATATATATATATATATATATATAGAATAAGGTGCTAAATTTAATTGAGGTTGCAAGCTTGAGGACTTAATTTTAAAGGCTTACCTCCCCCTCACTTCGCAACCAAGCTTCACCACCTGGAAGTTTGCACCAAGCTACACACAATGCCTCCTTCCCAGCTATAAAATGACGCAGTAGCTACGCTTCCCCACTTCTCCTACGCCTCCATCAATTCATTAGCATTTAACTTCACCGCCACCACCCCCCTCAAAAAAAACATACATTAGTATTCAAGTGGTCCTCATTCCTTCACACTTCTATGTAAACAGCATTATCAACTTTGAACTTGTGTCGAAAAGCAGCTACATAAAAATAACCTCTCACGAACTAATTTAGAAACATATTTTATTTGGAATTACCTTATCTAAATCACTTGGGATAGGCGCGTGTTATTACTTGAACACCTTTAACTTCTGCCTAAGCAGACAAATGCAGCCAGAATTAGGAATAGAAACTCCACGTGTTATTGCTTAAAGTTAATAAGATGAACTCTACTCGCAGGAAAGGCGCAGTCGTTTTGATAGGCCTTTGGGTCGTATTCGCAATTCACTGTATTAAGAGAATCAAAGCTACATATGAAATCGATGAAAAAGATTATCATGCGTCCGAATTACAGCATTACTTTTGAGAAGTCTCTACGTTTTGACATGACAATGTACTACTGGTATCATACAATTGTTGTACGTTTGCCAGAGACGTCGAATTTACAGAAGAAAAAATGTATTCATGCAACGAAACGATGATGAATACCATGGCTTACGATTTGAGCGGCATTCAAGCTCCTTGTAAGGGACTTAGCTAAATGTACTACAAATTCCAAAACCGTCCAGAACTTTTACCCAAAATGCTACTGTACAGTAAGTTTGTTGGCTTAATACTAGAAACCGAAAGAAATTGGAATGTTTGACTTACTTGGCCAAATTTTGAAGGTTTTAGCTGTCATTTCCATGGTTAAATATGTTAAAATTTTAGCAGTGCATTGAAACATTGAAACAATTGAACAGAAGGTCAAGGGCAACAAAGCGCCTACCGTTATGGACCATGAAATGCATACTCTCGAGTTCACCAAATCTCCGAATTACCAACTTCTGGACAGCAATAAATGCAACAATGGACTTTAAACAGGTTCAGAGCGACGCATACTTTGAACTTCACAAACTATTTAATTTCTGGAATGTCGCATTAAAACGTTTGATAATGTCTTTTCAACGTTCACAATTGTTCGTTGCATGTTTTTATGTTTTTGAATGTGCGCTGTCACATGCTTTCTATACGTTTCTTGATTGCAACAGTTTATACGAGCCCTCGATCGTCTACGTGACGGATACATACCTCCGTATCTTGTAGACACTTGCAATATCAGAAACACACTGAATTTTATTTACAACGCGATTATCCAATGTTTAGGTTAGTACATGCAAGTCTGTATAATTATTATCAATCCAGCAATATCATATCAGTCAGCTTCGATTCATTTCTACATGTCCAGTTGAGAATCCCCTTCAAAGAAATGAGTATAAACTTAGTTTGCAATACCATTCTTCGTTCTTCCGTACATCAAGGCTAGAACTTTAGCCCAGGTTGTTCCTTATTTTAGAATTCGGCTGTCGGCCAATATTTATTGAGCGAAACGAATAAGCTATTGAAGCATGTTTTAGAACCATGTGTAAGATGTCCAACCATATTCTTAGTGAAGAAATTGAACATGTGGACATGCACAGCTGCACTATTCTTTAAAGAAACCGTTATCATAGCGAATCTTTGTCAATTTACACTGATACCACTTACACTGGCATTGTATTATTTCATTCTAGATATGAAAAATTCTTTTTTGTTTGTCTTTACATTTGATTTAATATGCAACTCTGCGTTGCTAAACAAAGCCCCAGAACCATGTCATACCCACCATCTAGAGCTAATATCGTTTCGAAGTTCTTTCGCGCCCACTCTCGAGAAGATATTGAGTAAAATTTCGAGGTATCAATTGAAAGACAAAGCTAGTGCCTTAAACTTATATGACTCTCTTCAAAGCCTTTGGAAGACTGAAGTTTCTTGCTTTTTAACGACTAACAGTCTTCCATGAATGCCTGGCACAGTAACACACGCACAGAGCGCGAGTACAGCTGTTTCAGTTTTTTTCTCTCGGTGGCATGATTTTAATTTTATAAGTATTACCACATCCGAAGATTGCATGAAATTACCCTTACGACTAAGCTCAAATTTCTAGAGTACAATCAATTAATTTGCAAGACATTTTAATACAGGTATCTACAACAAAAATCCTCATATCGCTTCTAAATCATCTGTTGAACCTGATAATGCTTTGTCTATGATTGTCACTCTCGTTCGTGTGTGCTGTGTCTTTCGAATGCTCATAAGAGGTTTGGTTAAATGTTACTAATGTTATATGGAAAAATTTAAACGTAAGCCTTCTCACTTTTTCTGTTTTATTTTGTCCGAAAACACTGCTTGTCGTTTTCCATTGGTCCACATGCCAACAACAATCTTTAATTTGGTCGTCTAAGAGCTGGAACAGGCTCTCCTACTTAAACTTACGAGTAAACTTCTACCACAAAGTGGTGGACCAGCCTATAGTATCTTCACACCAGCCTTTAAAGAAAACTGTGCCGATACAAATGGCTTGTTGGTTTTCTAGGATACACTCAGAGCAGATCAATCTAGAAGATGTTAACGACAATTTTTGTATAGCGACGCGCAACGTATCCCTTGGACTAGATACAAAAACACTTCACCCACGGCTTCTGAGGCCTATATATCCGCACATCAACCCTCCGATATCATTTGACTGAAGTTTAGAAATACTTTCAATTAAAAACGGTTTTATTGTAATAAATTGTAAGTTTTCCATAGGAGCACAAATGGTAAAATTTCACGAAATTTCTGTGAGACAATGTTCAGTCTTTCTGTTTGCATTTAAATACAAAAAATAAACAACAAATATATTGTGCGGATAAAAACCGATAATCCATTTGACACGTTGAACAATTATGTTTCAGAGCTCAATGGTTTGGAACCTGTGTGGTTTACCTGTTTGGAAGAGGCTGTTAGGGATAAATTACAAACTCTTGAAATTTTTAATTGTTTTAAATTTAAAACTTGAAACAATGTCTGCTGTTAACAGCAAATTGTGTGATTTATTTCTAAAATGAATTCATGAAAAAAACAGGTCTTGACTTTGCCAAGTTCGTTGGCAAAACATAGGCCAGATAATACATGACAGTCAATCCGTTCTGCCTGACGTGACAGAAAGAAAATCTATTATACAATCTTCTGCGGCTGCCTTCTCGCATGGTAATGAAATGAAAATGGCTTGCCCCCCGTTCTACACTATATGTTCAGACACAGTTTCTCCAATATTGGTTATTGTTGAAGCTGTTTGAACAGCAAATCCACCTTCATATTTATTGAACCGAACGATAAGTTTTGTTCCAGTTTTAGACAAAGCTTCAACTGAACGGCAACAAATCGAAACAAAACCTTTGTGCACACTTCCGCAACAGTACATTGCAACAGCCCAAGAGCATTTAGGGAATACAAGATTACTTGTATTTCTGCAAATCAGCTGCGGGAAGCCTGGTCCCATGGTTTCAGAATGTGTATTTTAACACTTGACAAGTCTTTGATTTGGTCAAGGCTTATATGAATTTCTTCGGGCAGCCATTGGTGCTTTTTTCTTGACAGTAAAATTCATTTTCTTGTCTCAGCTTCTTTTCTGACACTACAGGCCCTAGGATCACAAAATTTTGTACTTATGTAGCACGTGATGTGCATTCCACCTTTTTCGTCTACGATTTCGTTTTCATGCTTAAAACGCCATGCGAACACAGCTGATTTTAGAACAAATAACAAGTGTTAAATACAGCTCATTTACAAGTAACGGTTGAGCAAAACAACACAGCTTATGGGCGTTACACGAGCTCTGCCTGCAGAGATAAAAAGTACTATCCCGTTCAATCAATAAATCCGTTGAGTCAACATAACCAATCAGATGTACACGGCTTATAAACGGAATTCAAGCTGTGATGTTTGCTAATATATCAATGGCATGGCAATTTCATTAGAAAAAAACTTGTCTAAATAAAATAATTGACATATTAATAAGTCCAAAATATTAATATTATTTGAGAACTGGGGGGGGGGGGGGCGTTCAGGTGGTTTCCGCGGGAGGGGGTGTTTTGGAGTCATTAAGGAGCGCATGCCTAAATGAGTTTTGCTTGTTAACTTTTAATGTTTGTCAAGTGTTGAAGATTTCGCTTGGAAAATGCAGTTCAAGTTTATAATATGTAGCCATCGTATAAACTACGGATTCATGGTTGGTTAATACTCATTGCAATTAAATATCAACAAAGTAAACATATAAAAACAGCTTATATTGTCGTGTTTGTATTGCCACCAATATGCTTAACGTGATAGGCATACCGATGATTTGAAAATTTGTAACTGTAGCCAAAAGGAACATTTGTGCAAACTTAGATTATCCTGAGATTTGTTTGGTGTTGAAACAGAAGGACATAAATTGTATTATGTGGTTATATAATGATGAACATGTCCAACATTTTATTTTGCTATAGCTTGAAATTTAATTTTATTTCTCTAGTATGTTGCAGCAGTGAATTATTATCATTCATTTTGTAACGGCGTTTATTGAAATAATAACAACATTTTTACTCACACCTTTTGTTTCCTCTCTCCTAATATGTTTAACAGATTATGTAAATATTCTATTGTTAAGAAATGATTCGTTAGCAGTACTTTGAATAATTTGGGAAATTCACTTCAAGTAATGTGGATCCTGGAAATGTTATCTCAATCCACGAGTAATCCTTCCCCATTCTCTAATATATCCTGTTTTGACAAATGCGGCGTACAAAAGAAGGACGTTATAATTGTCTTCGTAACTCTAAGAGCATATTTTACACGGAAATAATGAAAATGTAAAGCATATGCAATGACTGCCATTCAAAAATAAACGATTCTCTTACATGTTCCTTGCTGGCTTTGACATTCTCAGAAACCTATGCTCTTGCACAGTTGTTACATTTTTCGCCCTAAGTTAAACTCGTTTGTTTGGACAATGAACGCGCTCGTAACTCTTGGTTATTTGATAATAGTGTTAACATACAGATTGATTATTTTATAATTTTGTTTTGTTTAATATTTAAGTTTCATATTTGTGGTTCCTAAGACACATGTAGCCTACTTTCTTTGTGGTTTAAGCTGTTGTTAGTCCTTTAGACTAGGAAAATGAATGCCTTCTCATGCATATTTAATGAGAGTTTGTGGTATTGTATAGACAAACAGAAAATTGGCCCTTAGAAGTTTTATACAAAAGGTTTGTTTCTTAATTATAATAAAAGCATATTTGTGTGTAAAACTACAATTAAAGCTAGACCGTTGTTATACAGTGGAGCCCCAAAAAAATGGGATTCTGAACATTTAAAATTTCATAATTATTTAAATTTGCGCCAAATTGCCAGTAGTATCTACGGTTTGAGGTAAGTAAGTATCCCCCGTCAAATCGAAACAGTAAACCTGGCTGTAATTCGGTTGTAATTCGGAGGGCCGTACATACCGACCCCAAAGGGGGATGGCCGTAGGCTGAAGGAAAAAAACATTCTGCACATAGAGAATGACGTATTACTTTCATTATAAGACTCACTTGAATTACGCTACTGGATGTGGGTTTTCATCTGGCCCTGCTATTTTGGTGCGTTTTAGAAATAACTATGTTTATTACCAAGTTGATGAATGTGAAAACCTTTTAACTAGTTTTGTCAATGATTCAAACAGTTTTGCGACCTATTTGAAATAATTATAATGTACTAATATAATATAATATAATATAATGTTTATTTCATTTTTGTACCGTGTGTTTGAATATTTTTTCAGAAAAAGGCACGTTAAATCTATTTGCATTTACATTTACACAATAATAATAATAATAATAATAATAATAATAATAATAATAGTAACAATAATAATAATAATAACAACAACAGTAACAATAACATAATGATAATAATAAGTGCATAATAAGTGCACAAAAATAATTGTAATGAAATAATAATAATAATAATAATCGGGCAAGATGCCTTAGTCAGGTGTCATTTGTCTAATAATGCTGAAAAAAGTCTTGAAACTTGTTTCAAAGACGTTTCAGCTTCTATCTCAGTTTGGTTGGTTTGGCGCTAACTTTCACATATTTGACCTCACGTTATCGATATAACCGAAATGCATGGAGGTTAAAACATGGGGGAGGGGGTTGTGGTAGGGGGTAGACAGAAAGAAATCCTAGCAAAAATTTGAGGAGGCTTCGTGCAGTTGAAAGAGTTTCTTCAAAGAATGAGTTATCACGCCTGAGCGTATGAATGAGAGACAGCGCGTGACAGTTACTCTCCCAAGTGTCAAGTTATAGTAGGTAGATAAAAAGAAAGAGCTTTGCATTTCCCCTTCCCTTTTCTTCATTTTGATCCTTCACTTATTTTTAGAGGAGTCACAGAAACTGTTGCGTGCAAAAGCACGATGTGTTCTTTTTGATTTACACTGTGTTACTAGCGTTGGATATTTGCATTATCTGTGGTTGAAAAGGCAGCCATAAAACATGAATTTGCTTGAGTCACTGCATTTAACCATTCGATTGATTGAATTACTTCCATAAACATGCACAATGTCCTAAAATACGACTGTACTCATTTTTACAAAATACTAAGATTTATTTTCCATTGGCGTGAGTTTTAATGAATTATCAGCAAACAGTAAGAAATGTTCACTTTTCAAGCCTACAGTGAGTCCTGCATGGGCAATGGAAAAATAATACTCATTCACATGGACAAAATCAAGAAAATAGATCCGGCTTTGCCCGTTATCGTTATGGCTGTATTTTGTTCTGAGCACTTTGGGCTGATCCGGATTGTTCAAATTTTCGCTTCTTTTTCCCTAAAGCATGATCATATTTTTATATTTGGTTACTACTCTGCATTAACACTTGTCTTTTGGACCCTTTTAGTTTTAATTTTCCAATAAGGTTTTGATAAGAAAAGACATGTTGTGGTATTTCTCAGCCTTTCGCGTAAAGATATATTTCCATTTGCACCCTACACAGTCTTCAGTTCAATAGCTATTGGGCTATTTTGGTGCATTTCATAAGTTTTCTTTACATTTATAAATGTTAATGACCTGGTCGAAATACTTCTCAACTTTTGCCTGACACAAAATCCGCGCATTCTGGGAAAAGTATGGCTGAACAGTCTTCTGATGTGCTCCTTAGCCGTATGCGTTATAATTATCGAAATATTTTCCTCACAAAGGTTTGGATAGGTCAACTGTCAGGATCTAGACGCCTAAAGAATATCAATCAAGGATCGCCATCGAGACAGTGACAATCATGAGTTGTCGTGGCCCCCTGTCCATCAAAGGGCCCAAACACTTGGGTCATCATGCACTACAGGATATGCATGAATCGATTTACATCAATATTTAACGTGGAAGAAAGCGGGGCTGTAACCAAAAGTGGCATGCAAACAACATTGTTATCCAACGTCCATTCATGCTTTTTTAAAGACGTTGACTATATAACAATATTTTGTGGTTGTGACTCCACAACCAAATCACTATCACACTTAATCTTGGGATTTGCTGAGTTCGACGCCGTAACTTCAAATCGACTTTGAATCAGAGTCGGAATGTTTACTAGGATAGGACAGAGGAACATTTAAGGTTTTAAGCAATCTGCAGCTACTGCTCAGTTGGTTCTCGCTTCCCTTTTTACGTATTTACATATACACATATATTATAACTGAGCTTTGGGGCATATGAAAGTGTAATTACTTGTGGAAACACTGTCAAAGGCACGACAGAAACAGTAGCTGCAGTGCAATTAATTTCCTAGAACTACATTCAGGTCTGTGTTTTCCTTCGAACCCACCCATAACCAGAACAGCAGCAAAAGAATATTACTTCTTCAAATTAAAGAGGGCAAAACTTTCCTCTTTTCAATTTCATCACAGTGTCCTTCTTATTATACTTCTTCCAAAATTAGCTTCTAAGTAACATGAAGGCTGACAAAAACAAACACTCCGGTAATTGGTGAAATATTTTCCTCTTCTGTTAATAATCAGTGTTTATGACGACACTCATTGTTATTGCCTGTGACGTCATCAGCAAATCATAACAGATCACAGTCTTTGCAATAAAACAGAATGGCCTTCATCTGCGAACAGATAGAAGTCGTCTTTTTCTCCTGATTTCTCATTTTTTCGTTCATTGAACTTGTTTTCTATTTGATACAGCAACTCTCCATCAACATTTTTTTCCTTTTTTAATTAACTTATTTTATCTGAAAAGTTCTCGTCATGTTTTGTATTCATTCGAATGCACTTCTCAATCTTTTTGCGTATTCCTGTGTGTTATTGCACTGAGGAATTAATCGGATGATTGACAGGGCATGTTGATTTTTATGCTGCCAAAGGTATTTTCTCAAGAATCTGTTTGTCTGACTACTTATTTGGTTTTATAGACTGTAACTATGACGGTTTTCATAACTTTTTTCAAATTGTCACAGCTTTCGTTTTTCTTATCAGAAATGCCGGCGAGTCTGTTACTGTCTAATGGGACGAATGTACGACATTTTGCCAAAAAAGGGATGTACAACATTCAGCTGAAACTTATAAATGTAGGGGATATATTTTTTAACTGATTCGTCATAATGTGCGTGTTGAAATTTTAATTGCGGAATAGTGTGCACCCCCCCTCCCCAAAAAAAGGAAAAAAAAGAAAACAAGATGAAGAAACAGTTCACATGTACTGCATCTGTCCTCAGGAACCTCTGATCCTATTTGCCCGATATTCTTGGATACTCTGTATTCTGTGACTTCTTAACGGGAATTAAGCAATTGCATTTAATAACTTCTCACTACCATCTACCATTGATTGCCCTATCAATGAAATTGTTTGTACATTATCAACGTCTTGTATTTACTGTGGGGCATAAGAAAAACATGACGGGCAAAATAACGATAAATAGTAAAATGATAAAGTGTTAAAAGCGTAAAAATGGTGAAGTATTTTTAACACAGGGACCCCTGTGACTCCAGTGACACTTGAGTAATACCAGGATGAACTGTAATGTGTCCAACGCGGCTTCTAACCGGTCTGTTATGTGCACACAGGGATAACAAAACCTCCAGAAAGAAGCTGCTCCGGGCATGTTGTGGCGTCTATGGTACTGAGTGGACAATCTTTTATATGGAATAAGGATGCAAAGTAGTTTCGTTTCGAGATTTGAAACTAAACAATTCAATGCAACGACGATTAATTAAATAACTAATAACATTGCTTTTCAAAACCATCTCCGGCAAGTGGCCAATTTAACACTTAATGGAACAATCGCGCAAATGAATACATGAGAAATTAATGAAATCATAAATTGAGAGATTCTTGTGTGACTGATATTTTAAAATATAGAAAGAATTCACAAAAAATTACGCATTATTACTATCTCACTATTCGCTGTTTCCATTTGGCCTATCAGTAAAACAACATACATCCCACCATGTTACGAAGCAGTTAAAAACAGATCTCTCACAATTATAAATCTCGGCTTTTTATCGCAGGTACCAATTTCGACAAAATGTCGCTCGGCCAAATGTCGCCCGACATGATGTCGTAATGCCAATGGGACAGGTGCAAGGATGAGAGCCCAACGTACGTCATCGTTGTGTCATGAGGGCCTGAGCATTCCGTTTTGAGACCTGAAGGAGGCATTAGAAAACTACTCAAGGGTTGAAATAAGCTGTTCGACCTGGGGACACGTATGTAATACAGACTCGAGTCGAAAGGACCGCATGGACAGAGATCAAAGCTGATAGGCGATAGGTGAGGACTAAGAGATATTTGACGTCAGAAATTCCGAGTGGCACGCATGACGTATCGTGAACGTCTCTATCGTGGTTAAGCAAAATGTGAGAACATGGGCACAATACTACTCGTCCTAGCCAGAGGAAGAAAATAGTTTTGATCTCAGTATGAAATAGGACCTGCCTTCATATAAAATAATTGCAATTTAATTTATATCTTTAATTTATGTATTTCATGTATTTAAACATAGTTTAGACGGTTAAAAATAGTTTAAAGTAAAATAAATTAAGATCACCAACAAACACGACAAAAACTGTGTCCAAATTGCAATTGAGTTTCTGGCTTAGCTGTCATAAAAACGGGTAGATCAATGGTTAGATTCACAACAACTGAAAGATAAAAGTGAAAATCATCCCTTGTCCATTTCTGCAATGAAAGAAGTGTTGCACTCACTATGGTAACATTTCAAATTATTCTCAATACTGAAACTGGAAATTTCAGAAATATAATTTGTAATTTTTACCGTTTGCGCACTGCGTCGACATTCTTTCTGTGCGAAGAGACACAGTGTCCATTTACAGACAGTAAAAACTTCTCTTTAAACTCTTTTGCCGCCCTCGACATTATAAAGACACTCTGTTAATAATGTCCTTCACGTCTGTGTAATTTCATTGAAAATGTACAGATCTTTTGCAAAAAGTAAAAAACCTTTTATTTTACTTCCCAGTTACTTCTTGTGGGTGCCGTGTGAAAAATGAAGCGTTTATTCTAACTTGGAAACACAATTCGGAAGTAAACATAACGTCTCGAATAATGTTTTTTTTTCACAATTACACATTTAATAAATTGGTACAACTAATCATGCTCCTGAATTCCTTGTTTCTATTAAATGCACTTTATCACACTTGAATCAGAAGATTTAAGTCGACACAAAGACTTGGTGAATTTGCACAGATTTACTTCATTTCTTCATTTCGATAGATCATAACACGGCTCCCACATATTTTGAGCAACTGACTCAGATTATCTCATCTTTGAAATAAGAACAAAATATAATCTATTTTTTTAAACAGACATTAATTCTACTTCTTGCAAAATTTGTTTTGCCAGAAGATTTGGCATCATTTTAGAATCCTGCTCTGGAGTAAAATTTGAAAAAAACGTCTTTTTTTTACAAAAGATCTCTTATGAGCTCTGTAAGCTCTTGTAAGATCTGCCCTTCTTGCGAAATTTTTGCACCAGCATGCGACATTAAAAGCGCTGGAAAACAGAAAGTACATGACTATTTTTAAAATTTCTATATCCTTTTTTCCTGAAGCATTTTACAAGTCTTCAAGGAACATCTGTACTTTCTGTTTGTTCGAGTTTTTTTATTACGTAGGCGTAGTAAATTAGTAAATTTATGTATCGCGGCTTTTTTGTAATTAATCTTTGAATATTTTTTGTGGTATCTTAAATGTCAGAACAGTAACTTTCTTAACTTATTATTTCACACAATGTGGCCAAAAACCATGTGCTTTATTCTTAATCTCACCAAGCATGCGGTGCTACTGTTTCAGTTTGTGGTAATGACAAATAGAAAAGAGACACAGATATAAAGGACAAAAGTAAAGATGTGCTTGAGAGCAGAAGTAATCGAGGTGTTGTCCTTTTTACGTGCAGTTTCAAAGTTTCTCCCACGCAAGCATTATACTTGATGTTCGTACTGTATATACAGTGTGATGTAGCCCTTTCAGTTCTGTTGCTGAGCACTCTTTAACCATACATCCCCATGCCGCATCCTTAGACAGATTCAATCATTCAAGAGCCAGACTAAAAGCTGGTGCCTGTCCGTACCTCAAATCTCTGCCCCCCCCCCCATTCACGGAGATATTACAGTCTCACAATATTTGCTCTTCAGTTTTCAGAACAAGTACCATAATCACTTCACTATCACTCAGCTATCGGCTACCGCACAAAGCTGGTGGTGGTGTGGATTACACCTAGCTGACACATGGTATTTGTTTGTTTTATATTGTTTCATGTTTCAACACTCCACTGCTCCTTTGTATGGATGCGATCTGTCTGTCTAGAATCATACTTACTACATTCACATAAACAGCAAAAGCTCATTCACACTCGTTACCATATGCGGTTTGTCCTTGATCTTTTCTAACTTACTAAGATACTACTAAAATTGTGATATCTTTGATACACATGAGCTCTAAAGCCAACAGAATATTATTGACTCAACCATGAAAAACCTCTTACTAAATGAAGCTATTTTGCAGTCTTCTTTGTAGATGTTATTAGATAATCTGAACACTTTGAAGAATCCGTCAAACATGAACAAAATAAAAGCATGATGGTTTCACGTTTAAATGAAAGTGGCTTTTATTATACTAACTTAGCATTCTTACTAAGTATTCCACTACTATTGTACACTTCATGGAACTTCTGTTCTCGAAAGTAAACTCAAAAGGAAGAATGTGTAAAGAATAACAAAAAGGACACAAAATGAAATATGTAGTATGTTTTGCATAAAATTAATACATGAAAGCAATGTGCTATAGGACACAGCACCAATCAGCCAGTTTCACGAAGTAGGTACAATCACAGATGTTATTTTGTCCCCTGTCCTCTTTTATTTGTATGCCGGCAACACTACGTACCTAATCAAAAGAGATTGAAGCAAACCCTACAGAGAAACGTCAAAAACGACCTGCCTATCACTTTTACGCTTGAAGTATTTTTGCTCGTATCTGAATCTGGCAGCTGGTAATCTTCTGTCAGTCGGTCTGCGAGCGAACGAGAAAACAAGAACTTTCTTCTTCTCTACAGACGCGAAGCCTGTATCACGGAGTTCACAACAAACAATAAATCTAGTTTACAACTTTTTTTCTTTTCCTTTATGTATAGGTCATATAAATTTGCTGAATCATCAATATGATTAAACATGGCTAAACTTTTTTCAAATGTAATAGAATATTGAGTAGTTTAGCTGGTAAGTTTAGACATTCCTACAGTAAATTTATTTGTAGTTAGTTTCACGTAAACGAGTAATTCTTAACGCCAGACAGAGAGCAAAGAGACTCATTACGCAATCGTCAGAATCACGTCCCAAATGTAGCGTAATCGTCTACAAAATGTGTCAAGGTTACGGAAAGCTGATAGGCTAGTAACCAAGCAAGCATGGGCGCTATTAGATACCCGGCTGATATTTCCTTTGTATTTTACAGTGAGTATGACAAACATATCAAGAAAGATATAAAGTTTTCATGTCAACGGTGTAATCATGCCAAATCGTACTTCAGCACGACTTTTTCTGTCTCACTTGCATAGCAATTTCAAATAAACCGGTGCTGAGATTGGATTTGATATTAATCTACTCAAGTGAAGCACTGACATGGAGAGTAGTTATTTATGTTTAGAATATTCTTCTTGCTGTAGTTTTTGTGGTTGGGGTAGGATGAAGTAATCGTTTGCTTGTGTTTTTAAACTTAAATAACGAGGCTGTCGTTGCAACTTGTAAAAAGTTTCCAGGACATGTAAATTTTCAATTTCTCGAACTGTTACGTAATGTCACAACAACTTCCCACTTTTCACCATACACATTTTACACTCACTCTGCCGATATTGAGTGTAATCTCGTCTTTGCATCTATGTAATGATTCGATTGATCCTGCACTGAGAGACTCAAATCCGTTCCTCGATGACGGTTATTCTAATATATGCATGCGTCTTGGGCGAAGGAGTTCGTATTGGAATTTTCAAGGATATCTGGTCTGGTTTCTTTTGCAGAAAACGATTTTAACATACTATTTTTGTCTGAAACATGGCAGGTGCATTTGGGTGACAATGCAGATATTACCGCACTAAAGCCAAATGGGTATGCATTCAATAATACAGCGCGCTCTGGAAGAAAAGGGGATGTGTAGGGTTCTTGTGCAAATCAAATATAAACTATAAAATATCACAAAAACCGATCTTACGAAAGGTTTGAATTTATTCAAGCTACCATATCATGGGATGGTCGAATAATACGTATATATGATTGATATGTAAACCTGAGCCTTATGGTGAAAATGTTCCTGCATTCTCTCAATGGATTTTCGGATTTTATCTTTAATATTTCTATACAATATCATGTTCATATAATGTACGAAAATTTAAATTTTCACTCAGAATTGCCAAAATGACTGTTTCTTCATATAGTTAGGTTTTCTCTTAAGTCCTTTGAAGTATGGTCCCAACCTACAAAATATCTGTCCCAACTGACAAAACAAATCATTTGTTAGATGCTAGATGTAGTGCTTGTGTCAGAAGATATATCAGTTGACGCAAATGTGAGGGATTAAAATACATAAGCTCCTTCACTCATTTAATTCAACTTAAATTTCTCCAAAGCTGGCCCAGTTAGGCAAGTCCTCTTCCCTATCGGAAAATAAAGTCAATCAACGCAAAAGGATTTGGACAGGGTATAGTTCAATAAAATTTCGCACCGGCGAATAACCTCTGCGACCTTATCGACCTCTATCATTCTGAGTCGGAGAGCGTTCAAGACCACCATGCTCTGCATGCTGCCAAAGAGACGAGTATGCCAAAATAGTAAAAGGTATGATTCCAACCTACGGCAAGCAAAATTGTCAAAGGCCACCTGGAGCGTCGTCTCATCAAATCCAACTGCTCCTCCGACCAAAAACAGTGCAAATTAGTTGGTTATCTTTAAAATGGTAACTAAAGACTCAATGGGCAAGTCCAAACCCAATAAGTTACCTTCTAATTTACCCGAAGGTGCCACATCCTCATTAGTCATTGTTTCATTGATAAGATCATCAGGATACGAAGTTATATTAGTAAATTGAACATTTTCGAAGAACTAAGGGGTAATATTTTGCCGAATTTACCCACACTTACCGGTCCATCGCCTTGACCCTGTTCCTACCTGGTTTTTGAAACAATGTCTCCTCCGCTTTTCGTGAATTTTGAAACAATGTTTCACCGAATTAGTGAATTTGTCCCTTGAAAACTGAAACATGTTCCTGCATCTCTTAAAAGGATTTTGGTCAAACCTCTTCTTTAAAAAAGCATTGCTTAATCGTAACATCCTTAAAAACTATCGTCCAATATCGAATTTAAGATTTATATCTAAGCTAGTGGAACGACCCGTTGCGAATGGATTAAATGCCTATCTAGACACGCACACCTTGCTAGATAATTATCAGTCAGCCTACCGGATGTTTCATTTTACCGAGAGTGCCCTTTGGTGAGTACAAGGTTAAATTCCCACTAGCTTGCACGAGCGAAAAATGGTCGCACCATTGTGTGGCCTTTGATACTATAGACCATGACCATTTGTTTGCCTGCCATGCAATGCTCTAAACTACATAAATCTATCTTGGTGACCGCGTTCAGTGTGTATAAACTGACCATATTTCATCCGCAGAGACATCTATGTGGTTTGGTGTCCCATAGGGCTTAGTACTGGGCCCTTTGCCCTTTACTAAGTACGTTACACCACTGGCACTGCATTAATACCCGGATTATTCTATGCGGATAACAGCCACTTATATGTGTTGTTTGACCGCCGCCATCCGCACATCGCCACGTTGGAGAATTGCATAGGGGAGGTTAAACACTGCAGGCTCTGTAACGTATCAAAACTCACCTTTTAAGACTGTGTGTTTTAATGTATTTTTATCAGTGTAATTTACTTTATGTTTTTCTATGTTTTAATGATAGCACATTGCTAAATTTATATTTTATGTCAATATTTTTTAAAGCACTTAAAGCATTTTAAACATTAAGCGCTAAATAAGTTGTTTGAATAATAACAATAACAAATAAACCCACATGTGTTCGATGGGATTCGTGCCTGAAGAGTATTGAAGTAAGTCTACGACATTGACTTCATGTTTTCGCAGCAGATTCAGACGCTGACCTGGTCACGTGTTATCGAACATAAATTCGCACGTGGGTTAGCAGTGACAAAATGGCTGTAAAACCAAATCTGTCCACTTGTAGTACACACGAACCTATTCTAGTTCCCATGCAGTTAACTTCTTCCAGCGTGGCCCACTGCCACACCATGTCTTAGTCTCAGGCAGTCATTGTTACATGCTTGACCAGTGTGTGGCATGTGTATACGATGCAGGGGTTCGAAAGTGATTTTCTAAGTGTAGTAGTCGAATTCTGTTGTCCTGTCTCATGGCGGTTGCGCGCTGTAAGCCAGATCTCATTCGATCTCGGGTTGTTCTTCATGGTAGACAATAAAGCGTCGGCCTTGGCATTCCCAACAGTATCATAACTAAAGCTTGTGATCAGTATGCCGATTGCCTGGTGTCGCCAATCTTCGCGCAAGTGTTGCATCTTTGATATAGCATTCTCCCACAGTTTTTGACTGTAAAGGCTTTCTTGTTCCTTCAAATATTGAGAAGTTCTCTAAAAATTGCCACAATTGCCCTGGTTCTTCTTTGAGGCTGTTTCAGCGGTCACGTGGCCATAATTGGAAATACCACACCTTCATAGTGGTCACTTTTCAAGCAACTCCATTGAAGTGAAGAGCACCTTTATTATGTAGAATTCACACCGAGCATATTTTACAAAAAAGATTAAATCTCCAAAAATTCGAAAAATAAACAACTGTTGCGATTTTTAATTCGTTAAGTATAGCAGATCAATCTTCATTCTAACTTATATTAATGCTGTTTTTTTTTCAGACTAAAACAGTGCCTACAACAGTACACCGTTTAATGAAATGGTTGTCAAATATTGACTGAATTTGTCTGTTTGCACTATTTATAATGTGTAACAGATTGAATGGTCAGAAGAGGTGTTTTGCTAAAACGTAACGCTTCTAACAATGGTTGCGTCAAACCGGAAATCATCTTTGTCATCATTTTTGTTGTGGGCCTGCCAGAAGAATGAGAGAAAAATGCTAATAATAAACAGAGATAGCAAGCTACTGAGGCCTAATTAATTAGGCATTTTTGTCTAATTAGAAATGACATTTAATGACGAATGCAGCTCGGATAATTCTCAATGTTGCTACACCACGGGGAGTTTTTGTAGAAGCGCAAACCAATTTACCACCCTTTTAAATGCAATTTTTGTCCAGGAAATAAATTCTTTTGATATCGTGCATATGGAGTATGGAGAATGAAGCATTGCGTTAAAATAGTCTTCGTTTCTAGTCCCGGTATAACGTATATTAACGAAATGGACAAACTGCTGTTCCAATTTACCACCCTCGCCGGAAAAAAGCTATCTGTCTGACAAAGTACGGTACAAAGTGTACATCAATAATTATAAATGTAACGAATATTGAATTGTTTCAGAATTAACAGTGCGAGATTAGTTGAGGGTGGGACACTTGCTACTGCTTGAGAAGGAATGATTCTATACAAGTAATAACAATAAATCTGTAGCCACTATTTACCCTATTGAAACATTCCTGCCCTGCATTTTCCCCCTCCCACACCTGAGGGGGTTATTATTATTATGAATCTGCACCTTTGGCTTAGCGACAGGATGGCGTTCTCCGGGGAAGAGTAGCCTCACAAAACACTGCAGTAGAACCTCGGAAATAGGACCGTCGGACTAACAAAATCTGGTGTGAGTTACTTATTATTATAGAAGCTAATTTTCAGTTTTTCGAAAGGTGGTCCTTTCTCCTAGGATCTACTGTACTCGATAAGTAGGAAACAATCGCCCATGCGCTAGTTATTGCTCTACATTATATCCCGTGTGGCAGTGGATTGTGTCATCACATTTCTTCTAAATAGTAACACGAATCAGGCTATATTTAGAACACCGTCGCTTGTATATATCACCGCATTAATGGCACTAAAATCCCGTAAGTTGACACAAATGCACAACCTGCTCATAGATTCTGCGGAAAGAGTGAGCTGGGGCTACTTGACTCCCTGCGTGACGCTTTTGCTAGAGAATCTAAGTCTAGCCACGAGCCCTTCATCTCCGATTTCTCCGTGACCAACGACTTGCATGCCGGTTGTGGGACGAGAGGGAAATAGGAAGGGTATTAATGTCTCAGGACACGGTACAACCAGGGATAAGACCACTCTGTTAAACACGTCACGCCCGCAAAGTGAGAACCCCCCCCCCCCCCACCTCCCCAAAAAGCACTGACTACTTTGGTTTAATCCCACTTGTCTGGCTTGTTCCGGGAAGTTCACTGCACTCAATCACCATGCCAAAAAGTCCAGGTTTGTTCCGAAATAAGGCTGTTTCCTCAGTGAGTATTTCTACTGTCGACAAATTACCCAGTGCAGAGTTCCTTACACGTCGCGATCAACGTAGGGATTTGGTGTATAGCCGTTGGAAAAGGTCGTTATATGGGCATGGAGAATTCTATGGAATGCCATTTTCATATTTATTAGGGAGTTATTGACATCAAGAATTAAAGAATTAATTTTTGATCTTTCTAACACTATGGGCCCTAGGACCATGATTCTTGGGACTTATGAAGAGCTTGATCTGAACATGTGCATGTCACTTTTTATTTTCGTCTTCGATTCCGTTTTCTTTGTTTAAAACGCCATGTGAAAAGAGTGTATTTTTTTCAGGTAAATGCCTAGCATTTAACCCACATCACAGAACACACAGTTGCTCAGTGAACTTTGTGCGAGCTCTGACTACGCAAATAGATAACACGGTGTATGCCTGATCAATCAATAAAACCCTTAAGTCAACAAAAACCAAACACTACTCGGCTTATAAGACGTATTCAAGCTGTGTTGTTTGCAATATATTATTCATGAACTAACCCATTGAAGGGAGTATTCTTGCGTTTTAATTTTTGTCAAGTGTCTAACATTTCGCTAGCGAAATGAGGTTCTATAGTTACTATCTGTTATTATATTTGTGACATCTCTAAAAGTATTCTTGATCTGAAAAAAAATTCTAGCTATCACGAAATATTTAAAGACACAGTATCAAGATATGTTTATTGATATTAAAAGTGATTTTTGATCTCTAAAATTGTTTTTAGAGATCAAAATTCTTGATAGCAAAAAAAAAAAAAAAAAAAGAAAAAAAAAAAAAAAATTGATAGCAAATGCTCAAGAATTTATTTTAGATACCATTATTTTGGAAATCTGCGTGAGTGTTTGACCTCAAAAATTAAACTTTGCTATCTAAAATTCAATTATTGATAGCAAAATATAAATTAATGAGATATAAACTGATTTATTGATATCTTTAATTATATTTTGACATCAAAACTAAGCATTAAATGTGAAAACGGCATTCCATAGAATTCCGCATTCCTGAGGTACTATTTCTCCCTTCTATCAAAGTAACCCCGCCCCTAAGTCATCAGAGTACGTGCGTTAGAACACGTGCGTAGTCAGTTTTTATGTCTATTTTGACTATATTTTCAAAAAGACATTTCATGGTTTCATTAACAGTGAGTGATAATATGATAAGGTTGGTTTTGTTTTGGTTGTGTCCCCGACGACCATAGAACGTCGGAGGGAGGAAGGGTGGGGTTGGAGAGGTGGGGGGGGGGGGGGGGTCGTTTACATATACGACCAAGCCCAGACGTTATCCAACGCTGTGGCAGAGACTTTGCGACTGGCGTTGTGATTTATCTCAAGACGAAAAGCAAACCAATTGCAACTTTTTGGAAAGGTTGAAAATTAGACACCGCGACCTCAAATAAATTTTCGGTAGACGTCACACTGTTTACTGCCTAGACAAATTGTTCCTGTAACCACCACTGGGTATTATGCATTTCTAATTTCCTCTTGACTCAAAACGTGATCTCTGTTTTAAATGAGTAATTTTTAAAACGAGACTGATGTCATCATCTCCCTGCGGCATTGCATATTAAATTGTGGTGGGTTGGACGAAGTATCTTTCTATGCCTATGGCTATGCCGAGTAAGCTAGGGGACAGGGGAGTGGATGAGGATGGATTTAACCACCTACCAACTGGTTGCTATGCGTGCATCACTTTTTAAAATGCGGTCTAAATGCAGATTGCTTAGTTTAAATAATATTCTATTTTAATAAAAAATTCACCTTTTTTGTGCGGAACGTTTAGTACTGAATGAAAACAATGAAACTGGCACTAAGCGCGGACCTCGCCTGAACGAATCCCCTTTCTCTGAATTGTTTGGACACGCATGGTAATAAATACAACACCACGTTCTCCCGGAAGTAAGGCCTCCTCTTATTTTAGTCGATGGAAACTGGATCTGAGGGCGCTTTTATAGCCGAAATAAAAAGCAACGCGACTCACAGATTGTAGCGGTTTTTTCTTTGGAGATATTCCTATCCAGGGATATCATCATTACACTTATTTGTAGCATGTCTAGACTGCAGTACTCAAAACGCCTCAGTGCCTAAAGTGTTGGAAGGCCTTGGCTTGTTCAGCGCTCCACACACGCGTTTAAAGTGCAAGATGCTATCGCGTCTTTCTGCATAAAATGTGTCCCCTAGTCCCGCACATAAATAAGACGAGGCCGTGGAACTCGACTGGGTCAGTGCCCGAGACTCACATTTACCTCTTAAATTGCTTGGTAGAAAAAAAACAGGAACATTGGTTAAAACAAAAGAAAGGAAACTGTAAATGTTTGTGCGTCGCAATGACAAATGGAAAGGTTTTTTGCTTTGGAATGGAGGATGATGCGAGCTGGAAAGGGTGGGATGGGGTGGGTGGGGGTGGGGGGGGGGGGGAGGAGGCAGGAGGGAGGAGGGCGGAGGGTGTTGGCCTCACAACAAGACCATACCCTCTTTTGAGGTTCGGTACTTCTCTAATCAAACCAAACTAACTATAATCAATTTATCAGTAAAAAGTTATTGAACATTAAGTTTTAAAAAGTGAATTTTACAATGCCTGATCATGTTTGATGTTTCAATAAGTATTTAATTAAGTCATATCCCCGTTCGAATACTCCTGAGTCTTGTCTAGTCATTTAAAGAGCGTTGACTATCGCAAAGCTATATCAAGTTTCTTATTTTTAAAATGCTGCTGAGACCAAAATAACTCCAGTTCAAGAAGGTAGGTCCCTAAACCTATTTTCTCTGCCAAATTGTAAGAAGACATCCCAAGCGGTAAACGAAAGCCAAACAACTTTTGCCAAATGCAATTTTCCCGTTTATTCCCAGCGCACGTTTCGTTCACTTACAGGAATACTGTTAAGGCAGGGCAGCCTTTCACGAAACCTTCAACACATTTTAATCTTGATTTAGAATTCTTTAAAAAAATCGATATCGCTGGGGACAATTAGTTTATTAGCTTTAAAGATGGATTCCTACAGAAAAATCCTGGGTATATTTCTGAATAAGAAAAAAAAATATCGAAAATGCATCCGTAATCATCAAAATCATATCATAGTTATCTTCACTATCATGATATCAACACCTTCAATAAAACTAAACCTAAAATAGATATGTATTCCTGCAGGATTACCTTACTTTTATTTGGACATGACATATCATGAGGGTAATTAACAACCCTCCCCCTCCCCCCTCCCCCCTCGTCCCACTCGATCCCCCTCCTCTAGCTCCCTTTCCACCCTTCTCCCGTTTACTAATGCCACATGAAAGCAACGCAGGGCTTTTCCGTCTCGTGACATCGTACTAGTTGTCAGATCAAGCTGTGAAAACAACATTGCATCTCTTTACAAGCCTAGGAAATCAGTTTTTGCTCATTTGGCTTGTGTATTGTGGGTGCTTATTGTAATGGATGTCGCGTATGCAATGTAACGTTTCACGATAATTTATAGCGGCTTCGCAAGTCGCACATTCGCTAAAACAGTCAACATGTAACTGATGCGTATAACACATGTCAGACTGAGGAGTTACATGTCTAGCATGTACATGACGCCACTTGAATTGGGAGTATGTTATGAGGTTACTCGAAGGTAAGAACTATGACGCCGTGAAAATGAGTAAGACTGTGACCTCATCCCACTTGTGCAAAGACACTTGTGCAAAGAGCACGTGTTACATACACGGCATTTGTCACATCTGCGAATCATGCACATAGTACGTGTTACATGCACGGCATGTGTTGTATACCCGACACGTGCAAGACAATGGCTACACACATGACATGTGTTACGTATGTGACTCGTACACGAAGGCCCACGGAACACGTGTTGCATGCACGACCTGTGTTACATATGCGGCAAGATACCAGTGCGCAAAGCATATGTTACATGCACGACATGTGTTACATCTGCGAATTGCGCAGGACACGAGTTTATGACTGCAGGCGTACGGGCAAGAAGGCAGTTCTCTCCCCCCCCCCCCACCCCCTCACCATACGTCATGAATATTTGGAGTTTATAACAAAAGTCATCAGGGCTCTGCCTATACACATAAAATGGCGTGACGTCAGGCGCGTTCTTTTCACCTTCTCCACACATTAAAACTTGTCGGTGGCATTTATAGCAACATTGCAGTATAGGCTTCAGGGAATTCACAACATGGGTTAAAATAGACAGAGAGTGACATGTTTGGGTTGTTCATTTGAATTAAGGTATGAATACCAAATGTAGTATTTCAACAGCCCAGATCGTAAGAAAAAAAATTTCGTTTAAAAAAGGACAGCTTGGTGAACCAGATCTTATGTGCCGCCATTCTATATAAACCGAATGCACCAGAGATACAGAGGCCTCAGCCAGAGGTGTATACTCGAAATGAAACGCAGTATTATTGTTAAAATTTTTCATCAATATCATACCGGTAAAAACGCAAATAACATGCATGCATTTCAAATATTTCATTGCTCAAAAAAAAAAAAGTTAATGGCAAAAAGACTTGGAGAAAAATATCCCTTATGAGAGATTTTCAAACAATTTCAAAATGCTGCTATTTCGAGTATAATTTCTAGTTAAACCTGATGAAACATTGTCAAGATACAACTGCAATACATTCTTTCATTGCGTGAAATTAAAAACAAAAGAACTGTAGAGTGAAAGCGTAATGGCAAGGAGGCACGAAAAAGTAGGATAGACAGACGGACAAACAGGCATGGCGACAGCAAGTCTTTAGCCAATTTTGCCTAAAAGCAACTGCAAGAGAAATATGGATTGGAATACTGAAATCTTTTTTGCGATAAATATAGTCATTTTATACTTTGTTATTTAGACAGTTCTACATTGTGCGATACAAAAAAAAAAAAAAAGCACAACGTTATTAAGAATGTGACAACAGCTGGCAGTAAATAAACACATAAGCAAGAACCAGAAAACTTCGGCAAATTGCCGTCAAAAGTGTGAGTGCTTACAAGTAAAGCAAAAAATATACCCACTGGAGGGTAGCTTGATCGTAGTGTCTCTGACGCTACATTATAGCAGTTTTTCAAGCTCTCCTTTTATTTCACCCCCTCCCATTTCTTTTCTTTTCTTCATCTGCTTTGTTCCTTTTGCTCCTTTCTTCAGCTCTATCTTGTTTACGAAGCCGATACATGAATTCACTTAGTATTTTTGGTAGATTCCTTAAACATTTCAAGACAAAATTGATATTTCGTAAAATAGTTCACGGATGCACTCCGCTTTCGAGACTTGACTACTCAGAGGAACATAAAAGCCCTGGCGTGTGTGACTTGATTCACCGGAAATGTGGAGCTTGATCACAGGCGAGGCATGCACAATGGTTCCTGTCAATGTCGGAGCCAAGACGCACGAGGCACCTGTGTCAAGGAAGGGAGGGGGGAGGGGAGAGGGGGGAGGGAGGGTAGTGGGCCATTGTCCGTTTAATTGGTAATTGACTCCGCGTTTGCTTCATTTGCATGTCTTCATTTGCATGTCCTCATTTGCATGTCCTACCGAATCCACAGAGCAGAGCACCGCAAGCTTGTGATCCATGCAAGTGACAAGCGTATGTTTTTTGTGTCTAACCAGAAAGGTAGACTCAGAAAAACTTGATTTTTGACCGCACCCCTTCCTCCTTCCCGTTTGTGTTTGGAGGCAGTTTGGGCACTTTATCCGAAACCTTCCCGCGTCTGTGGTAGTGTCTGAGCAATGGCTTACACAAATTATCGCATATATTTAAAAAAAAAAACAATAATTATTATTTCAGTCAGAATTTCGAAAATCCAATAAATATGACACGAGCATCGAAAATCAAAGAATTGCTCAATTTGTCGATAAATTAAAAACATCGCAAACTCAGTGCGGTCTCTCGATCATGTAAACAAGTGAACAAATTTGTTCGTTGTTATTTTGAAGCCCGCAATGAGAAAGGTAAAAAAAAAACTGTACTAATGGGGTCAGTGTAACGGGGCAGCGCTCTCCTGTATGTGTGAATCAAATATTGACTCCAGAGTGGAAATCACCCACAAAGGGAAACTTCTATCGAAAACACACGTGCCTCTTTATAATGTGCGACAGACGTGTCCAAAACACTGAGTATCACAATGAGCAATCATTCTACTAAAAAAAAAAAACAACTGGACTGACCAGAGAGAGACAATGAACCCCGCTAGAGCAGGTTTCCCGTTCCCGGGCTTCCTGGTCCAAATATGGAATTGCAAGAAAACAATGAGCATGGATCAAATGGTAGATTTTAATAAAGAATATAAACCAATACTAAGAAACAGGATAATTGGGACAGCAGGCGTTTTCGTTAATCCAGTTAAATGATTTTAAATTTTTACTTATGTGTCGAACAAAACAGAAAAACAGAACCGAATTACTTTGCCAAACTTTTGCAAATACAAATTGGCAGCACTGCGTGAGTTCATAAACACTTACCTTTAATATTTTTCTTTCACACTTGTAATCCTTGCAGTGAAATTGTCAAGAAAACCAGTCATTTCAAAAATCGTAGCTCCTGTAACTGTGGGTTTTTGCTATTTCCACAACAAACGTGTCTGTTTTTATTCTGTAAGAGCTCAGCCTTGCCGTAATACTGGCGCTGCTGTAGCTTCAGAGGCCCCTCTTTTGCTTGTGACAACAATTTTATCAGACGGAAAAATGTAAGCCCTCCCTCTATTGCAAAGATGCAGCATTGAGCATTTGAGCCCTAATTGCTAATGATATTCTTAGTATTTTTGGTATTTGCTGAGAGTGGCAATTGGAAGGGTGCAGTGGACACTGACGCTCTCCTTTAGGTCAATAAATGCAGCAGCGTCGAGATGTCGCCCCCTTCGCCCGCTTCCACCCTCCTCCCCTTTCCTCGCCCTTCTACTTGCTTAAGTCGTAAACTAGAACGTACAGATGTAATCGATGTAATCCTGTGCACATCAATTGATAAAACAACAATCCAGAAAAAGAAAAATATATAAAATATTAAAAAATGGCGTCTATGATACGGATAAAGACACATATCGCTTCACGAATTCCCTTGTGCGCAGATGTGATTTTACGACAAGAACCTATTGACGACTCGCACCAGAAAACTGAAAGATGGAATTTCCATTTCTCTATTTGTTTTCAGATGAAATGTTGTCGGATATATTGTCTTTGGGAGAAATTATGATTAGATTCTTTTCTTTAAGCTTTCTCGCGTCTTGCGAAAAATATTTAGATAATTGCAAGTCTTGGTTTCCTCACATCAGATCCCTCGAGGCGTGGAATTAATATTTAGCACAACTAATTTATATTTGTGGAGAATTTCTTCTTGCTTTGGTAAACATAGAATTCACTTTCATATCATAATCATGGCTCACTTTTTGGCAGAGTTAGAAATTCCATTTGCATCCAATTGTGAGTATTCACCGAGCTGCGAGAACGCACATATTTTCCTGACGTTCGCATTAAAACGAAGATGGCAAAGGACCATGTTCCAGCTGGCAGCAGACCGACAGGCAAACGACTTTCTCGCCTTTTCTTAAATGGATAAAATTACGGAAGCTTCTATTTGTTAACTTCATTTCTTGATAGCTTGTAATTGCCCGTTGTTATTGGCAACGACAAGATCAGCGGATATGCAAGAAGTGGACTGAACTACAGGAACAAAGGGAAGTCAGGGAGGGGGTAGGGTGTACACACACCCCTGTTTTAGTATTCTGTTACAATATTAAAAGGTCGTGTGTCGTGTCAATTTTTCGAAAGTAAGTGATGAACATCTCAGATTTTGATGTTTAGAGAATCATTAGGCTTATTTCCTAACGACATATCGTGACTGCTGTTTCCTGTGAGCGATAATATTATTTGTTGTTATTAGTCTGTCTGCCTATACAACGTCTGTACAACCTCTATACAACGTCGAGGGAAAGGCCTCCGACTTTCATACACAACGCAACCTAGGCTGCTATCCAGCTTTGGGGCAAAAACGTTGGATAGGCATTTGGATTTGCTTGTATAAAAAAAAACAACAACAACAACAACACAAACGCAACGCCACGACCTCAAACACGTTGAACAAACCTCACAATGTTGACTTCGAAGATCCGTACGTCAATGGCTGCTATCTTTATTACTCACAACACTTACCTACTCCTTATCATTTCTTCTTTAAAAAGTGTTATCCAACCACTCTTCAGTGCTAATGTAAATTTCATTTCAGAACTTTTTTTCATAAGATATTACATGCATGCAATATGTATTAAAATCAGAAGGTTAGGTCTATTTATTTAATAAATATATTTCCATAGCTTTCACTTTTTTTAATTGTCAAATAACTGTATGTTTAAAAACTCCAGTCTGCCATAGAAAACTACTCTGCTCATTCGCAAGCTGTCGTGTTTGAAAGATGACTTTATTATATTTTTCATAGCGGTCTTTGATCAAATGAAAGGTGGTATTTTTTTGCCGAGCAATCTGTGAACGACAGCTCTAAGAAGCAGCGTCTAGGCTCACTGTCTTTGTCTTGATGAAGTGATAAAAGGAAATTATGATTAAACTTATTGGCATTTTTAGTGTTGTTAGTCTCAAGGAAATTAAGAGAGTCGCGAGTGCGGAAATTGGGGGTTTTCTTTACGCCACAGTATTGGAATAGCTCCACATTTTTGCATGTCATAAGAACGTCTTTTTGCATTATTACATGAAACTTTTTTCAATGGTAGAGTCACGAAAAATCGAGCAAATAATCAAGTAGAGTAATTAAACAAAACATAACATGCTTGCTAAAAAGCAGTAGCTGTGTGGAGTAGCATGAGAGCATTTAAGCATTTAAAACTTTAAGGTGCATTGACCTTACCCTATCCAAAAAGAAACCAAGACGAAGCGTGACCCATGCCTTGTACCAAATACCTCTAAAAAAATTGCCTGGTATAATCGACATGTCAGGGGTACACCCACGTTTTGATATTGTTGCTTGACTTGACGAAAAATGCTGCAATCTGATTTGTGCAATGTTTTAATATTGACCCTAACACGGACGTCGATACGTAATTTTGGTAGGGACAAAATTGTGGAAACAACTTTTTTCCTTAAAAAATGGAACGAACCAGGAATGATTAACACCCTTGATGATGTTGGGGTTATGACTGTACATATACCTATCCCCGGGGGCTATGGCACGGGTGATGTTATAACTGCCCATTTATTTACGTACCTAGCACCGCGGCTGTGGTATATGTGAGGTTATAACTATCTATATCTACGTACCTAAGGCGGCAGCGGTTGTGGTGTTTGTGAGATAACAACTATATATATATCTACGTACCTAGGGCGTCAGCTCTATTGTGGGTGAGGTTGTAACTGTCCATTTATCTACGTGCACAGCACCGCAGCTTTGGTGTGGATAAGTTTATAACTGTTCAGTTATCTACACACCCAACACCACAGCTCTGGTATGGGTGAGGTTATACTGCCCATTTATCTACGTACACAGCACCGCAGCTGTGGTGTGGGTGAGGTTATAACTACCTATTTATCTACGTACCTAGCACAGCAGCTGTGGTATGGATGAGGGCCATGGTGTCTTTGTCGCAGTATTTTCTATGCACCAGTATGTTCCCAGCCACCACGCTTATTCCTGACACATCACTGAAACAGTTCAAACAAATATGAAAAACTTGATGCCTTGTGAAAAGACTGAAATTAATGAATAGGAAATTGCTTTTATATTTCTTCTGAGAAAAGTTTTTGTTTCAGACAGAACATAAATTGAGCACATGCTTATATTCTTCCCAAACAAGAAAATCAAATAAACTTTTTTCAAAATTTCAATTTCATTTGGAAATATGAACTGCGATTTCATTTCATGTAGTTCAAATGATGCTTCTGGAAAGAAAAGATATAAATTAGGTAGGGTTACATCGACTGGGTTGTGTGACTCCACCGTTTCCATTTTATTTTTCCATAATTTGTTTTGCGTCTGTTTCAAATTCGGTGCCCCATCTGCAGTGCTAATTTTGAGGTAATTGACAATACATCCATATCTCAGTGAATGACTGATTTATAACATACAAATCTTCTGAAGAAAAAAAAATAAAATTTACACACTTTAATAGAAATGTTTCAGTATGTATATTTATATAAAGTGTACCTTTCACATTTATTGCTCAAGTTTAGAATTAAAAAAAAATTATTAATGATATCTTTTGCTTATGCAAATACTTTGCAGCTGCCGCTGGATCGACCCGATGCTATGAAAAGTATCATCCTTTCTGTGCCCGTAACACAATTGATATGCAATTTGTAATAAAAATTTAGAATTCATTTCACTGGAGCATAAAACGCTATGGTTAGCTCCAAGTGCGCCATGGGTAACCCCAAGTTTACTTGTACATGGATTTGATATTCACATTTCATCTTTACGCCTGTGAAGAAACAGTTTGTAGCATCAGTGAAAAAAATGTTATTTTTGAGGGCCCTTCCCAAGGTCCGATGGAGGAATGAGCATTACAGAGAGTTGTTGGAAGTATTGAAAATCCATAAGCGGAAATGTGGGAGAATTCCAGCCAGGGGTAACAGGACAGCAACAGTTTGATCGTCCGACTGCGGTTTCAACACTCTGGTGGGTAGCCTAGTTGTTTGTGTCGCCATCGTACCGCTTTCAGGCACATCTTAAGTCGAACCGCAGGCTAAGTTACACTACAGTTTAAATTCACGGCGATTTTAGACGGTTTTAGACTGTTTGCGCCGATTTTGGTTGTGAGCTATACAGCGGCGCCCTCAACAAGTGTACAAACCTAAATTGTCGATTTTACGTAGGACTTTTCAAGTTCACCAGTTTCAGCAATGTTAAAGGGCTCTCCTTTTGTTGTAGACACCTATAACTTTGGGCTTTGATCCTGTCACCCGCAGAAATAAGCAGTTTTAATTTTGGTGGGAAGACACCCATATTGCGAAAAGTTGACCGTGGGCTTGTCACACCACCTTCCTAACTCCTGGACAAAAGAGTATAACAGAAAAGTTTTGCCAGCATATAAAATTACAGCCAATTTTTGGAAGTGGTGGCTTTCCCGCCCTTTTATACTGTTTTATGCTGTTATTACACAGCAGAGTATTCCTCATCCCGGTTACTCGCCCATTACAAACAATTTACTCGGCACACAGGCTACCAGGAGGAGCACGGCTAAATTACAGACTGAACTCGGAAGTCTGCTGAAGTGAGGTTACACACACTGCTGCGTGTTACCACTTACAAAATCACTATTCTGCATTACAAAACTGGCATTAACGCAAAAATTTTCTGTGTTCTCTTGCAGTCCTAAGCAACCAGGGTAAAGAAACCACGATGTGGGCACCCAAGTCTTAAGGACTCTCTCCAAGACTTTTGCAGTGGCTGCGCTACTCGTTACTGGAGGCAATACTGGCGGTGTTATAATATGCCCAGGTTGTCAGCATCTTCCAGACCACGTCTGGTGAAGCTTGAGCAGGCAAACTCCGGAATAAATAAATAGAGGAAATGTGGTCGCTGACAATGTCCTCGGCCGATATTTGTGTCTATGAGCCACCAGGCAGGAATCCCGGCACCTCACTGCGTAGTGAAAGGGTGATAGTCTTGTCTGGACAGTGCTCGGCTCCGACAGAAGCCGCTAGCACAAGTCCGGGAAGGGCAAGAAGTGCTCGGTGAGCCGGTGTGACGGAGGGAGCGTGCGTGTGTCATTGCAGGAATTGGAGCAAGAGTTGGCAACCATAACACCACTATCCTCGATGCGACCAACTGACAGCAAGGCAGCGGAGTCATTTGAAGAACCAATTGTTAGGGCTGACAATAGGACGTACACGTCGGACACGTGGGAGAAGACGACCACGAACTCAGGTGACACACCGAAGGGATACCAACAACTAGCAGAGAAGCCGTCTCTCATTATACAGATCAACCTGGAGGAGATTCTGATTCCCGCAACTCGCTACAGCAGCAGGCAGTCGTGAGCTCGCAACAATTCGTGGGGTTACAGGCGCATGCACTGACAGCAGCGAGGCCGGAGGAAGTGAGAGAGCTCACACCCGCAGGCAACACTACCACACTACCACAGCAGGAAAGGAGGGCCATCACTTCTAGCCACGCATCACCTAGGAGAGGCATGAGAAAAAGGAGGCGCCTCTCTGATGAGGGGTTCCCTAACAGGGGAATTTTGGAAGTTGTTGCGTGAATGAAGCAGAATTTCAATCGGACTCGAACTTTGGAAAGGCTCTGGACTTTGGCAAACTTTACAACTCGTCCAAAATGCAAGTCACCCGAACAGCCCACAGGCCATCACCCAACGCCCTCAACTTTGAGCCACTAACGTACCCTAAACATGCTAAATCTTGGCTACCTCAAGTTCGCCCCGAAGACAAGGTCATGATAAGAGACAGGGAGCTCAGCTACATCCAGGACAGCTACATCGAGAACAGGGCTGCCGTTGCTCTCATTTGTTGAGTACGTCAACAAACCTTGGTGAGTGGGGCCCTGTAGTCCGATGCATCCATAGTGACCAAGCTGATTGATTGTTTAGTGCGATGGACAAAAGACCTCATTAAATTACACAGCTCTGTTATCTTCCGGCATACAGCTACTGAAAGACAATGCGCTCCATCGATGGAAACTCCGGTAGGACAAGGCCTTCCAGCGTAGGCCATGCGCTACCAATGACCTGCTGGTGGAGCTCAATGGCAGGCACATCCAGGACCTCCAGACCGCGCGCTGCACGAGTGGTATACGCAGGCCAGCAATGCAAATAACCAGGGAGTTGTTGGACTAGAAATGCAACAGCAGGTCACACTTATACCACACCACATCCCGGGGAACCTGAACGTGTTAGCGGACATAGCATCCAGGCAGGGACAAATCTTACAGAGGGAGTGGACCCTCTCCACGCGCCTCTTCCGCTGGGTGGTGAGTAACTCGGGTTTGATGGAGGCACCGAAGGGACTGCCGATGCACAGGCGGCCACTGAGACAACCACATCGGCCACACTGGCATATGATGAACCTTCACCTGTGGTCCCTAAAACAAACTGGCTGAAAAACAGGGGTCTTGGGTGCAGACGGTAGCAGGCGTGTAAGAAGTGCATGCTAAGTCCACTCGCTTGCTCCATGGGTCACAGTGGAAGATAGTCGAGTGGTGAGTATGATACAATCAATAGATCAAGCGGCAACAACTGCGCCAGTATTCGCCGACTCCCCATATACCTGTTTGAAGTGAAGAGTGTGGCGACTAGAACCATGGAGGGATACCACCATGCAGCGCTAAGCTCCGTGTTACAGAACGTCGCTGGGTACGACCCAGGCCATGTTGAGTTTTTGTATACTGCGAAATTACATCATGAGGGCAGTGGTAACAGCATACGGTGAGGGGACACAAGCAGGGGGGGGGGCTAAAGCTCAGGATGCACCCGTATGAAGTGCGATAGGTCACATATTCACTGAACGAAGTAGCCGGCGCGACCATGGAAGAAATATTGAGGGCAGGTTACTAGCACACTCCCATGAGTTTTTTCATTCGGATTTCCTTACAGGACTCTTTGTCAAGGCTATACCACATATAACACGGTAATGAAAGAAAACGCTGATTTTATTTCGGATACGTTGTAGGACCAAGGGTAAGGACTGCAAAAGTCACAGAGGGGCAAAAGACAAGGCTGTGAGGGGATGAGGCAAAGGGAGCAGCTCACAGACCCGCCTCAACGAGTGAGAGACAACCATCCAAACTAACTGGTTATGACACAGCAGACTGGCGTAGTGAAACTGACAGTAATAAAACGGTTTGTTAAACTATTGTCTGGGATGTGCGCCAGAAGGACGAAGCACCTGAAAAATGTCAGACTACTAGCTAAATCTGTTCCAAAACATCGGGTCGAGCCAATGGCAGCTGCAAAGGATTTATATGCTTATTTTACCCCCCCCCCCCCATTCAAATGGCCCTTTTGTACAGATGTTTAGTTGTATAGTTGTATCGAAAAGGGGCTTACAACAACCAGCCCCAACTCCTCCCACTATGTCTTGGGCCCCACTATACGGGGCGCCGGATGAAGAGTGAACATCGAATCCCAGTACGAGTAAAACATGGGGTTACCCATGACGTACTTGGTGCTAACCATAACATTTTGCACTTCAGTAAAATTAATTATGAATTTTTTATTAGAAATTACATTTCAGCTGTGTTACCGGCACCGAAAAGGCTAATACTTTTCAAAGCATCGGTTTGATCCAACTATATAGTTACAACAACTCTACAAAACAAAAAACCATTTTAATGGGGAGTGAATATGGGCATAAAATTAGACCATAAATAAACGGCATTGTATATTTTTAGGACGAAATGCTCGATCCACCTGGATTAGTCACCCCGGTAAACATTGCAACGTCGGAATAACTTTGTATAGGCGTTACATCCAACGCCGGGTCAACGTCGGTTTTGGTTGTTTATGGAAGACCATCTGTGGTGGCGACCAATCACAACCAAGGTACAACCAGAGGTAATGTTGTGGTTGGTCGGGCCGATTTCCCAATCTGGAATTAATCGACTTTGGTTCGACGTTGCAATGCTAGCTGATACAGTTTATAGAAGGTAGGCGGAGTGGTTACGGTTATGGGCATGATATGAAGATGAGCCAGAGTTATGGGTGTGATATACGGATCAGCCACAGGTATGGGTGTCATATGTAGATGAGTCAGAGTTGTGAGTGTAATATGCGGGTCAGCCAGTTATGAGCGTTATATACGTGACGTCCTGTCTATGAGTGTAGGTGGGTCTTTCACCACGAAGCGCCCCAAGCAGCAACGCAACAGGTCATTATTCCGAGTTCAGTGAAAACTACGACGGCGATGTGACTTCTGTAAGAGATCGACACACTATTGGACCAGACTCCAACATACCTAAAAATTAAGGTTTGTTGTTTTGCCATCGCAAATATTGATGTCTGTTGTATAAATGGTGCTAGCTCTGAATTGCATAGACATTGTTTTATTGAGAATGTACGGACGTGAAACACCCAATCAAATTACAACCAGTTTCAAAACGCTGTGATTGAAAAACTCCAGAGATGTAGTCCCCCTTTTAGAGGATTACATGCTATTATTGTACACCAACGCAAATGCATTTTGTAGTTTGATTTGCCTGTGTTTCCGCCATCACTTCAACATTATATTGAATGGAACATTTTGAATATGGAACGCATTGTTCTTATACCTGCCAGACGATGAAAATATTTGCATATACCTCATTTCAGTATGCTCTTCTTTCTTAAATAAGTGGATAGATTGGGAAAAATGATAGGAAAAAGTGCAGATTTAGGTATGAAGCCTAATTCACATGATTCAGAAAAAAGCACCCAAAAAAGTCAATGACCAAAGCATTCTCCAGTCAGAAAGAACACTGGAACGACATGCGAACAATTATCTAAATCAGCTGCCAGGCTAGATAGTTTAACTGTCCATGAATTATAAAATTAGGAAATTAGTCTATCCATCTTACAGGTTTACTGTCAGTGTCCGCAAGGCTGAATATCAGCAAATGAACGGTGTTGGAGCCCCTGATTTGCGACCCCACCCTGAAACATCTAGAGTAGTCTTTAGCAACAGTTTTTGGAGAATTTCTGGTACAGTTGAAGGAATATATTTTATGGTGAAAGGGGTCTGTACATCGGAAATCCAAGATAAGCACTTCCACAAAATAAGATCATTATTCTAATGGCGTTCTACCCCCTTCCCCCTCCTTATAAAGAACGCCTAAATAAAACTTCTCTCAGAGCATTTTTTTTCATACATTAGGCTTTCGGGTTTGAACATCAATCCTCAGTTTTTCAGGCGTTTAGAAACCTAGTTATTTATTGCTTCCAGTATGTTTTACACCTGTTTCCTTTTAGTTGTTGAAACCGAGTGACTTATTCTGTGTGCTTGGCATCATTCGTTAAATATCAAATTTTAAAAATAAAGTGAAGCAAACGCTAACAGCCCCTTTGCATATTTTAAGATATCTGTCAAAAAAGGGGGGTGGGGTCTGAGTGCTGTCAGTGATGCGTGGGTTTCTGCGGCAGGCTTTGCTGTGTTTATCGGACTATAACGGCTTTGCTCAGAGGTCGGAACCAAATGGACACTTTTCCGACCTCGTGTCCGACGTTTTCCGTGCTAGGGTAAATAGATGTCTATAGTTCTGTCGACGCCGAAAACGAACACTGCGTAGACATCGCTTGACAATCAAATAAAAACCTAATCATAATATCAGTCAACAGATATGAAAGCCATAGCAGGTTTTTAGGGGGGGATCAAATAAAAATAAACCGATTGAAATTGTATATATGAAAAATGACCCTCCTGGGTTTGGAAAATTTGATGGCAGGATGACCGCCGCGGGGCTAGGAGAGTTGGAATCCAGGGTGTGATTGCAATTTGGTAAGAGCACAGATTAAATTTGCATTGCATTTGATAAATACATTGTTAATTGCTTCAATGGTCTCTCTGTGCCCATTCATAAAAAAGATACCGGGAGTTTCCGAAAAGAAGCTTCCCCCATATAAAAGCCCCGGGGCTCTTATTAGGAAACTGTTTCCCAATAGAAGCCCCGGGCTTCTATTTGGAGTTAAAATAAAGACCTGAAAAAATTGTTTCCTATTAAAAGCCCCCTCCCTCCCTGCAAGTCATTTTAGAACTCGTGTTTACTCGCAATGCAGACACGGTGCACTTAATCCTTTGATGTGAGGCAAACCCCTAGACACGTTGTGCGTCGTTGCTTAATCCTGTGCTTCGCACAAGGCAACCCCCCCCCCCAAACCCCCCACTTTACCAGACTTTTTTAGTTACTGTTGTTTTTGTGTGTTTTATTATTGTTTGTGCGGATAGCCGCAGCATGTAGAGATTGATGGTAAATTTTCTTCTTCTTTTTTACCGATAAAAACTTATCGACAACCCCCCTCCCCATCTAAAAAATAGAAGCCCCGGGGCTCTAATTAGGAACCTATTTCCTAATAGAAGTCCCGGGGCTTTTATTTGGTTTCTAAATGAGCGCCGGAAATTGGCCAGTTTCCAAATAGAAGCCCTGGGCTTTTTTCGGAAACCCCCGGTAATTATCCACCTCCAGTGAACACTGCGACGTTTGGACCGACGTTGGATAGACGTCGCCCGCCCCCCCCTCCACTTGGGATCAACGTCGGGTTTTGGTTATTTATGTAAATTGAAACAACGTGTACCTTCCGACGTTGGATAGACGTCGATTACCTGACGTCTTATCAACCGCTTAAAGGTTGAAAGTGGAAGAGGCAACAACGTATAATTCGCAACGTTGTATAGACGTTGGGAAATATTAATATTGAATCTCGGACAAGACAAGACAAGAGTCATAGTGTTGTCATCCTTCCGTCACAGCACCCCCACCGCGGTATGCGTACGTGATCCGGCCACGCAGTATACGTACGTACATCCGGCCACACGGTATGCGTACGTACATCCGGCCACGCAGTATACGTACGTACATCCAGCCACACGGTATAGTACGTACATCCGGCCAGGCGGTATACGTACGTACATCCGGCCACGCGGTACCCGTACGTACATCCGGCCACGCGGTATACGTGCGTACATCCGGCCACACGGTATACGTACGTACATCCGGGCACGCGGTATACGTGCGTACATCCGGCCACACGGTATACGTACGTACATCCGCCACGCGGTATCCGTACGTACATCCGGCCACGCGGTATACGTGGGTACATCCGGCCACACGGTATACGTACGTACATCCGGCCACGCGGTACCCGTACGTACATCCGGCCACGCGGTATACGTGCGTACATCCGGCCACACGGTATACGTACGTACATCCGGGCACGCGGTATACGTGCGTACATCCGGCCACACGGTATACGTACGTACATCCGCCACGCGGTATCCGTACGTACATCCGGCCACGCGGTATACGTGGGTACATCCGGCCACACGGTATACGTACGTACATCCGGCCACGCGGTATCCGTACGTACATCCGGCCACGCGGTATACGTGCGTACATCCGGCCACACGGTATACTTGCGTACTTCCGGCCACACGGTATGCGCACCTACATCCAGCCACACGGTATGTGTACGTACATCCAGCCACGCGGTATGCGTACGTACATCCGGCCACGCGGTATAGGCACGTACATCCGACCACGCGGTATACGTACGTACATCCGGCCACGCGGTATACGTACGTACATCCGGCCACGCGGTATGCGCACGTACATCCAGCCACACGGTATGTGTACGTACATCCAGCCACGCGGTATGCGTACGTACATCCAGCTACACGGTATACGTACGAAATAGATTTCCATAAATATCTTTCAAGAGTATGTGAGAAAAGATTAAGGTGCTCTTGAAATTGTCAAATTTTACGTCTTCGTTTTGGCCTATTTTCAAACTGGTCTATCAGTGCTATCATTTCTGTAAAGCGACAAAACAAGAAGGTTGTTTTTGGTTGTGAGGAAAAGAAAACCGAAGCCTACAACATTTTTTTTTGGTGGGGGGCGGTGAGGTGGGGGACCTCCTCGCAAATTATACTGGCTTACACCCAAAACGTTGATTGAAGAAGCTGCTCTTCTTTAGATAATACTTGAGCAACTACAGAATAAAACCACTTTTTGATTTCACCCATGGGTGGTCTTTTGCCAAAGAGGTCTTTGAACTGAATATTACGAGAATATCCACAATCTGAATTCCAGTTGCTGGAGTAAATGAATGACTGTACTCACCCAAGTGCTGTTAGGACCCTAACATCATTTGCAATCAAGCCTAATAAAATAGATTTTTCTTCGGGTACTAAAATGTCTTTAGTTTTGTTGTGGGTAAGTTTTTTAGTACACAGGGTAAGTGCAGAAAGAACAGTAGACTCGTCGCAGATAAACGCGCAATTACCGTGCGTTAATCACGCCAACCAGCTCCAAGATCAATGGACTGGCAAACCAAGTCTGGCTCATTATGAGAACAAATTCCCTCCCTCCCTTCTAGAAGCCATTCCAAGGAAGTGACCAAGATCAAACGCCTAGAGCTGGGGGAATCCTTTTGCTTAAAGCAAAGAGTTCATTCCCGTCTGAAGTGCAACCGCAAAGCTAGCAAAGTTACCGTTTTAATTCCTGGGCTGCATTCTCCGATAGATGGCATGGATGAGCTATATGCGGCGGAAAAACTCCGTTCTGTGAACCGAAGACTGCAGTATTTTCAAACTGACGAGCGAAATGCTCAGCGACTTTTCTGAATTAAACCAGAATTAATTGACAGCTTTCGAAGTTGCAAAACTTCAGCCATCGCCCAGAAAGATATTTTTTGGGAGAGTGTGGCGGCGGGTGGCGATTGTCTGCCTGTTCTGATGTGTGTGCAGCTTGTCATTCTCTGGCGGGAGCTAGCCACCTCAGGGGGGGGGGGGGTGGGTGGGTGGGTGAGTGGGGAGGCAGTGCTCCTAACAACAAATGTACAAGTCAGTCTCCATGATCATTTGCGAGCCGAAGAAAAAAAAACTTGCGTGACACTTAAGGTCTAACATTTCACACCTTCTCATTTTTTTCTGGCTATTTTCATTTCTGATGACAGGTAATTCTGTGTTGCTGCAAAATCATCCAGGCCACCTTTGCGGCCAGTGCAGAACTAGGTGGGGGAGGAGTAGGTGTGTGTGTGTGGGGGGGGGGGGGTCTGCCTCCTCCTCCAAAAATCCAGGGTAAAATTTAAGCGTTTAAGATTTTAAGCGTTTCAGATTCATCAGATTTGGTAATGCTACCTTTTTCACATTAAAACAACTGTTTGTCAAATGGTACACATATAGATTTTTAGATAATATAATTTTTTTACCCCCAAGTCTCTCTCACCAACATACTCCCTCTCATCCTCTCTCTCTCTCTCTCTCTCTCTCTCTCTCTCTCTCTCTCTCTCTCTCTCTCTCTCTCTCTCTCTCACTCTCTCTCTCTCTTTAAAAATTTATTTAATATTTAGATATATCTAAATATTAAATATTTTTATATATATAGCAAATGAAACTATTGGAAATACAGTAAGATATATCGTCCTGCGACGGGGAGATGTATCTCTGTATATATGCTCCCAAATGCTGGTAGAAAAATTCCGAATTATCTACATATAACATAAGTGAACAAACTGTGCTTGTGAAAACAATCATACATCTTATGTCCAATGATATCATTTTTTTTTAAAGAAATCCCCACCGTTTAGTGAATTTGCACAATATATTTCTGTCGCTTGCTTTCTTTCTTTCTTTTTTTTTTTTTTTTTTTTTTTTTTTTTTTTGCATCTTGCCAGTTTGTCCGAGACAGGGACAGAAAGACCAGATTTGGCAGATACATCCTGAGTGAGTTTAGACCAAGTACTCCCTCTGGGTTTTAGTTTATTGTATTGGAATATTTATGGCACGTTTTTGCAATAAGAAAAATAAACAATGACAACAAAATGCAACTGTCAATACCATAGGTGCATTTGTAAACATTCTTCGCCACAAAAATAAACAATGTCAATACTATAAGTGCATATGGACCTGAGCCAAAGTATCTGGTTTTCTTCGTGATCCTGTTTCCACGCGTCCAACCTACTTCTCCTTTGTATTTACATAAGTGTCCATCAAGCCCCCGGTTATTAGTCCCCCGCCGCCGCGTAGTATTCGGGAACGTCCGTCCGTCTGTCCGTCCGCCTGGCTTTTGATTGTTGCTACAGTGAAAATACATATATTGAAGTTGTGCGACGTCGCATTATTTGTCGATTCGACCATGGTTCGTGGCAGGGGACATTCATCAGTTTCACTGACAACTTGTTGGTATTAAAATTGCAAGATCCAGGTTAGCTTAGGATAAATTACTGTTTCTGGTCCAACGTTCGCTTCACATCGCCACACTCTATACTATCTGTGAAAAGAAATGTTCAATGAAATTTTGCTCAGATGGATTAAACTAGGTATTGTAATTCAGATACTGCCGATGACCTGATCACTGTTAGGGGAATGAAAACAATAACATTTGTTGCCTGTAAGAGCGCTGTGATCCTTACGAAGAGATTGGATAGACTTGCTTATAAAAGTTTAACAAGTGGAAAATATAAATTAAGCCATAGATCACTCTAATCTATCATTTTTATAGATGCTAAAGTAGCGCCCTATCTGGCTTGGATCAGCATTGCGCCAACACCATCGTTGCATACAGGCAGCAGACGCCTGTCAAAGGTGCCTGTCCAATTATTGTTTTGGCATTATAACAACCCTGTTGCGGTCTATGGAAAATGACGCAGTGTTATTTATTGTTTGCACAGTTTGTCTGAACTGAAACTACTGTTTTTTTCTTTCTTAAAACGGCAGGTTTTTGAGTGTCAGTAACGCTTAGTGTCGTCTAAGGTTACGACTCAGTAATGGTACACGAGATATTACTCGGCTATATAATAAAGATACGTAGCAATGATTACTTTTTTTTGCGATGAGTCCGATTTGTAGCTTAAAACGTGAGAAAAGGGGGTTCGATTCTCGATTAGCGGGTGGGTTCTTTCTGAGGCATTCCCCTTCATCCACTGGATAGGTTTCGTTCATGGTGAAATGTTTTAGGCTGGTTGCCAAATTTGTAAGGAGAGGCCGAACGCACATATCCATGATAATGTATGGATAACTCTAAATATCCATTAAATAAATTTCATAAAATAAGCATTGACTACTTTTAGTTGTTATCAACATACAGTGCGCTATAACCCTGGATGCGGCGTCCATTGCTTTGAATGAAGCAGATCTGTTTGGAACGCTGTATTCTTTTATATTCGGCTGGCGAACGCTCATCCTCAACTCTGACTTCATCAAAATTGTTGCTCTAAAGTGAGCGTTATTGGTTACATTGTGTGCTACCATGAAGCAAATAAGGGGAGATCATACAGAGGTCAGACGCAAAAAGGCGCTAGAATTACTAAACGTTGACTGGTTTCAAAGAATTGTTTTAACATATATCCTTCAAAACAGTTCATTTAGAAATACCCATTTTATGCTTGAGCATATATTATACAGCAGCAAAAAAAAAAAAAATGTGTATCCCAAAGAAAACTCTTAGACTTATTCAATATGCCAAAGAAAACAATAGTTCTATTTTACATGGAATTAATTTGCCATGTTTTCATTTCACAAACAAAAATGTAACTCAATAATAGTGTTTTTAAATGCAATGATTAGCCATAACATGTGTCAGTGCAAACAGCGGCAATGTGATTGTGACCCACGGCACTTTAGAAATAGTTAAAAATCTGATATTAAACGACACGAACCTAATCTCGTTATATGTATCATGCTAGCCCCTGGTGTTACAAGCAAAATAAAAATAGAAACAAACTTGTTCTCGTGAACTTACAGAAAGATATAAGCACAATTATTCTTCTAAATATAGCTGTTTATCCACGTTATACGAGTGTATTTAGAGGTAGAAGGGTGTTTCGTTCAATAATAAACAATGTTTTTAATTACAATAAAGATTTAAATAGGAAAATATTATAATTATACTCTTAAAATTGGGATTATATTCCGAATATTAAGATAGTTAATATTTCGGAGAAAAGAAGGAGATGGCGTTGTTTTCCTATTGGTGAGGCGGTGCCTTCTTCGTTCTGTGCTGTAGACGTGAAATAATGTACACATTAAACTTATATTTTAATATTTGATCCTAAAATTGTATGTAAGCAAACCATATGTCAATCTACAACAACAATATTGGGATTATATGAAAAACTTTCTTTTGACGTGGCAAGCATACCCAGATATGACTCAAAATTATTAAATTCTATGGTTGCCAGGGCTGTAACGAAACAACAATCATATCATAATATAAATCACTGTAAATTGACGCTGTAATACCCTTTCAGTAAATAGGTCAACCTAGGATGGCACACATTAAAATACAACCATTGGTATGTATCCTAATGCAGGACGGGAATTGGGATTTGACTTAAAACTCCTTTGAAATGACAGAAATGGGTGTTTACTCTCGAGCACTGCTTAGGAATGATAGCAATGTAGTTTACCCCCCTCAGAGGGCGGCTTTTGAATGATAGGATTGGGAGTTTACCCTCAAAGGTTGCTTGAGAATGACAGGAAGGGGAGTTTACCCTCAACGGCTCCTTTCGAATGCTTCATGCTCATACGTTTTCTAGAAGCCCATAACAGGCGTGACGGTTTTGATGCAGATTTTTCCCCGATGTCTGTTGAACTTCCCATCTCGATGTCCATCCACCTTCGAATGCTCATTCAGTCAAAGAGCGTTGACAGTTCTTACGTCTGTCACCAGGTGGTCCTTCTCATTTAAGTAATTGGGCTACGAAGATTGGAAGAACTGAAGTGCCTACTCAGTGATACCTAATGAAGTGATCGGTACTCTACAGATGTCAGTACAAGAAGTGCCGAACAAGAGAATGTGACGCCACAATATGCGTCATAATAGTTACGTAAGAAACACTCAAAAACTGTTCGAAGTAGTAGGAATTACTCCCATCCATTCGAACTCGCCCTTCTCATAAGATAATGCAGTCATTTCGAGTCCGCCTAATAGAACAGCAACATAATTTCAAACAGCTTATCCTTAATCACAGAATTAAGAGGGTATTGTCCTCATAAATGGTGAAGAAAACCGTTCCTCACAGAAATCCGGGACACTGCCCTGCAATGGAAAGTAGGAAATCTCTTAACTTCTAAACCCGTAACCCCGGTCAGAAGTGAATTACACCAGCTTCATATGTCAAAGAATTTCTGTCAATCTATTTACAAGACCAAGCAGTTTCATTCTATTTCCAGTCCCTATTCTATATTTAATGAATTTTGAAGGAATTTACTTCCAGAGAGAAAACGATACTTTATATACAATTGACATAGGTTGATTTTCTACAGAAAATTACGATTTACGGATTATATCCGGTATGTCTTTTATTAAATGAAATAGTGACAATTTTTCAATACCATGCATTTAATCGATTTATGTAATTAACAGACTTTAATAAAAATGAAAGACATTTAAATGAAGTTAAAAAATTGGAAACCCCTGTTGCAGATTCTTTTCAACGCTAACACTTGGATACCCTTATAGCATTGTTATGCAAGTTATAAATGTAAAAACGAAACTAGTCGAGTCTTGTTCTGAAATTGCAGGGGGGTTTGTATTTTTGTCACATTTAAGGATGCAAATCGCTATTATTGATCTTCTTTGTTGTTTGTACTATAACACTGGCAACTTCTGGTGAACAAAGTAAACTTTTAAAAACCTATGCTCGCGTTGTGGTAGAAAGTGTAAATTTGTACACAACTGAACTCTACGTTACACCGCCAATTAGGTTAATTCCACAATAAAGCCACTTTCAAAAGAACGGTTATGAAGGGTCCATCATGAAGAACCCAAGAAATAGAGAAGTAAATGCAAAAATGCGGTGCTTGTTGCGCAGGCGCCTCTATATTTCAAGGTCAACCTGTATAGATTCTCAGTGAATCTGTCTAATTCGGAGAGCTTATGAGAAATTCAACAATCCAAGGTGCAGATTTCGGAAAACAGTTTGTGTAATAATGCATAAGCACAGTTCTCAATGGTTAAGTAAATTGTATCGTATACAAGTATGCATTGTGCAATAGCCTTAAAAAATAAGTTACTCATTGAATTTTGCGAGAAAACCAGTTCTTTACCACTTTTTTGCAGATATTTTTTATAAAGTAAATATTTTAATGGATAGTGTCAGCTGTAACCAGCATGTACTGTGTTATATACAGATTTCACAGATTTACTGAAAATTCCAGCGTAAAGGCAGCGATTTCCCAGATTCACTGTAATATACATACCGCGCGCTGTAATGTGTGCACCAAATGAATTCATTTGCACACATGACTATTGTTAGTTCTTTATATAAGTATATCAGGTTTTTTCTCGAGTATTTAATATCTGTTATGTCATTGTGGAAGTAAATTTATATTCTAACAAACGGTTTGCGTCACAGAGCAGCAATCATTGCTGGCAATAAAGACCATTTCTAGAAATGATTCAGTCTGGGTCGTTTCGAAATAGGTGCATATGACATTAACAAGGCAAGTGTCTCGCTTGTAATGTCCCAATAGCAACAGTATCCCCAGTAACAGTATATAGTGCAAAAAAGGCAATGTCATGAATCAAGCGCAGAATTTGCAAAGCCGTTACGCAACAAAACGCGCCGAGCGTCCAGTCGCTGTCTGTAATGTAGTATTACAAAGAAAAACAAAACAAAAGTTAACTTTTAAAAAAATATAATTCTTAAATTCTGCGCACTTTCTGTGATTCTTTATAGTGTTAAAAAGGTTGTATAGTCGAAAGATAAATAGAATGCTAGATAGGGTCAGACGCAAGTCAAATATGAATCAAATAAACGATTGAGTCAAGTATAAGTTTAAAAAAACACGTCAGTTAAAAGTCAGTGCTACTCAGAACACCATTTGGTTTATTATTATCTTAATTTTCATCTTTATTGTACTGTTTAATCCAAAATGTTATACGGTCAGTAGCTAACAATGCAGATGCAGATATGGCGGCTCTGTCTCAGAAGGGTTAAAAATAGATGCAGGAAAGTCACATATTAGTTTATTGGTTAAACGAATCAAGTAAGAAACTCAAATTATTTGAAACCAGCTGTGCTATATGTTGATTGAAACAATGGTGTGCTAGGCTCTTGTCACTCACACGTGATGACGTAATCATGTAATCATGTTATCATGTAATCATGTAATCATGTTATCATGTATTCGTGTTATCATATAATCATCTTATCATATAATTAAAGGAACAGGTAAACCAGTTCCTGCTTCGCCTGATGATGACGTTTCAATTTCATGACGAAGCGCCGAAAACTTCCGCTGCAGAAGATTTGTTTTTTTTTTCTTGAAGTAAATAAAATCCCGTGAGAAATAGGATTGCTTGCAGGGCTTCAGCCTAGCTGGAGTCAACGAAGTCCCGTCAGTCACATAAATAAGGCCTAACTAAACCTACTCGACTGAAATGAGCCAAAATGTTTTATTTATATAATGAACTTGAATGGCCTGTGCGAGGCAAGCCTATTTTGTTTTTATTAACGTTCATAATTTAACAGTAGTTGTCATTAACATCCCACAGTAAAGAAAGATTTTTTAAAGAATCTCATTAAGCTTGAAATATGACATCCTGTTGTTTTTTTCAATAGATATCTCGATAGACTAATACAGGACGTTATTCCAGCTTTATTTGAATTCAAGTTATTTTAAGACATTTTTGGAAGAGCCCGTTTAAAAGCAATGTGTTGGAATAACAGGACATTAAATTGTGCGTTCTTTGTTCTACATCGAATGGGTCACCAGGTTAAGTTATTGTTAACTTTAGCAGTGATGGTCAAAGTAAAAGTTATTGATCTGCATAAGTGATTAATTCTGCTTGGCTTTTACACGAAGTCTCACTGTCTAAGGACAGGAGAATGGAATTTATTGAAGAAATCAACAGAAAATCAAGAAAACTACAAATACAGTAGAAAGAAGATTACAATTACAAAACTTCTCCAACTTGTGAACAAAGAAAGAACTTGATTTTGCAATTAAAATAAACAGTTAGTATTCTATAAAGACTTTTATTAGAAAACGAACTATCATTGTTCATCAGTGTTAATTAGCGCTGTCAGTTGTCTGTATAAAATATTCTTAAACGCCATATCAGGGCAATCTCTTATTTTGCATTCAGGGTCACGTGATTTCACATCCAGGTTAGCACGCAATGTCTCGGCTCTGTCTGATGAGGCTTAATTTTGCCACATGAGATATTTGATAAATGATTATTCGGGTCAACAAGACTTTTTCCAAAACGACCTGAAATGATGCATCCTGAAAATAGGTAGTTACCTATTTCGTTAGTTTTTGAAATCGAATATTAACAACACGCTCTAGGGACATAATGAAAAAAATATCTTATTATTGAGCAGTAAGGAAAATGTCAACATTTGGTTAATATTACCTTCATGTTGACTCGAAGTCAAATCCATATATGCTTTGTTACATAATTTAACTGATGGCTTGATTACAAATAGCTGAAGTACCTGTCGACCATTTGAGTTCCTTTCAGATTTGAAAAGTTATTGACTTACGAATCGACTGCTCTGTAACAATTAATTATTTTAAAAATTTTAAAAATTGTTATTTTAAAATTATGTACTTAGTTTTTGATAAGAAATGAAAAACCTCACAGTGTGAGTGAAAATATGTGACATTTTGAATCGCTTCGAATAATTGGAATATAGTAAAATTGTCATGAAATATGAAATCATGACGCAGGTGAAACGTATAAAATTCCTATATATAGCGTTTTGTTAAATTTACACCACTAACTGCAACAACAAAGCACAGCACCGAGATGTGCAGCAAAGTGTACTACACCAAAGCCAAAGCGACAGAGCTCATGTTTGATCGTGCTGCAACAAAAATCCCTGACGAAGATTTGTAAACACAAATACCGCAGCGGCACAGCACAGAAAAACTAACGGCGCTTACCGTGTGATAAAATATGCTGTGGTGTCAAAACCAACAGCCCTTAGGTACGCAATAACCGTACTACGATAAAACAGTGACGACAGAATGTACATGGAATTGCGAGAGAAGTAAGACAAATCTAGAACAGTACAGTGCGTGGCATGACGTACTCTGTCATAGTATCCGGAGCCCGTATTCATAAAATTTATCTATGCATTTTAAAGATTCCATTAGCAAACAGAATTTTTAAAACTCAAATGATAACGTTGATCTGTTTAACGCAATAAATCTCTTCACGATTTGTTTGCAGGACCCGGTTAATGAGGTGATTTCCGGTGAGAGAAGCAGCGTTAAATTTGCTGTTAGATTGTGAATGCGGCGGCTACTGTCTGGCACAGGTTTAAGTACTACACAAACCAAGGGGTGCTACTTGGTGTCCTATGAATCACACTCTTACCGTCAGAATAATACAGTGTCCTATATATTACTACAAAGTGTCCCATGTGACGCATTACGACAGTCGTAACAGTCAAGTATCTCACGTGACGTACTACGATAGTCGTAGCAGTCAAGTGTCCCGTGTGACGTACTAGGACAGTCGTAACGGTCAAGCGTCTCATGTGACGTACTACGACGGTCGTAACAGTTAAGTATCTCACGTGACGTAATACGACAGTCGCAACAGTCAAGTGTCTCATGTGACGTACTACGACAGTCGTAGCAGTCAAGTGTCCAATGTGGCATACTACGACAGTCGTTACAGTAGAGTGTCCTATGTGACATGCTACGACAAGCATAACAGTCGAACGTTCCAGGTGAGGTACCACGACAGTCTTAACAGTCAAGTGCCCCATATGACGTACTTACGACAGTCATAACAGTAGTGTCGCATATGAGGTATCAGGATTCACAACATTGCACTGAAGCTAAACCACAATGGTAGAGCATTAATTTTAGATTATTGAAGACTGGCCTCTGGCCGTACGGTGTACGAGGTCATGCCTCTGTTTATGTATAAAATTCCAGGGATTCTTTGCGATTTTAAGAAGTCTGATAATTACGACAGCACTCCGTTCCATCTTACTGTATTTGTATGGTGCAAAAGGGGAAAAATGGTGCACGAAAACCGTAAAACCCAGGGAACTTAAATTTGTCGCAAAGATAAGTATGTATTAGCCTGCTAACTTGTAGGCAAATTTGAAATCAAATTGGATGATAAGGGGGGTTCCCGTTAATATTTGCAAATCTACGGTCAGTTTTATCACTGGTTTTAACAGTATACTCTAGGGTGCACGTTTTGCTGGTGATATCATCTTAAGACCACAGCAAGCGTTGTGGGAACTGCTGCTCTTGAATACTATGAAGCAACAGCCTGAGATGTTAACTCACTATGTTCCTCATATCTTTCCCACCGAGGCATTTTGCAGGCAATTTATATGGGGGGGGGGAAGAAATAACAGAGAAACAATGCCCTTGCAAATGACAATGGGAACACGTAGTTTGTAGCTTTATGACGAATTTAATAAATAATTCCCATGGTAAAAATAGACAAAGCCATAGTTGGAATGATACATGGCTGCCATTGAAAGCGCCCATTTGTCTCATTGAAAGAAGCATTATCTGACTCTGGTATGTGAAATACGACCAGCATGGGGATGGACGATGTAAACGATGGACGGTGTGAACAATGGACGATGTAAACGATGGACGGCGTAGACAAAGGACCAAATAAACGATGAACGATGTAAACGATGGACGGTGTGAACAATGGATGACGTAAACAAAGGACGATGTAAACGATGGGCGATGTAAACCATGGACGATGTAAACGATGGACGGTGTGAACGATGGGCGATATAAACGATAGACGGTGTGAACAATGGATGATGTAAACAAAGGACGATGTAAACGATGGGCGATGTAAACCATGGACGATGTAAACGATGGGCGGTGTAAACGATGGGCGATATAAACGATAGACGGTGTGAACAATGGATGATGTAAACAAAGGACGGTGTAAACGATGGGCGATATAAACGATTGACGGTGTGAACAATGGATGATGTAAACAAAGGACGATGTAAACGATGGGCGATGTAAACAATGGACGGTGTAAACGATGGACGATGGACGATGTAAATGATGGACGATGTAAACGATAGACGATGTAAAAAATGGACGATGTAAACGATGGACGGTGTAAACGATGGACGATGTAAACGATGGAGGGTGTAAACGATGGGTGATGCAAACAAAGGACGATGTAAACGATGGGCGATGTAAACGATGGAGGGTATAAACGATGGACAATGTAAACCATGGACGATGTAAACGATGCACGGTGTAAGCGGTGGACGATGTGAACAAAGGACCAGATAAACGATGGACGGTTAAAAGATGGACGATGTAAACCATGGACAATGGAAACTAACGGGGGATCCGTGGGGGTGCAGTACCCGGTGGGGAGGGGAGGGGAAGCTGTGGGGGCGCTGAAATAAAATCATCACTTCCCTCCGCCTTAAAAATAGTTTCCAGAGTGCAGAACCTACCCAGTACCGAGGGACCTCACATGTAACGTTGTTTAGGCCCAAAGGGTCGAAAAAATAGCTCAAAATCGCTCTGTCTAACCGTTATCGTCAAGGTCAAGATTAAGGATGGAAGGCTACCCCTTCCTGAGTACGGTTTTTATGTTCAAACTGGGATCTGAACACTTTTTATGGCCACTTTTCGTGATAAATAACAGTTTTGAAAAATATTTGACCGCACTTTGACCTTGCTTTTGAGGTCAAGGTCAAAAATATTTGCGGTTTCAAAGAGACCTGACAATAGTCTATAAGTGTACCAAATATCAAGCTCCGCTGATTCAAACACTAGGAGGCGTTTTCTGGAAACTATTTTATGGAAAAAATTACTTTGACTTCAATGTGACCTTAACCTTCACCTTTGAGGTAAGAAAGATGCGTATTCACCTAGACCTCGTGTGCCAAATTTCATCTCCTTAAAAAGCTGTAGGAGGAGTTTTCTGGAAACTATCAAAATCGAAAAACAGAGAAGAAAAAAGGGGAAAAGGGCAGAAACTTCCAGAAAAATTACAAACTTATACCCAGTTGCAAACAAAGTTTGCAAGTGAGAACTAAAAAAGTTCACTTTTTAAAAATGCGTTAAACCTCGTTATACTTACAAGGGATAAACAGTACATAAGTCGATGAGTTCATTTACCTTTCGCAAGTGCTTAAATTCAGTACAAAGCACCTGAGTCCCATGGTCTAATTCAACACAAAAATTCAAACCTCATCCCGTAGATAGCGGAAAGATTTTTTTCGTGAAGTGTGAAAGGCTGCAAAATTCCTGTGTGCATATGCAAGTGAATATCTGCTGTCAAAACTTGGCTATATAAAGTACTCGTGTATATGCCGGTGTAACAGTATATCTTGCCCCCTGTACAGCTTTCCCCCTTGATGAAAGCTAGACTAGTGTATCTCCCCCTCCCCCGCCTGGTATTTTTTGTTTCCTGTTCAGCTTCTCCCCTACCCAGGCTAGCTCCCCCTCCCCCACCGCAATTTTATTCCGTTGCTCCTCGCTGACAGCAGCCTCTCCTGCTGCTCCCTGTTCACTCCCTCTACGCCATTCTAGCTTCCACCTATTTTTTCTCCATTTATTTTTCTTTCTGGTGCTGAATCAAAAGCAGTCTTTAATCACCAAAATTAGTTGGGTTAATTTGATTGTTTAATCTCCGTTTTATTTACCAATGGTAATCACATAGCAGCTGTATTGAAGTGAAGTGAATACACATCTCCTTTGTTTTAATTTTTATTTATGTACCAGGCGATTAAAACAGCTAGAAAAGAAATCTCGGGTAATTTTAAGTTGCGGCATAAGATTTAGTCCAACACCTGGTATCACTTCTTGGATGATGTGGATGTGATTTGTGATTATTTCAGCGATTAGAGGTACCCACCTGTCTCTCTGAAAATGCTAAAAAGGATATTAATAGAAAAGCAAATAACTGTCTGATCAAGAAGGTCTTTTTTAATTTTATTTGAACTGTGTCGAGTTTAGTCAATAAAGTAGTTTAAGATAGTTTTATACAGTTTAATTGAGTTCAATTATTCACACGAACAAATATTATCAAACCACATTTACACGCAAAAACTACGGGAGGTGAATATTATACTGGAGGGGGGGAAAGATAGCCTAATCTACCTTCATCCCCTAAGCCAGTTGGAAGTTGTACACGGGGGAGAGGGGCAGGTAAGATAGCCTGTTACCGCTGAGTATCTGCTGCCAAAACCTGGCTATATAAAGTACTCGCACATTTGCTTGTCTTCGTACATTTAGCCAAAGTATACTCTTCAATGCCGTTCACTTGTCAGTTAAACTTGAAACATCGCCCCCCCCACCCTTTCAACCCCCGTTAAACGTCGTTTTCCGACGTCTATTCAACATTGCGAAAAAGACGTTGTCCTGAGTAAGCGGAAGTTTGGTGGCGAAGAAATGGTTATCTATACAACGTTGCTATATGGGCACAGCGACGAAACAATTAACTGCAACTTCTTACACTCGTTAGAAATCGGTCGATAGATGTCGCGATCTGAAATAGACGCGGCAAGGACACCGAAATGTTAACTGTGCTTGAAGATACATCCGTGGTTCGATGGGATGTTCCTGAGCCGTCGGCAAAGAGCCTAGCCATTCGTTCTGATTATTATAACCAAACACTGTGTTATAAAATGCCAATTAAATAAATATTCCTGCGTGGAGAAAAATCCTGCCATAAATGACTGGATCCTTAAATGACTGCTAAAATGCACTAATCTGCTACAACGTCATAGACGTGTGCATTATTGAGGACCCAGCAGACTCTGTCACAAAGTCCTAAAAGAAACCCTCAAAACTGTGACAGCCAATCCGTGGTAATGTAACTGTGCTCAAATGGGGGTACATTTTATCACTTGAACGCGTTATAATCAATGTCACAATAAAACCATTGGGCAGACGCTGCAGCCTGTGCGTAGATTACAATAAGGTAAAACGTAGTTTCGTTTACCTAAATTTTACGTCAGTTAACTTAGAAGTTAGTTTTTAAGAACAAAATGGTCATTGCGTCTTTGCCAATTTCCTGTAGAGAATACATAGATAAATAATCTTGGTCAAAAGCCACCGTAAAGGCCTTTCGGAAGGTTTCCTCTGACATATTTTAGTTGTTAAAGGTGATCTTTTTGAGTTAGAGATCTGAACTACGGAGTAGACCAACTGCCAAGCATCCCGCAGCATAGCATTATACTCCATAACAGCAAGCCGCTGCAATCATCGCAGCATTTGTATATTGCAAACTTGCGACGGCCTTGAACCTGAAAAGAGTATTTTCGCACAGAACCCTGTTTTCACCCTCTTTAAAAGTAAATCGGCACTCTTAGAATGAACTGATAAAAAAGTGACTTCCCTGTTAATAGGGAGCAGGGAAAATCATAATAAACTGCAGACCTGTTTTCAGTAGGAACGAATGGCAATTTTCGATTTCAGTGCATCAATGTCAAGCGACTTTTTTTCAATATTTACAGCAAGTTCCTTTCTGTGAGGAATGTTTTCCCACACTTTTTTTCTGCGTACCCAGCAGAGTGCAGCGTCAGAACTTGTTGAAATATTTGGACGTCAGCAGTTCTGCGATGTGTCTTCGTGACTAAACCGAGTTTACTGAAATGTTGACTGACCAGAAAGAGGACAGAGCTTTTGTTGAAATGTTGACCGATAAGACCGAGCGCTGAGGGTAACCAAAAAAAAACGGGCGCTCAGAGTTAGTTTAGGGTGTATTTGTAATGGTGACTTACTGCCTGCCATGTTGACTTATTGACCAGAAAAAGTGCTCAGGGTGTAATGATGACTTAGCGCTAAGTTTGTATTCTACAACGTTTTCAATTGGTAATTCAATTCCAGCTCAGAAAAAGCGCATCAAGTGAAAAGAATAGTACATAGCAGTGTTATCGTCCAGGAGGCAGATTTATGGAACAGAGCGTTCCGAAGAAGTCTAACAGCTTGCCATGTCAGAGCCGGCTGGCAAATGTTTGGTCAACATATAGAGATTGTCCCGTGAACATCGGAGGGAATATGCACGCATAGACTGGCTACCATGCGTACCCACGACGTTTTCAACAGACAAACCTAAAAGCCTAGTTTGAACAAATGCCCTGTTTTAACCACACGTGGACGTGCGTAAGATTTAATTTAAAAAAAAATAACATTGCTCACCAAATTATACGGCCCAGTTATAAAATAAATGTAAAACCCCAGTAAACGTTTTAATTTGGATCCAACGTCGATTTCAGATTGCGACGTCGATTCGACTAAACCACAACATTAACTCTGGTTGTACTTTGGTTGTGATTGGTTGCGACCACATATCAACGTCTAATGAACGTCTTTGACACCACATTGACCTAGACGTTGGGCAAACAAAGTTGTTTAGGCGTTGCTTTTGGCCTTAGCCAAAATGCAGTTTTCACCGACGTCAGGGTCTTTGGTGCAACGTCTAAAAGACGTAGGAAAAGCGACGTCGGACCCACAACCAAAAACCACCTCTTTGTGTTATTGCTGACTGGAAACGGTGGACATGACATGTCAGTTTGAAAGCTGGCGGGAATGAGGCCGTAAAATACGAGAATTTTAAGAGAAATCTAAGTTTTTTCTCACCTGCTTTTCAAAAATATTCATGAAAATCGACGACATACGTATCCTGTATGGTCAGCGCAACAGTATATCTTGCCTATGTGCAGCTCTCCCTGGGCGGAAGATACACTAGGCTATCTCACCCCCCCCCCCCTCAGAGGGAAGCTCGACTAGGCTATCTTCCACCCCCACCCCCCCCCCCCCACCTGGTATTTTTTGCCCCCTGTTAAGCTCCCCTCCTCCCCACTAAGGTTTGCTTCCCACGGAATGTTTTTATGTTTTTTTCTTTCTGTCCCCTGTTCACCTCGTCCCCCCAGCCATTCTAGCTTTGCCCTATTTTTCTCCATTTATCTTTCTTTCTGCTGCTGAATCAAAGCCACAATTGCAACCCGTCTTTATCCTCCTTGTAATATCCGGTGATAACCAAAATTAGTCAGGTTAATCTGTTTGTTCAATCTCCGTTGAATTTCCAATGGCAATCATCGCCACTCTATTGAAATAAAACGAATCCACATCTCTTTTGTTTTAAGTTTTATTTATGTATTGTAACAGGCGATTAAAACAGCTAGATAAGAAATCCCGGGTAATTTAGTCCTGACTGTAAGTTACATTGGAAGCTTTTTCACCACCTGGTATCACTTTCTAATTAAATAACAGAACTAAGAATCTCAGGAAGTTCATTTGCGGCAAACAATTAGTCCAAGGTGAGATGTTACTCCTCACAGGTAAGTATAAAAAGGTCAGTATTTCATCTTGAAATTCAAAATTCAAAATGGAATCGAAAGTTCAACAAACGACACAGCGCTTTTTTGGTCGGGTAACCCAACCTACAAAGTGGCTGACCTCTGCTGCTGAACCACGAGCATTAAACCCACCAGGAAGGCTGAGAAAATCCATTCCGATGATTTACATTGCGAACATTCACCATCACTACACTCCCGTTAATGACCTTTAAACCTTGTGGAAATTGACATTTGCATTTTTTAAACTGCACAAATTGGTTATTATTGTTAAAAATTGAGCATTTATCAAATAAAAGAGTTTTGAGGTTAAGTTTTTTGTGGCATTTGTTGGGTTTTGTAGAGGGGGAAATAACCTACTCTAGCTAGCCCCGTGGGGAAGCTGTACAGGGGGGGGGGGAGCTAGTCTGTTGGGATGACCCAAGGATGAGGGTCCTCGGACGAAGGGTGACCACACTGTGATTAGAGCTGACTTGACAGTAATTCTAGATTATTTTATTAGATTATAGTATTTTAACGATGTCTACACAACGTCGCCTTCCCGACGCCTGTACAATATCGGAAGAAAGGCGTTGATTCGACTTTCAATTGCAACGTGGCGGATAATCGATGTCTGTTCAACGTCGGAAGGTAGACGCTATTTCGGCTTCCATAAACAACCCAAACCCGACGTTGAATGCGACGTCTATGTAACGTTCATGGAAAGTCACAGTATTTACTGGGACAAATGTTTTATACCTAGTGCTGATTTTTGACCCACAATTGAGTAAGTCCTTTTATTTTATATATAAGCTTCGTTATGTTGAACTGTGGCAGGGAGAAGGATGGCGTCATCCACAACAACTCACCATATCTTCAGCCAGGCCTCCCTGCCGTGCCGTTTCTCCACCAGTTCAGCGATACAGCGTAAGAAGTACCCATACTGCAACACATGAAAATGACGCAGCTTGAAGAGGTTACGAAAATGATGGTCTAGTGTTTATTAAAACAAACATACAGAAGACTTTAATCTGACCAAATGAAGCTTTTACACCTAACAGATAAAAATAGAGAATTGTTTACAGCAACTTTTAAAGCAATGTAAAGGCACTGAGTAATTGAATTGATTCGCAAGGCAAGTGGGTGGAGAGAATAACTGGATGGTCTACCGCAGAAATGCCCAGTAGTCCGATTAAATACTTTCCTAGAATGTGGTATAAATTAAAAAAAAAAAACAAATAAAATCGCTTATTTTACAATGAACTGTCAGGGACAAGGGGTACGAGGGGATGACATTATTTGTTAAATTTTTGGCTTTCAGTGCAAGCTTTTCCTCGACACCTCAGCAAAGAACGTCCCAGCATTATTGATGTGGCCCATGGGCCTTAGCCCCATTTATTGCCTATGATAACACACAGCCCAGTGACAGTGCACTCCCGTATAAAGAAATGATGAGTTAATTTTGTGTTATCTGATCGCGTATGAAACTTCACTCGTCACATTCACTGGAACGCTGTATGAGTAACCCAAAGTGACCCTGATAAAGGGTCTGTACGGAAGACCAGAGCCGCCATTTCTGTTCTTTAGACTTTACGGGACTTAAGTACCGAGTTATAAATAAGTACTTTAGACTTACGTGCTTTTTTCTTTGATTGACGAATTGGCGTCAGTTTTTTTTTTTCGTACATCATTTTTGAAATCAAAAAAGAAATCTTTCAATACAAAATAACTACTGCGGCAGGTGAGGCAAACTGTTTCAACGAGGTAATAATTAATTTCGGACGCCATTTCGCCAATCAAAAAAATATATATATATCACGTAAGTCTAAAGTATAAAGTTACGTAAGGCTGAAGGACAGAGTTCTAACTCTTTACTTTGTCTCGTTAAGTCTTAAAAAAACATGGCGGCTCTTGTTTTCCGTAGCTTTATGATATATTCCTTTTTGTTTTGTGTAACGACAGTTGCCAAGTAACACACAGGCGACATCACAGTTCAGGTACCTATCTGAGAGCAAAAAACGGAGTATCTGAGAGCCAAAAACGGAGTATCTGAGAGCAAAAAATGGAGTTTATTTCGGCTTTTTTTTTTTTTTTTTTTGGCTAGCCAAGGCATAAATATAATAGCAATAAACCAAGGGGCTGGTATACTTTGTACTGGAACCGGGCACTTGTGGAAGGCCAGTGAGCCCAACGCTGAGCGGTTCGCTCACAGGCCTTCCACGCGTGTCCGAGCAGCCAGTCCCATGCTCTGTATCTATGTTATAAAATAAATATAGAGCAGAATACGACTTCCGTTCTTGCTTCAGCTGTTACCAGTGTTATCCGTCAATGGCTCGTTGCCTTGGTTACCACAGAACCACGAGCCATGGTCCCGGAGACAGTGTTTAAATAGTCCAATCACAATGGATTCCTAACTGTTAGTGAACACAAAACCTCGGAAAACATGAGAAAAAAGGAAAACAAAAGAGAAGCGGAAATTCTTGTAAAAGCAGTACCACTGGGGATGTTCAGTCCAAAATGTAAACAATACACTCCATTACTGGGCGCACAGCCAGAAGATGCGTGAGGACATTCCAGGGGCCAATTACATTATGTCAGCCGTCTCACTTTATTTGAAAGGGTTGGCATCACTAAGCTGAGTTGTGATTATGGCTACAATTAGCAGTCCTGTCATAAATCCACTTCGGGAAGGATACATGTACAATAAAGGTCGTTTCCCGTTTTGTCATATTAATTTCATATACGTATACATACACCTGGAAAGCTCAAGGGAATAGCTGAATTGATCGATGTGGCAGGGCATGTCATCATTTGATCGCACCCACATCCAGAAAAAAATCCCATTTTTTATCAGATCAAACGCAAGATGGTCGTTTTGGAGTTTTAAATTTTAAACCAAATTGCCAATTCAACTACATTATCTTGAAGTCACGCGATTTCATACACTCTGCGTGCTAATACCCAGACAACACAAAAACTCGCCTTGCGGATAATACAAGAACATATCAGACTTGCACAATAAATTCCCTTTCGCTTATGGCAGCAGCAATAATCCGGTCGAAGGCAGCCTTGCCCGACGCTGATTACTTCTGAGTGGTCCTAAATAACAGGGAAATTAGATTTTCGAGTGTAATGTCAGATCTGTCCTGTTTCTAAATTAGTTGACTTTTTCAGTTTTTGTCATATGGTGCTGCACACAGAACAGAGCACTCCATACTTCTATAGGCCTTCGAAGCTTGTTTATCTACCTGAATCGTTTTTTTTTTCAATAACATGTTTTCTGATACGTTTATAAAAAGCGATACTTGTAGAATTCAACAATGCGCCCCCACCTCACAACGCACATCCTTCGTTATTTCTTTTCTTCTTTTTTTTTCCTTTTTTGTGTGTGTGTTTTTTGTTAGTATAATATGTAAAAAAAAAGTCTTTAAAAGTGCACGAAATGTGGATAGCTGTATTGTGAATTTATTTGCCGAAAAGTATTTCTAAGTATAGTTCATGTGATAAATTTGCTTTTTTCAGTGCAAAACCAATGATGTTTTTATTTTATTTATATAGTATATATGCTACATGCATCGGAATTCTTCGTTGAATAGTCATCGTATATTGTACTCATTTTAGAGCATATGTCAACTTTGCGTAACGATCCACATGATGGCATCTTGGACCAAGTTTTCGTATGTGTAAGAAAACGAGTCCTTGTTAGTGCTCATTATTATTATCAGTATTATTTAAATGAGGGTTTTTTGTATATATTGTCATCTAAAATGCTAATTTTGCTACTACAAGCGCCAGTGACCAAACAAACTGTCTTCTTTTTTTATATTTCTGTCAAGGAACATAAACGCAGATTCGAGGAATGATTGAGTACAAGTACCGGGAGTTTCCGAAAAAGACCCCCCTCCATCCCCTCACCCATACAGAAGCCCGGGCTTTTTAAAACGACCCCTAAACGTGGAGTGTGGTTTTGAAATAACACCCTCTTTTTAAACAAACGCGGAGATAATTCTGAAATGACCCCTTTTTAACGAAAGTGCCCCCATTCATAAACTCCCGGTGCTAAGCAAGATCGGCGAACAAAAACATTCACTCCTTTTGTATAGAGCTTATATCTCGCGGCTTTATTGAACCACCGACAACATTTCGTTCATGGTGTCACAAAAAGTCCATTATCTTCGTTCACTTCAAACATACTAGTGTGGTTGACTGTAAGTTACAGCCTCCCCCCCCCCCCGCCCCCAATCCCCTTCCCCACCCCACCTACCAAAAGTTGTGATGTTAGTCTTCGTTGGCATTATCTATGGCGGTATATCTGTACAAAAAAATCAAACGCATATGTTGTATAATTTGTTTTGTTTGAATGCCCTCGCGGAAATTTCCTTACCCTCGAAACATTTACAGTTCATGTATTATTTGCCTATTTATTTCACGTTCTTTTATTTCGCCATGATTTTTTCGCGCACCATAATAAAACATCTTGTGTTTTAAACAACGTTTAAAGAACTTGCGTTTCATCACGAGTTTGTAAAACCTCCTCTGATTGGTTCTTTTATATAACATGCATTCGGATGTAATTTCTTAATTTTGGAAAGCGAAAAGTTAATTATAGGGAGCGATAAATTTTAATTCATTCTCTATCTTTTTTTTAATAGTAAAAACCACCTGCAGAAATTAATAGTGACTTGGATGACATAAAAAGTGCTTCGCGAAAGAATTGAATATTTTCTCTTCTATTAATTATACATAAACATGATAGCAATCGAAAATAAATGTTGGAACGCAAACATCGTGAAATTTTTCTACAGATATACCGCCATAATTATCCTTTATTGAGTTGAGTCTAGACGTAAGTAAGCAACTGAAGCATTGCACTTGATTAACGCGAAACAAGATGGCTTCACGCTGTCAATCACCCACGTTACATTGTAATTACGTTTTCTAAGCGTCTCGTTTACGGTGTCTCTCAGCAGCTCTAAGAACAAGTTAGTGGGAGTGTCCTTTGAAGTCTCTACCCCCTTAAACGCATTAGAAAAGGGCCTTCTGAGTACAAAAGGATACCCCAGCGGTTGCCACTTTATGTGTTTTTTTACTCACATTAGGGGACCGGATTTACGTGAGTGCATAGTAAAATAGCTATATTTAGCTGTTTTTTTATTGCGGTACTGTTGCCAAAGGCAAGACACAAGTTGCAGTAGTTGCGTTATTTGTTTCAGATTCTAAAGGCACTCCAATAAGAAAGTTAAGCAAGGCCATACTAGTTCATTACGAACTAGAAGCTCATTCCGCTTGCGAAATGTTAAACACTTGACAAAAATTAAAACGCAAAAATACTTCCTTCAGTGGGTTATTTCTTGAATAATATATTGCAAACAACAAAGCTTGAATACGTCTTATAAGCCGAGTAGTGTTTGGCTTTTGTTGACTTAAGGTTTTATTGACTGACCAGGCAGTGTTATCTGTTTGCCCAGTGAGAGCTCGCACAAAGCTCAGCAACTGTGTTCAGTTCCGTGCATCAAATGCTACGCATTTACTTGCAAAAAATACACCCTTTTCACATGGCGTTTTAACAAAGAAAAGGAAATCAAAGACGAAAATGAAAAGTGACATGCACATGTTCAGATCAAGCTCTTCATAAGTCCCAAGTTTCATGGTCGTAGGGCCCATAGTGTCAGAGAAGAAGAAGACACAAAAAATCGGAAAAAGTGTCAAGAAGAAAAAAAAAAGGACGAATTTTGCTCGCACAAATTCATATAACTCTTGCAAGCCAAAGGCTTGTCAAGTGTTAATTATGCTCGAGTCGATTCAGCATGTAGTTAAGGTCACGACTGTAAATATGTGTTTGCTATGTTTGCAAGCTTCAAAATGTGATGACCTTGTGGCTACCATATGGTGAACATGCGATCACTCTGTGTCACTACCACATTCTATCCCATATACGGTTATAAGTGTAAAAATATTTACAATCATTGACTTAACCACATGTTCACATACACTTCTAGTTTCAACACATGTATATATTATCGTATGGCAAACATGTGATAGATTAAATCTTCCTAACCACCAGGAGTTGTACTCTGAATGATGGATTAACTATATCCAGAAGCTGAAGGGGAGATTGGACTCCGATACGTCGGGGATATTGCTTATAAGCCTGGATCTATAAACCGAACCTTGTTGGTCTCCATGGTTCATTGTTATAAAGTCTGACAGAACTCCATCGTTATGCTCATATATGATGTAAATCAGACTTTTGGAAAGAGTTTTGAAAGTGATTTATTAATAAGTCAATGTTCACTGCTTCGAAAGATCAAGCACACATAGGAATATAATCATTTTTCACATGCATAGATTCCAGGCAACCTTAAAATATTCAAGCACCATCTTCAAAGATAATTGCCATCCCTGTACTAAAGTTATTCCTTTAGCGGGATGGATTTAAACTCATTACAGTCCGTTTTGATAAATGGTTCAGTTATGAAAAAGGCCCGTAGCATTTGTAGACTTCTTTCAACATGTTTTTTATCGGTATCACAATTGCTTTTTTGTAAACATCTGGAAAGGTTAAAGATTCGAAAATTCATGAATCTGAATTACAAGTATTAGAGCAGCAACAAAGTTTTGTGCATATTCCTCAGATACTTACATATAAAAACATGCGCAGTCAGTGCTATCCACCTGGGAACATTTAATTTCATAACAATCAACCGCAGCATCAAAGCTGGCACTTAATACTGTGTTAAAAACCAAAAGTGGGTAAGATGGTAACGGATTTGCTCCCGTTTGGCTTGGAGTTTGTTTATAATTCTGTGTCACCAGGGTCGAAATATTTTTTCTGATGAGGTTGCTGAAATAGGTTTCATTTGATTTACTGGGTTAGAATAGAATTTTTCCCGCTTTGTTCAATTTCATCCCCTAGTCTGCGGCATTTTGTCTTAGAAACGGCACACCTCACTATACAAAAGCTGCCGAGTTGATTTGTTGTTGCCATTTGCCTTGTGGTATGTTTTGTGGTATGTTGTGGAAAAATGATCAACGATTTTTAACTGTATGTTGCCTATGTTTTTGTTTTAGTAGGATACTGGAGAGAAATTAAACTTACTGAGTTTCTTTGAGTAATGAGCTGTGATGCAAGTCGTTCAGGAGATAGGGAAGTGATCTGGTACAAGTCGTTCAGGTGATACAGAAGTGACCTGGTACAAGTCGTTCAGGAGATACAGAAGTGACCTGGTACAAGTCGTTCAGGAGATACGGAAGTGATCTGGTGCAAGTCGTTCAGGAGATACAGAAGTCGTCTGGTGCAAGTCGTTCAAAAGATACAGAAGTGACCTGGTACAAGTCGTTCAGGAAATACAGGAGTGATCTGGTGCAAGTCATTCAAGAGATACAGATGTAATCCGATAAAAAGGATGAATTTACTAATTGCTTCTAACACGTTATTAATCTCTATAGGGATAAAAGAGCTTGATCCAGCTCTAGTAGTCACATAATGATTGAAGGAGTTATTCAATTATGGCTCAGTTATTGACTGAGTTTTGACGCATTTATTTCTAGAAGGATACATTAACGATATCTGTCTATTCCATTTTAGATGTATATCGAAATTTTCTGATGCTAGTGTCAGCAGAATTAAAAACAAAAGTTGGAAAATGAATGTTAAACAAAAGTTTATATGGTTGATTAATATTTCAGTGTCAACAAAAAGCAATGTAAATATAATTAAAATCGTTTAGAATGCTAGCATGGGTATACTAACCACATGGGAATCCATGTTATTCTTATTGCATTACTCAAAAACTTGATTCTCTCTTCGCTTCACACCAGATTTAGTTGTAAACCTTTACATTTCAACAAATACCCGAAGTTTTAAATTATTACAATGGAATTTTCGTCCAATTTGTATCTTACTACTTCTATACGTTGTGATTTTAAGATTAAGAGCAAGACAGTGTGAATTTATGCGCACGATATGTATAAAAATGTAAAAGAAAATACATGTGGGTACACCATAAAATATCTCCACATTAGGCTAAAGTTGCAGTTGGTGTTATTTAATAAGGCCAGTAGCGCCCAAAAGTTTTAAAGTACTTCGAAGACTCGATGAATGCAAAAAGCGTTACAGAAGTAATTGGAGTGAAAGTAAGTCCTCTCTCGCCATCCCTGTCCAGAATCGGACCAGGGGTATTGGGATTACTGGAACGACACTGTAATCACCTGAACTAGCCGGAGCCCCGGGCCCCCGCTATTGACGGCCTTGTGGCTGATGCTGCTTTTGGACCATTAATTCAATAAATCCTTCTGTGATATACATTAATTGTGATACCTTTGGCTTTCAGTGTATGTCTTTGCCAGAAAATACGCTGTAATTAGATATACATGCCCAGCAGTGACATAAACAGAATCTCCTGATATAAAAATGTGTGTGGAATCTCAGATATAGCACGTTTTGAAATAAAGAAACAAGCTAGAATAGAATAAATCACGTATTAGAGCAATCAATCCCGGACGCCATAAACCCTTGGAAACCGAGAACAGAATGTATGGAACAAACAACCTTTTTTAAATCTAACATTTGTTAAGCTGGAATTGACTTTGAGCATATATGAGTCATATAGTTTGTCAACATCACTGCAAATGATATGCGCAGACAGAAATGCAATACCATTCTAATTCTCTGCTTGAATGCAGTTATGGGTAAGAAGTTTGGATAAAGAAACGTTTTGAGGAGGGCCTTTGCGTGTCTATCCATTGGTTAGGGTCTTATCATTAACATTCCCGTTTATAATACATTTTTGAAGCCCGTTGTACTTCTTCCTGCATCAACTAGCTCATTATACATTACTCAAAAATTTCACATTGACAAGATTGTTTCTCGAATACTACCCCCGAATACTTGAAATTGCGTTGGCGTCACGTATCTGTGGAAGAAGCTTTTGATCCAGCGCAGGTGCAGGAGGGGGTGGAGGAGGGGGTGCAGGACGGGGTGCAGGACGGGGTGCAGGACGGGGTGCAGGAGGGGTGCAGGACGGGGTGCAGGAGGGGTGCAGGTGGGGATGCAGGAGGGGGTGCAGGGCGGGGTGCAGGTGGGTGTGCAGGAGGGGGTGCAGGAGGGGGCGCAGGTGTGGACCTGAAATGCCGGGATCAAGGTTCAGTCTGTCTTTGTCGTCAGATCTATGTTGTACGATTATGAAATATAGCATGAAAGTTAGCATATGCAAAAGAGATGCCCCATATACCATCGTTAAATTATTTGTCGTTGACTATTCGGCTATAGCCGTGAAAGGTATTGAAGGGTAGATTTCTACTGTCTTGTACTCATACAAGGTATACAATTTCTCAACTTAACTACATGGGTAGTAACGAGGCCCTATGTATTTATAAATGAAAGTATTTGGATTATAATTTATCAGCAGGAACCGAGGATCTCTAAAGAAATGGGGCCAAGATTTTATCGAAATCCTTTTTTCTTTTATTTTGTTGTGTACCTTTATTGCTATCAATGCTAAAACATTAGGCTATTTATTACCAACTCAGTGTATCAATTCGATTTTGCATTATAAGCGAACGGAGAATGTAACTTTTAAAAACGCTGTTGCAGGAAGAATGATAACAAACTTTAGGTGCCATCAGGGTCTTTTCAAGAACACAAAGCGTCTTCAGACAATTAAGTCATATATGCGCCAGCGTAAAATATATTTCTGCAAGTCTGACATTTAAAGCTCGATCCCTTGTCACCATCCAGGCCTGTGAAGGCCCATGCTAGCACATACAAACCATAAAAGAGTGATAAATCAGAAGAATTCCTTCAGGAAATTACTCAGTCTGACACCAACAACTTGTTAAAGAAGATAGAAGATCTCAAGTCTTCCTTTCTGGTGAATTCCGCTGATTCCAGGGACCTTAAATAAGATTACACAGAGTCAACCTTATTCAATTGGCATTTGTGTCATCAAATGTAATTAACACGGGTAATAATGAATGGGACTTGATGTAATTCTGTGGAACCTCAGGAATTTCATTGGCCATGGTGAGACAATTAATACGATTTCGTTCGGTTTTTAATGCATTTTTACGTATACTTTTTGATAAGGACTGAACATAGTCTGAGAATAACTTAGACGATCATAACACTTGCTTTAAGATGAATTCTATATTTGTCAAATATTCTCCATGGTGAAAAACTATTAAGCTCTTAAGAATAACTCTGATACCGCAAAATACGATATGTAAATACACTGCAACAAATCTGTGCAGTCGCACTGCTATCAGTTAACAGATATTGATTATTTTAAGTGAACATTGGTGCCTACTGAGAGTTTTGAAAATTTTCACTTTTTGTTCACATTTTTTGACTTTTTTTACATTTCTGAAAAGGTCAACAAGAACTAAACATTTAGACAAAACAAATCAAAATACCATTTAATATATGATTCATTAAACCATGAAGCGGCATAATGGAGGTGCTTCTTGGCCAACAGAAAGTGACCAGTTAGGTCAACATTTTAAAATGCGCTACCAATATTATAACTTATTAATAATATCTTGTTCTATAAGACCTTATTAGAAATAAGATAGTTTATACTTTGTAACACGACTTAGGATTTTGATTCAGGTAAATATTATTGACTTTTCAATCAGTACTTGACAAATTAATCGGTAAATAACATTTATCTATTCAAATAAAAATTTCATATGTTGAACAGAAATTAGCAAACCAAAACCGATTACGAGGTAGCTTCATTTGTGGAAAGAATCTAAATCCGGGTCTAACCTATATTTAATTTTGCTCTCACTACACTCACCAACAGGGTTACAGTGCTTCCTAACGTATTGAGCTGTAAAAAGCTTCATAGGTCTGTCAATATTTTTATCTATTATATATACGTGTGTTGATTTATTTTAAAACACATGGTATCTATTCACAGTCACAACTGTAACATTTTCTGGGAGATTGTCAGCAATTAAGCACTTAAAATAATGTCTTCTTTCTGTATCTTTAGCTTGAGACGGAGACAGCTTTAATTAACTGATAGGCTCACAACAGGTTAACAACTGTACTTATTTACAGATCTCCCAACCTTGGCTCTGTTTTAGATATGTTTCAGTTTTAAGTCCCATTTTGACAATTCACATGGGATCACTCGGCCTTGTATCTCTAAGAATAACGTAAACACTATACAAACTGTGATGTTGTTACTAGGGTTACATAAACTTCTGTTCACCTAGTGATGAACAGTTGCACGAACCAAAAACAGGAGAAAAAAAAAGATGAATGATTGTAGATTGTAGACCGTTCAAGTAACTAGACAGGCGCGCTACATCACTGGCGTTCGCACACGTCATTTGCGTTTGCACATGTACTTCTCGAAGCGCACTACGTCATTGGCGTTTATCATCGCGCGGAACACACTTACGAACGAAACGCTAGAAAGTAGTTTCTTTGTTATTTAAGGCTTGAGAGCAATGCTGTGTGTGGTGAGCTTAGAACTTACATTTTCAAAGTGTACTGGAAGATTTAAATCTGGGTTGAAAACACAGAGTTTTTAAATTCGCAGCACAACTATTTGTTGACCTAACACGCCACTTGCGACTCAGTTCGTCATTCGTTTTTAATTACACTGTGTAACAGCTATTTCCTAAAAAATTGTGAACTAATCAAAAAAGAGCCTTTAATTAAGCTAAATACTAATATAGGATTGGGTCTGATGAGGATTCTTTGTTTCCATATTCATTTGTAGACCAAATCAACCCTAGAATGCCATGTCCTCATTTCAATACAAGTCGAGAGCAAATCACTTCCGTGGTTGTTATAAAACAGCTGACCTCTGGATAGTTTATCTGTTATCTCACTGCTACACAACAGACCGAACCTACGAAATGCTTGACTACTAGACAACGATAACCACAATGACAATTATGCTGCAAAGAAAAAGAAACAAACACAGACATGAATCTACGACATACTCCCTGAAATAGTAAAGTGTATCTTTTACAAAATAATTAATAGGATGCGATGTAAAGGTTTCTTTCATATTTCGACTGACAAAGTGATCCTTTATCTCAATATAGAGACTTATATTTGGAAGCATTTTCTTAATATAGAGATGATTTTCGTTCAGAGCCTCATTTAGAAGTCCCACTGTATTGGATAATGAAAAAAGTCTCAAGTAAGATTAGTTATTTTAGGGCCTTTATAAACTTACTTATTTTTGTGTCTGACTCATATTAGTGTAAATTTTCTGTTGTCTGCAAACCACTGTATAGCGAATCTGTCAAATCAGTGACTTTACAAAGTCACTGTAAATTCCGGAGAACCTGTCTAATAAGGAGAGTTTAAACATTTTGAGGTACAATTTACAGAAAATCTTTCCCTTGTGTGACGACTAATTTTTATTATATTTTGCAACCATCTTGAGATGGAGAGAGTTAAGAAACGGAGTAAGGAATGGTCATATAAAAACAATGTCTTGTTTATGGTTTATCATTCAACCTATTGAATATATGGTCACTGTTAGATGTTAATATAATTACATTAAAATGTGTTTTTACATTATCTGCATTATAGTCAAAATGTACATAAAGCGACAGTCTGTTTGTTTATAATATAAAGTACAATATATTCAAAACATGTAAAGGTTTTGAAAGAGTTTATGAGAATCAGTTACCCCGAATTCAAAACCGGATGTTATGTGCGTCCAGTATAAGCTATGTAAAAACAACAGTTAATGTCTATACATCACATGCAAATAGAAACAGGTTAATTCTTCTTCAGGTAATGATGCAGACTGTTGATAGATCCATTGACTAAAGACGAGCTATTGATGACACACTTATCTAAATGCAACTCTGAGGCTTAATCTTTATGGTGTTGCATTTCCACATATAGCATAGAAAAACAGTGAGATCAAAAACACCAGATTATAAGTTAATGTTAATTTTTATTCATTCATTCAGATTACTTTTGTGTGGTTTGTATCTGTTATATAATATAGGGAGAGGTCATGGGGCTGGGTTCTTTGTATTGGCTTGGGACACGCATGAAAAGCCGGCGAACAAACCTTACAAGTGTCCGAATCAAATACAAAGTACATCAGCCTCAAGGGCTATAGCTATTATGACAAAAACAGACATAACCATGTCTTTAATAGCCAAAGAGAGCAGGAATCAACTTCTTTTACCTATCAGATCCTCCCCTGTACTTTGACGCCACCTGTGTGCTTCCTGGCAATATTCGTTACTCAAAGGAAAACTGTTTCGTCACAAAGCCTTTACTAGAGTCACATTGTCTTATACCTATTAAATTCCGGTGAATGTAACTGGCGAAGGTTAGATAACACAAATTTTGCTATCATGTCTTTAGAATGCAAGGGAGTGCATTGTCACTGGGGTGCATATTCTCATTTTGTTTATATGAATACACTGACCTTCTTGTACTACTTGCATTATATATATATATATATATATATATATATATATATATATATATATATATATATATATATATATATATATATATATATATATATATATATATATATATATATGTATATATATATATATATATATATATATATATATTGGAAGCATTCAAACCATTGGATTCTATATCTAGATGCATTCTGAAAAATTACGAAAATACAAAGAGAATCTCGCACGACATCGGTACATCGACGAACAAAGCTCACAATAAATCAGCATTTTCACCATCCCCTCAAACAAATGGTTTGAAGGACTGTGATACCAAAGGCAGATTTACTTTTCCAAAATATCTCATCGCTTAAAAACCACATATTAACAGCTTAAATCAATTAGCATTTATATTTTTTATATAAATACCACTTTGATTCTGACTGCAGGAATAAATTCACTTGCAGCAAAGATCAGATATAGATCTTTAAATGCTCTTAAAAACGTCTACCAGTTTTTGCCATTCGCTAACACATTGCAAATCACCAGTGACATGCAAAACCTATTTATTGAGTTTAGAAAGGTTAACACTCCTTTGTAAGATAGAACTCAATATCGTTAACTGGACATATCTGTTCCTAAGACCATGTGGAGTAGGTGCGTGTTCATCAACACAGAGTCTCGACAATTTTACATCTGAGATAAACAAAACTGTCATACAAAAACTAACTTCTCAATTAAAGCATAATAAATTGCTATCGTCAGTTCGCTAAGAAAAATCTGAGTTTAAATAGGTGATACGTCAAATACAGACAGAGAATGAGTAGAAAAGCGAAGCCTTAACAAGTCTTGGTTAGATCACAGCAGATACCATCTGTTTGGTAGGCAATTAACGTGACAAGAGTCCTCATCAGCTTAATTTCAAAATTACAGAATTTAACTCCATCGGTGTTTATTCCGGTGAGAAATTGGCTTGTATTGCAGTAACGGTCCTTGACATTTGAAAATGTATGGAACTAAATACAAGTATTGCCGCCCTAATCCGAGCCGTTGACTTTCGTTTAGGTTGAGCAACATTTTAAACTGATATATTCTAGTGTGACTTATTTGTTTTAAAATGTATATTGAGCGATGCATTGTGGTGTGCATTGCGTACCATTGCTTTGCAGATAGCTGTACCAAATGCAGCGGCAAAGACATACGCCTACTGTTATTTTACAGATAACATATAAGGGCTCTACTATCAATGGGGGATTAAAGCATTGAAATACGTCCACTGTTATTCTACATTTGGTAAGAATGTAGAAAGTGTACCTCGGTACTCAAATACAAACTAAGCAAACGCCCAGATACGTAATGTATATGTTATTATTTAACAGAATTATGGTGTTTGTCTTTTGGATGGCAAAAAGATAGCATAAGTTAGATAAATAAGTAACACACATTTGTAGTTTGAAGTAAACAGGATTTAAAGATAATTAGAATACAATTCATATTGATTCATGAGATATGAGGCCACCATTGAATTTGAATAAAGTTCACATATAAACTAGCCATTGCAACTTTAATCTGTGTAGAACAGAAATAAAGGCATGCTTTTTAATAGTTGTAATATGCATTTCGTTATACTTCAGTATACATCTTAAACCTCTATATTGTACCAATTTTTAAATTAATGAAAAATTTTTGAGTCTAATGCATGTCGATTAAAAACCTACAATAACGGATCAATATTTGTTGCATGTAACACACATTAACTGTTAAACATTACCAAACACTTTGTTACAAACCAAATTCATTTTGAAGTAAAGACCCTCGAATCAAAAAGAACAGCCAGAATAAAACAAGAAAATCTTACTTAATGTCAAGAAATTTCGATAACTTTAAATTGTTTTCAGCATTTGATAAGGCTTAGCTTTATTGTAAAGCTACGGCTAGTTCAAGACACTCAATGCACTCAATGCACCGGAGTAACAACTGAAATAAAGTGCCGTTGTGGTAAAGTTTTGCAATGAAGCTAATGTTATAAGCAAAGGCTTTGAAAGAAGTTGTTTTCATCTAGAAGTGGAGATTTTATTCCTCTTGAGGGGAAAAGCTATAATCAGAAAAGTTTTTATGGCAACACTGACCTTTGTAATATGCGCTGTAGACATACAGCTAAATAAGAACCACATGTTTTTCCACATCCAGGCAATTATACTGCAGTCGGGGTTCCATAAAATGCCACTGGGTGTTTAAAGGAGCAAGCTGAAGTGCAAGCTTAAATAAGTTGGGATGGTGTATACATGACAATGCCGTTTTTGCTGCAGTGTCTGCTTCGACTCCAGTGCAAGGAATTTTAGCTGTATATATTTTAGAACATTTTACCTGTATATATATATATATATATATATATATATATATATATATATATATATATATATATATATATATATATATATATATATATATATATATATATATATGTATATATATATTTAATCTTAATTGCAGAAATTATAGAAAGTGAACTACATATAAAAATAATAAATACATAGGACTGGTAGCAAAATACAGAAATAATATAAAAACAAAGGTTTTGCTGAATATTTAAAAATACCTCTGCAGCGCATTATAAATATCGTTGGAAAAAAATGTATACGGGTTCTTGAATTAACTGAACTAGAATAATGTTTTGATAGGATTCTTTTCGTAATTTGTTCAACGAATCGATGAATCTAATATGAAACAATTTCAGTTTAAGAAGGAAGATAAATACTAAAGAAGTTCATCTCGCTGGTTAAATTTTAGAATGAGTTATACAAAAAAGATGACGATAATTCAGTTTTTGTGTATAGGTTTTGGCACTTTTTTAACCTTACTGTTCATACCATTAGAACAAGTACATCATTTATAACTCTGACATGTGGTACACATTGTACATATAAGGGAAGCTGGAACATAAGATTGCAGTGTTAGTGAGAGATTTTACCTTATCTATCCTGTAGCATTTTTTGAAATACTTGTTCATTTAGCACGAAAACTTACACATTGTACAAGATCGCAGCAAATAGGAAAATGCCACATTAACACCAATTATACTGTATCACTGGCGTTTCAAAAATATATTTTAGATGGTAAAAATAAAGTTGAATGAGTTTACAAATTAGGTAATTTTAACTTAAATGTTTTGTACATTTACCTTTAAATCGTCAAATTCCTATAGTAGTCGGATAATTTTTGCATAGGAAGTTTTGGCATTCACCACAAACCGCTTCGAAGTTTAGAGTTACTAATCAGTAATAATGTGTATTATTTTGGAATCGCAAAAAGTTGCACCGAGCACTTTATCACCCTGTAAACACTATGCGCCAAAGCAGGGAATTCATGTCTATTTGGTTTGCTCTTGAGAGCTCTATTGGAATGATTTATTAGTAATGAACGTTTTTACTTCACTTGCTATTGATGCCCCCGCTCGATTCTCTTAGGCAGCGATGGCAATTTTAATAATGAAGGCCAAAATCTGCAGTTTTGTTACGTTTTGGGTTGCTCCGAATAGCATTGATATAGACATAGATGATAGGGAATGGGGGAAATTTATGACGGTATATAGGACTGCCAATTGAATAAACCTTAAAAGCCATCTGGAATTTTGATGGCACCATTTGCACAAATTGAAGCCATTTATGAAGTCATATAAAGAAGTGGCTGTTGATTATTTAATGCTACTGTTTAAAATACTGACATAATTGCTGCAAAATGAATGGCGGGCTGCGAGATTTGCATCTATGACACGACACTCTGTGATATGGCATGATTGCACGCCGTTAAGTATGCATGATTGACTCTCTTATATCTCATGAATCTTAAAGTTTAGTTTGAAGAAATAGTGGCATACGTATCTGTATTACTTTTTACTTGTTTTATTGAGATTTATCGCTGGTAAGACAGTCTTTCGCTCTCAAACCTCCACACTCATAAACATGACACGTTTCAATATGCTGAATGGCGCTGCACCAAAATATTTGAATCACAATGCAACTCGGTTATATACGTGAAATTGAAGGAGGCAAACGCAAACATACATACATTTATATTTATGCGGTACACAGTAAAGCAAATTTTCCTCGTTTTATATGTTTGGACATATGCATGTAAACAAAAACGTTGTACACCTTTATATAATAGAGGCCTAAGAACAAAATTATAAAACAAAAGACTTGATAAAAAAGCATGACTTCTAAAGCCATTTAATTGTTGCAGTCTTATCTCTCAGGATTCATATGATGTGTTTAACTCATAGATTATAGCTAGCTCTTCTGGAATAAAAACTGACTATTTCTCTGTAAAGTTTGTTTCTATACCTTGTGTGCAATATGACTACAAAAAGTTTATTCTGCGTGAATTAACTTCTGCTCCACATTTCCATACATATTCCTTCAAGAGTAGTAATATGTTGTTTAAATTCCAAACAGACAAATTTGTCCATTTTTGTTGTTGAATGTTATTGAATTTTATTGTTACTATCGTATGAGGGCATTCTATAAGCGCATGCCATGTTTTATCTACAGCACCATTACCAAATTTGTCACATTCTTTTAATTGTATAAGTTTCACCAATGACCAGTATCACGTTTAGCATTTTGTAATGGAAAGATAGGCTTTTTAGGTTCTTTACAGATTTTTGTCATGCAGAGCAACTATTCTGAAAGTTGTGTTTGTCTATATTCATGGTCAGCCCTTTTTTGCAGAGCGGTTAGTGGTTTGAATCTTTCTGAAATCAAGCCTTTGCTCGGTAACACGGAATTGATCTTATATAAATTGAATATTGAATTCAAAATAGTTCAAAATAAAACAGTTTAGTTCCTTCTTTTTGTTCCTTTTATATTTAAAATAATGTTCCATATATTTCAAAGTTTTAGATACTTGTATTTTGCCTAGTACACTCAACTTTTGTTGAGGCTCAACTTTTTTCGAGGTTAGAATTACAGTTATTTCTACTATATTTGTTTTAAACACAGCAGATTTTCCGACTTTTGTTTCCACGGACTCATTACGTAAGGATTTATTACACAAGAACTACATTTTTGTCACTGGAGTTTCAGAAAGTATTACTTTACTGCAATGGGCTTTTGCAGCACTCTATTTTTAACGAATGTTATCGAAAACGAAAACTTAAAGTTGGTTACTGATGTAGATCAGCATATTTCAACCCTTGGTATAAAATACAGGATTGATTTTTTTACTGAGTGACGAGTTTACTCTAGTTATGATGATTTTCTTACACTGATGTACGCGAGTGTTTTCCTCTTAAGCTGATTGCTAGCCAATAGCATTATATTTCAGTACTTACCGTCAAACTGTTCTGAATCGTCTTGCATTTCCAAGTAAAAACAAAAATGCATTCATTTTCTATCAGACTGAACAAAAGCCAGTTTTAACCAAAAATTAATCTGTGATGAAAAAACCTTTCTTCTTCATGTCCTTAGATTGTTTCTTACGCTGTTGTTCATGACGAAAGTTTATCGGCAATTTGTCGAATTACAGTCTTTGAAAGATGCTCACACTTGGCTTTCGATCATATCGTTAAATTTGTGATAGGTTTTAATGTTAAAAGCCATGTTTAGCACTGCAAATTTTCAATTTCCATCTAGTTTGGTGGATAATTACACCTGGAGAGCAGCAAATAGACAGTTACATCCGGGTTAAAGATACTCTATACCCGTGCAACCCTGGAAATAGCACCAGCCATGGAACTACTCGAAAATGATCCTTTTAAAAAGCTTATGGAAAGACTTTGTCATATAACGTTATTTTGTTTCTATTAAAATGTAGTCCCTTTTCGAGTTCAGTTTACAAATTGACCAATTCCAAGGTGCCAGTGTTTATAACAATGCTGGCGGAATAATAGACGAGTAACGCTTTTAGTATCGACTCCCTTCGCTTGAACAAGGCCAACCAACTTATCTTTCTATTTGCATAATTAAATATTAAACAAGAACAATACATATTATGTGTTTAATTTCAGGCGATTGTTTTAGTTTGTGTAACCATTAGCTTTGACATAAATAAAATAGGTAACTGAAATGTAAAAAACTTTATTTGTTAACTTTCTAAACAAATAGTTCATGAGTTCACTTTCTTATGATGTATGGTATTAATTATAATTATGCTTTCTCTTTTAAAATTATTTCATAAGTGGCTTGATGCATGTCATTGTGACTGAAATGAACTACTGACTGAAATCTGGAGCACCGTATTACATTTAGTCGTTGGCTCATTATCTCTCAGAGGGCTTCACACTTCAGGAAACGAGACTCCAATTTTGCCACAACATGCTCCTTAAATGTTCATTATGCCCATTGTGTTTAGCAAATAAGACGCATGCAAATGCAGCAATATAGTCTAGTATGCTCTTTCATTAATTCTCTGTATTCAGCACCCTCTCCATCAAATGCCAATTGATCCGCTTTTGCAAAATCAATATTTTTCTTTTATTTTGTCTTAATTTGTCTGTTTTCTGCTTTGTTAGAAATTATAGCAAAACACAGCCTCATTGATAATAAAACGAATGTTGAAATATAGCAGAAGGAAGTTTTAACTTAAAAAAAAAGTTAAATACGAGTGGAATAAAGTTTTGACAATAATTGCAATGTCGTGACAAGTATAATTTATAGTTTTGTGTGGTTCTTCTACAGTCTTGATATACTTCAGCATATTAATAAATGGTTAAAAAGACCACTAAATAATTCGCTTAATTGTAACTAAATCAAGAAATAATTGATGATTTGGTGCCGAATTAAGCAAGAACAATACATCATGTCAAGGGCATAGAAGACGGTTTTATAATTATTTATATATGTATTATCAGTAGTATAAATAGATAAGGGATTCGTTTAATTAATTAATTAATATTTTTATGTCTGATGATATTTGATTTAAGTTTATAAGGAAATATTGCATAGTGTGGAAGTAAAAACTAATAATTGTCACTAGCCTGTTTTTTTGCATTCTCTGTAAAACTATCCTTTAAAATACGAGCGTATAAATTAAGAGCAATTTTCAATAGATCCCTGCTCCATTATCTGTAACTAAAACACGGTGTACCAGAACTCTGCAATGTGACCGTTCGTTTTATAACATAAAATATAATACGACTAATTACCAAGGAGTGCGCAAACTAGTCCTACTGTGACAAACATCGCCAACAGCATACCTAGGCGAAAAGTACTTTCATAATCACTAGTCACTCGCACAATTACATTACAGCCACAAGCTCTTCAGAAACAGATAACTATTAAATCACTTTCCTGATAATAACTTCCTAAATTACGTTATACATACACACACACATATATATATATATATATATATATATATATATATGCACATAAACAAAACTAAAACTTTTTTGTCCTACATAATCCACTTTTTTCAATTTTTAAGGTGTTATGTCTGCTTCTAATTAATTTAAAAGATTCTTAATCCACCGACCGTCATTGAAATTGATAAAAAAAATAGGTGTCCAGTACAGGCGAATTCTTTGTTCACGAACAGTGGTGCGTTATACTATGATCATTGGCTTGCAGTCATTGTCGCGTAGTGTTCTTTGCTACGAATTGTCACATATCTGTTATGGTGCTCATTTTAGATTTTGGAAATTCTCTTAGCCATATGTGCTCCTTTTTGGATGTGTACTCTGTCATCGGTCAAGATGTAAACTCTTACAACTCAACCCCTTCCACCCGCCAACTTAAGGCTACCGTTTTTTGCAGCTGTTTCTCATTGGCATAATTTTACATATTACCTGAAGAGCGACAAATACTATCACTCCATAGGGTACCAATCAATACTTATGATTAATTAAAATTAGCTTATATTAAGCAGATAACCGATAACGGTGTTTAATTTGGAAAATGTTTCGCAAACAGAGATGAAATCATGACATGATCTGAGTTTGATCCAAGTTCAGCAAAAGTTTATGAAGCAATAAAATAAACAAATGGTTTACCATCAAAAATGCACATGTGCACTTATGTTATAAATGGTTTTCTCGTTATTGTCCCCAAACGTTACGTAGGTTAAGTGTTGACTCATACATAGAGAGTCTAGGCCCAAACCCCCCCCCGACCGAAACCCCCCCCCCGGCCCTAACCCCCCGTCAAACCCCCCCCCCCCCGACTATAACCCCCCGGCGGCTTAAACCCCCCCCCCCCGACCCAAAACCCCCCGGTTCTCAGGTCTATTTTATATTTTGTAATTGCGATGCATCCACATTGTTAATTACACTTCAAATGCCCATTGAAGAGATCACACGGCGTTTAAAATTGCAATTTCTGAACCACTGAAGAAAGTGGTCATCATTATCAAAGAAACTTCATGCATCCATTCATGATGGCACTCAGTTTTTGAAACTGCAATTGCTCTCACGATTGATGAGTATGTACACATTAAAAATTGCAATTCACATGCCGGTTGTGAGATCAGTCGAGTTTACAAATTACAATTGCGATAGATGTGACTTATATCCATTGTGATTCACTTGAATGGGTAATTTAGTGAATAGCTTCAATACTAACAAGTCCTAAAGAGATCAGCTCCAGTTCATCGACTCCGAGTTCCGGAGTAGGTTTGCAGGAACGTATAAAATGACCCAGATTGCTGTGAAAAACCATCATGGAATACATCACATCTGCTAAAGGCAATCCAAAGATATTGTACCAATGCCATTTGTACGTAAAGCAAAAAAAAATCTATTTCGAGAATTCAGCTTTTGTAGTTGGAGAGTTGAAATGTTAGCTTTGAAATTATCATTACACATTTTCTTTGAGAACGGGGGGTTTTGGGTCGGGGGGTTTAGGCCGCCGGGGGGTTTTAGTCGGGGGGGGGGGTTTGGACGGGGGGGGTTAGGGCCGGGGGGTTTCGGCCGGGGGGGTTTCGGCCTGTTCCCATACATACAATGTATGTACAATGTGCTAAAATGTTGGTAGAATGTTATTGCTCACTCATTTTTAACAAGTATCTCATGCAGAAAAGTAAATCATTTATATAAATCTAGTGCATTTGTTTTACGTTCTCCAAATGTCTGACAGCCATGTGTAATCACGTGGTTAACATTCCTTTCGCTTACTTTAAATCGACCACTAAACAGTGAGTGCCAATTTTTTAAAACGTATACCTCTTTTTAGCCAAACACCGACAAATGCAAAGTTCACTCCTAGTCTTACATTTAAAAGAAAACTTTTCACATTATTATGTACTCAGACAATCGAGGCTCAAAGTCCACAAAACCACAAACGAAACTTGAAGTCTCACATTAACTGCCAATATGGCACGAAAACAGACGCATGTCCTTGTGAATTGTGTTAAGAATTCTTAATTCTCATTTTTGTTGGGGGCATATCGCAGTTTCGACACACCTCTCCTCGGGCTTTGTGCCAGGTGTGGAATACTGAATGAAAATTATTCCTTCTTCTTGGTTTTTCACTGGATACGCATGGTAACGCATACCATGGGTTAAACGAACCGCCGATCACCCTAACATCCCACACCCCCACCCCATAAGCACAAAGATGGGCCCGTCTGTGTGACCATCTTGTAGTTGATAATGTCATTTAACTACAATGACATGGCTTCTGCTACTACGGACTTTGGTTCTCGCTAACCCGTTGTCTTTTTTTTGTTTTTGAAAACAGAATGATGCAGGCCAAATAATACTCCAAAATGTATGTTTTAAAAAATTTATGAGGCGCACAAATGCTAGATGATACAAATACCTGACAGTGTATAAATCATAAACAATTAAAAAAAACGGATATAGATAACACAGAACAGCAAATAAACGAGCTATGGGCAAATGTCGAACAGCTCGCCATTCGAATAAATCATTAGGCCTATGTAGTAAATGTTAACCACGAGAACCACAACCATAAAAAGGGATAAATAATGGAATAAACTGCAACGCTATTTATCGTGTATGTTTGGCGATGCTATGACGTCATGACACTTGTGATTGAAAGCAGTGAGTGCTCCTTCACAGTACATTTATGACTAAGCATCGCCAATAGCCTGTACTATAACGAGGTCCTATCCTGGTTTGGTAGAATACAGTAAAGAAAGAAAAATATCAGATCTGTCAATATAATGCAAAAACCTGCCCTACATTTGATATGGCTTAGATCTAGAATTTTTGTGTTTATTAGGGATTACGAATAAGGCAAATCATTTTTACGATTGCTGTGGACTCTCTTAAATATGCATTTGGTTTCTGTTCGCTCAATCACGCTACGCAGTAATCAAGTTGCCAAAAAATTATACAGAGTTAAATGAAAATTTCAACTGAACCGCTTTTTGTTTTAGTTCAAATTTAGGAGGCTACTGGGAGCGTAATAATATTTTATCTCTTTACATCTTCTCGTATTAAGTGACTGTTTCCAAGATAATTTTCTAGATTTCTCATTTAATATTCAGTAAAATACATTCTAAGGGTCATTTAGAAATTGTAGTGTAAGGATCGAATTAGATATCGACGATTTTTTGTACAACGCCAAAGTGTAACTAAATAAGTTAATGGTTAAGTAGATATTCACACGGCATATTATCACCTCCAGTCAGTTTCGTTGTATCCCTATTTTCAACTTCTAAAGCTGCACATCTCAGATGCTTTCTAGGTAAATAGTTTTATTTGACCGTCAAATGCAAAGGCGGCAGAAATGAGACAAGACAGCAATATATGGAATTGCCTGCTCAATTTGACACTGTCTTTCAGGGCGTTACTAACTTTCTTACAACAGAAATTCATTTACTTACATATATAATAACGAAACCGTACGTAAAGAACAACTGGCACAGGGTATAAAGATGGCGTCAAAGTACAGGTTAAAAAATACCGTATTTTTCTTACAGTAAATATATTCTTAAAAATTAAAATATCCTTGTGCTTTGTTTCCTTATAGTTTGTTAACCTGAAGTTATCTGTTATCTTTCACAGTTTTACAACTTTACGGCCGAACATATTTGCTTAATCGTATAAAATCACTTTTTACCTGAGACAGTAATGTACCAGTTATACCAAGTTGCCGATCCCTTAAACAATCGCAATACAACCTACAGCTTTGGTAATATTTTATTTCGCTATGAAGGATTAAATTATGTGGCTCAGCAACCTCTCCTTCGAAGTCCGTAAGATGTTCGGACACCAGGCAGACGATGAAATAAGTTCAAATATTAAACTAAAGTGGCATATGCACCCTGGTATGTGCACGATGCAATTGGTTAAGAAATTACATTAATTTTGATGGCAATAATTTTTTAAACAAACAAATTTAATAACTAAACACTCTCGCAGCAACAGGTGACCAAACGTTAGAAAAAATCAAACTTCATTTTGCCATTAACACTATTGCACATAGTGATATATTTATGAAGGTGCTTTAACAATGATTACATTTAAGTACAGCGCACCCTATGTAATGCTGAGTACGTAAAGGGGAATGGACAAAATTGCTGCTTGCTTACGTTTCTTGCTTAAAATGCTGGAAATATTCTCTGAACCCCCCCCCCCCCTCCAATCTGAGCTATTATCTTTAATTAAACGACATTTGGCGAAATGACAGTCATATAAGCTTTTACAGTGAATGTTTACAGAATACCTCAATCGAATATTATTAATATTTTCAGGCTCTTTGTAAAAGTCAAAACAAACCACAAAGTCTCCTGTCTTCAGACACCCTTAATACATGGTTAGTGCCTGCATTCCTCCACCAGACCAATTCAACTACTTCATACGTTTCGTAGGATGCTGAAATGACATTCTGAGACTAACTGGTCGAAGACACCATGGGTTACTTTTAAGCACAATCATTTTAGCCTTAAATGGGTTGAATGACTCTAGACGTGCAATCATTTCAGACTTATTTGGCTTGAGTTACGCTTGGCGCGCAATCATTTGGGACTTATATGGTTTGAATAACTATAGACGTGCAATTATTTTGGATTTAAATGACTTGAATGATATAAGTACAATCATTTTGCCATCGTTAAGCATTTTTATGAAGGTATAATATGTGCAAGACGACACCGAAATTTTGAAACCGCTCAGTGCCAGCGGCGTGACATAAACTATATTAGAACGGGCGTGGCTTTTGAAGTATAACTAAAATAATATAATCAGAAACATATTTAAATGATATTTGCCAGCCAGAATATCTTATTAGATCGGTGGCACGAAACAATAGCAACACTACTGTGTCTTTGCGTTAGAAGTTGTATGGCTCAACACAGCATTTTTCTCCCAGCAAAGAGAAAAGGCAAAACAAAGCAACAAAACAGAATAAGTTGGCCTTCCTAGTAATTGCTTGTGTCGTGATTTCGTTCTAAGTTGTCTAAAATGACATCACTTTGATCAGCCTAGCATGTTTCCCTCACTGCAAAGTTCTCTACCCATTACAAATTCATTTCCAAAAGTAACTACGTCTTCTGTTTTCATATTATGAATCCAGTATTTTTAAACATAAATGCAACAAAAATAAATGAGACTGATTTTAGAAACATGCGCAGAGAGTATGTGTAAATGAAATGCAAACCATATGATACGTTGTATAAGTTACATATAAGCTACACGTAAACAGCATTATTCTGTTTAGCAAAACCCATCATTCTACAGCATTCCCATTTATTAATGATTTGTTATTTTGTAATAAGATTTTGTCTCAAGGCGTTTAAACCTATGCACTGCTCTTATGATTAACAAGCAATGCCACTTTAAAGGTGTTAATGCTATATTTGTGGGACTTTAGAAAAGTGCCTGATACTTGAGAGCGCTGCGATAACAGACAAAAGCAAATGCAATAGCCTCATCATGAAAAAACCCTTAATATGTCGAAAATCTAGTCTTTAGATGACCAGTAAACCAGTTGTGCCAACCCAAAATGCTTTCAGGTTGATGTGTTCAGATAAGCTTCAAAGAGTAAAACATATTCAGTGATTAGATACATCGTTTGCCGGGAAGTTGAATTGATATATATTTTCCCAGTGAAAGTATGGTAACGCATATGTACTTTATATAGTATACTTATGGTATACTTACCATATCCCGTATAATTATGTCTTTACCTGTGTTGATGTCATTGGCTACCATGGATTAGTTCATGACAGATTTCTCATGCTGATATTATTGACGACCATTAATTATTTCATGACAGATTTCCCACGTTGATGTCATGGACGACCATTGATTACTTCGTGACACATTTCTGATGCTGTTATCATTGGCCACCATTGGTTATTTCATGACAGATTTCTTATACTGATATCATTGACGTCTATTGATTATTGCGGGACATATTTGTTATGTCATTTAATTTCCCCGTTAAAATAGAAAGGAATTGGATCATACTAGGCGAATGGACGATTACGCAACAACACCAGGATAATCTACATCACAAAGAAAAATATTACCCCCATTTACAATGAATTACCTCCGACAACGAAGAAATAACATATCTACACTTTCTATTCTACGCCAGAGCGATACATATAAAACTACTCAGACTAGAAAAAACCCTTCCGGTCAGGCTGTTGTATACGTTCCTCTATTTAATACTTACACTGCTCGATTGATTAGGCAATTAGACAGTGATTGACTGGTGGATTGCAAATATTGGTATGGAACAGACCATGTGCTAAATAATTAAGAAAACAACACAGACTCTAAGCACTTTGCTTTGTTTTTACGCTTGCTGTTATCAAGACTGTCTCTATGCTTAAAATCAACTTATGGATTGGCAGTATGCGCAAAAACAAACAGTAGAATATTGGACGAGTAAGTACAAAGATCAGCATTCGTCACATTTTCTACACAGAAAATATCCCGCTACGCACCAGTAAAAATGTGTACTTGGTATCGCCTAACAATGTAACTGAACTAAATGAAATATCACTTAGGGGAGCAAAAAATGTGCAATTCATAAGAGACATAAAAATGAATCACACATCGGTTGAAGTAATCGGAGCTCGCACTCTTGTTAAAGGCTCAAAGACTTGGTTCGGGCTGGTGGCAAATCACTGAAATGCTCAGTGCTAAGACTAATACGATCATTTAATAAAGTAAATATTAAGTACACAGGAACATTTTGCATCATGTACGAATCAGATCTTTAACATATACTGAGCGATGTATTGCACAAGGAACTTAGAATTGTTGTTTGGATGTTTGAAAGTCTTTCCACTTTTAAACCAGTTCATTTTTTTCATATGCTAAAAACCTACAATCTATGTATAGTAAATATAAAAACCTGTGTACCAAATTAAACTGGCTATACTTACCATTTCTGTACTAGAGAAGACTAGTATTCACTAATTGACCACATCAGTCAAATTCTAAATCATATCCTATTATTGAATTCAGTTTTTAACCCACAGCTACAGCCCAGTTCGATGAGCTGAAAAGACCCGCTCCTAACCATTGAGTTCACACTAGCTTTATAGCCTCCTCAACATAATAGCATTATATTTGATGACAGCATTACCGGCTCTCCAAGTCCTATACAGCTTACTCTTCTCAATAGTTTTGCTATGTATTTACTGAGAATTGTCTGCGCTTAATGCTAATTGCCATTCCGGATAATCACTACAAGCCGAACATCATTTGAATGGCTATTATCCCAAAGGGTTTTATAACTGAAACATAAAACCCAAAACGCGTTACTTATCTCCCAATTGTCGCACATTCAGAGCAGGAAGAAATAAAAGGATAAATATTGTGAGCTGACTCACGTGCATCCTTGTTCTTATTTACAGGACGTAGTGAAATGGTACAGATAGTCCAGTGCCCCGATAAGAAGACAGCTCGTCAACTGGTTAATCGATATGGGTTGCTAAATTATCTTACTTACCTATTGGAAACGGTATCTATCAAAGGATAACGGTCAATGTGCTGTTATGTTGCCTGTATTTGTAACGTATATTGGAAACGTAATATGAAATCCTCAAGAAATACGGTTGGTGAAACAATAGTACCACACTCCGTGAAGTTAGCGTTACTGCTATACGATCGAATCTGTGTTTCCTGTCAGAACTACGTTATAAGTGCTTGAAGTACCTTTTTTTCATATACTTGAAAATGCTGCTTCATTTAGAATAAAGCTCACAAAAAGTCTAAATTTACTTTGTTACTTATATTTTTCGCTGGACAAAAAAGATAGCAGCTTATTATATTAAACACAGCAGCCAGGTCAAGCGTGTGGGGCTTTAATACCAGGTCTCCTATCAGCCGTGGTGTCTGCAATAATACACCATTCCATGGACACCATTGAGACAGGATATGTGTTTTGAATAGATGCAGCAGATAGTGAAAGTCTAATTTTTAACAAGCAAATTATTTATTGTTATTGTATTTGACGACCATTGATTATTTTGTGACTGATTTTTTATGCTGATTTCATTAGCAAAAATTGACTATTTGGTGACATATTTCTGATACTGTTATCATGGGGTCACCATTAGTTTTTTCATGACTGATTTCTCATGTTAATATCATTGGCCAGAACTGGTTATTTCATGACAGATTTCTCATGCTGATATCATTGACGACCATTGATTATTTCTTGACAGATTTCTCATGTCATTTAATTTCCCCATAAAGACAGAGAAGCACTTGAGTATAATGGGCGACGAACGAGTGTTGCTGTAGAATTAAAGAAATTTATTGAAGCCCTGTTTCTTTTAGCAGTGGTTCGTATCCGGTCTTGGAGATAAAAGTAATGTACATTCAAACACTAGTTCTTTTAAGCGAACGACTGTACTACAACATTAGGATAATCTATTAACACAAAAATGCTACCCCGTTTGCAATCAAATACCTCTGGTAACGACGAAATAATATATTAACACTATCTATTCTAGGCCAGAGCGATGAATAAAAAACCCCTCAGACCAGGAAACTTTTTGGCAGGCTATTTTATGCGTTTCTCTGTTTAATGCTTACTCTACTTGACTGATTAAACAAAACTTTAAGCATCAGTGATTAACTGGTAGATTACGGATATTTTTCTGCAACAGGCTTTGTACTAAAATAAAAAAACAGCACAAAAGTATTGGCATTGTTTGTACGCTTACACTCTTTCAAGAGTGCTTCTATCCATAAAATAAAATTTACACATTGCTTTTGCGTAGATAACAATACAGTAGATCATTTGGGGTACATACGACGAGTAAGTATTTAGTCCAATCGTCGCACTTTCTGTATACAAAATGTCAGTTAGACACGGCAAACATCGCAGAGGGGAGCAAGAAATATGCAATTTATAAGAGATTATAACTGTACAAGAAATCATGACATAAAAAGCCGCACTTATCCTGACTGGCTTTTCAGAAGCACGCTATCAGCACTACTTGCTGTGTAAGGTATTTTTCGAGCAGTCCAGTCTTAGACATCAATCGTTTCACATGTGTAATCACTTTGGTTCTAGAAGATGCGTAATGCTAAATCTAACACTATCATTTATTAAAGTAAAGGCAAAGATTAATATATTATATTTTTAAGATATACTGAATTGTACAGGCACTTAATTTTATACTGGATATTTGAAAGTCTTTCTGCTCTTAAAGCAGTGCGATTTTTGCATATGTTAAAATTCTCTATATAGTTAATATAAAAAGATGTATACCAAATCAAACAAGCAATACTTACCATTTCTGTATTAGAGAAGACAAGTATTCAGTAATCACCATACGTCTCAAATTTTACATCATATCCTATGACTGAATTCAATGTTTTAACCCACAGCTACAGTTCAGTTAGATGAGATGAGAGGACGCATTCATAAACGCTGTGCTCACTTTGGCTTTATGGCCTCTCAACATAATAGCATTATATTTGATGATGCATTAGCGGCTCTCCAGTCCTATACAGCTAACGCTTCTCAGTACTTTTCCTCTATATTTACTGAAATCTGGTCCATAATTGTTTAAGCTTAATGCTGATTGCCCTTCTACATAATCACTACAAGCTGAACATCATTTGAATGGTTATTATCCACAAGGGTTTTAAACCTGAAACCTAAAATCCAAAATGCGTTAGTTATTTTCTATTGGTCGGGTGGATATTGCGAGCTGCCTCGCGTCTTTCCGTGTGCTATTTTAGTAGAATTCTTGTGCAAAGGAATGATGATGGTGCAGATAGTCCAGGATAGTACAGGGTCCCTATAAGAAGGCAGTTCGTTAACTGATTAATCGACATGGGCTGCTAAGTTATCTTACTTGTCTATTGGAAACGATTTTTATCAAAGAAGAACTCTTAATTTGCTGTAATGTTGTCCGTATTGATATGATGTTTGATATGATGGTTGGCAAATATGTTGGCTTAAAATTGCAATTAAATGCATGGAGTGGATAAAAAACACGGATATTTAGACCTCAGTGACATTATTATGTTTTAGTCCTACTATAAAAATTGAAGTACCATTTATCTTAGAACCCATTATTCGGTGGAAACCCTTCGTAAATTACAATAAAGACGTCTTTCAACTTAGTTACAGGAGCTTTTCTAGGGTGGTACCGCGTACGCTAAATTGCATTTTCAGAACTTTATTCCGAAACAGTTAAATTTTCCAACATTTCAATAACGGTGAAAAGGTTACCATTCCAAGTTGCAAATACCCTGTGGCGATCTACGCTGGTAGAGTTTCATAAACAAGACATTCTGGCTAAAAGCCACGTAATATTTCTTAACTCATATTTTTTAATTAAAAAACCTAGACTAGAGTATGCAGTCCACAGAACTACATTGTAGAACATGTCAATCAAAAGAATCTTCTGTCCGATGATGTGCCACGGCGGTAGACCCTCATTCCAAGAAAAAACTATAAATTCTATTGAAATTTCCTTTAGGACACCAACTCGATCCCTCCCCTCCCCCCATACACAAAAGACAAAAACTGATCCATTTCTTTTCTGTTTTTATATTTTGGTTTATTGAAGCGTGGCTGGGTATTGAAGGGCAAGGTCAAGGGTAAGTTTTATCCCTTTACTGCATCATGCAGCATCTGGAAAAGAGACAAACTGGAAGTACACAATTAAAGGATTGACAAATGCTAAATTCCACAAACAGGTGTGCTAAATTTAAAGTTAAGATAAGTAAGGAAATAAGTGCAGCAAAGCAATTGTATTTTTCGAAAAACATTTAAAGCACTAAGGGATGCACTTAGATTGATTTAGATTCTATAGATTACGATTGAACACAAGCACAATACACTGTGTTTTCAGGCAGTATGAATATCACATTTGTTGTTCAGACTATGAAATGTGTACAAACATTAGGGCAATTCCTAGAGCACTGGCAGAACTTAAAAGTTGCCCAGTAAGTAGAAGTTCCGCCTCAGTCCAGATCTTAGTGCAGCATGGGATATTTGTAACTCGGAATGTTACACGTTTTGTCCGAATGTTTTAGGATAATTAAAATGGTAGAAAGTAAAACTGTTTCGGCAGAAAGTTCATTAAGGGATAGCAAACTGCCTCTTTTGTCATGGTTATAAATTTTAGTAAAACATGCAGTTCGCATTACATGACATTGTAGTAATTGACGTAACGTAATTGAAACACAATAAATGTAGACCTTTGTTCGTATTGTTCTAATTTCAAATTTCCATTTCTACCGTGGAAGCTATAAACATGCTTTAATATTTATCTCAGCTGAAAGCCTTTCATTTTGGTATTGAATTATTATCCTTTGAAATGATATCTGATTAAAACTCGATACATAAACGTTGTGTTTATATCTATGTCTTTGTGTTAGCAAGATCTGTCTCGTTATGAATCATTTTCTTTATATATCCAGAGTACTTAAGCATTACTACGTTAAACAGTCAAAGTTCTAGCTATGTATTTTTTTATCTGAAAACGAAATGCTATTGTTATGCTTTTAGCCTTGACGTGCCATCACAACCCCAACATAGATGCTAAACCCTGACTGGGCCCGTAGAGTCGCATCGACACTACGTTTTACCTTTAGTTTTAAATTCTATAAACTAAACATATTTTCCATGATGTTGGGAATGAATATTATTATCATAAGTTGTTTCATCTAAGTTCCATTCAGACACAGGCAGCTGAGTCAACAATCATTGTGACGTGCAAAAAATTGCTTCTGTTGTGATAACATTCTGTTATCTCATGTATATGCACCACGACTTTGCAGAAATACAAGGTGTGTAAACAATATTGAATTGCCCACGATCAAATGAATGCAAAATCAAAGGACAGTAACGATTGTTACTATTATATTTTCAAGTGTGGCAAAATGGGATTTCTTCTTGTAGCGTTGGGGTTTAATCAAGCATGTAGGGCTTTGAAAGCATTTCTACTATCAGCTGCCCTATCTGTATATACACAATACAGAGAAACAAGTTGTGTGTTTTAATTAGATGTGGCAGGCTGTGAAATCTTGTAACGAGTAAATTATTAACACTTGACAAGCCTTTGGCTTGCAAGGGTTATATGAATTTGTGCGAGCAAAATTCGTCCTTTTTTTCTTCTTAACAACATAGATGCTAAACCCTGACTGGGCCCGTAGAGTCGCATCGACACTACGTTTTACCTTTAGTTTTAAATTCTATAAACTAAACATATTTTCCATGATGTTGGGAATGAATATTATTATCATAAGTTGTTTCATCTAAGTTCCATTCAGACACAGGCAGCTGAGTCAACAATCATTGTGACGTGCAAAAAATTGCTTCTGTTGTGATAACATTCTGTTATCTCATGTATATGCACCACGACTTTGCAGAAATACAAGGTGTGTAAACAATATTGAATTGCCCACGATCAAATGAATGCAAAATCAAAGGACAGTAACGATTGTTACTATTATATTTTCAAGTGTGGCAAAATGGGATTTCTTCTTGTAGCGTTGGGGTTTAATCAAGCATGTAGGGCTTTGAAAGCATTTCTACTATCAGCTGCCCTATCTGTATATACACAATACAGAGAAACAAGTTGTGTGTTTTAATTAGATGTGGCAGGCTGTGAAATCTTGTAACGAGTAAATTATTAACACTTGACAAGCCTTTGGCTTGCAAGGGTTATATGAATTTGTGCGAGCAAAATTCGTCCTTTTTTTCTTCTTAACAGTTTTTCCGATTTGTTGTGTCTTCTTCTTCTCTGACACTATGGGCCCTACGACCATGAAACTTGGGACTGATGAAGAGCTTGATCTGAACATGTGCATGTCACTTTTTATTTTCGTCTTTGATTTCGTTTTCTTTGTTAAAACGCCATGTGAAAAGAGTATTTTTTGCAAATAAATGCGTGGCATTTAACGACAGCACAGAATACACATTTGCTCAGTGACCTTTGTGCGAGCTCTCACTGCGTAAATAGATCAGTCAATAAAACTTTAAGTCAACAACAACAACAACCGAACACTACTCGGCTTATAAGACGTATTCAAGCTGTGTTGTTTGCAATATATTATTCAAGAAATAACCCATTGAAAGAAGTATTTTTGCGTTTTAATTTTTGTCAAGTGTTTAACATTTTGCTAGCGGAATGAGCTTCTAGTTTATGATAAAAATTGATTGCAATTTATTTATTTTATTTTTGTTTCTGTTAAAAAGACTTATCGCTCAGTGATACTTTTTGCCAACAACCGTTATACAACAAAGAAAAATCAACATAAATTGTCCAAATGGTCGGCTTGGGACAAATGAACACCAAGTTACATATGTTGCAAACACTTTATAGTTAAAATTTATTAATTTAATTATTGTTCTTTTATTAATGGATTTTAGACACTTCATCAGAAAAAAACAATATTAACATGCATTGAATTAATTCTTCAAATACTATTCCATGTGTTTTTTCATATTTTAAAAGAATGCTCTATTTCAAATTAATACATGGCAGTGTTACAAAGTACAGTAATTGTATAGGCTTTGATATTAACAAACTTGTCACTAAATCGAATGTTTTGAATCAATAGCAATCTAATGGAAAATAATCACGCTACCATGCTGATTGTTTTTCTTTAAGTAGCAAGAACATATTGGTCTACTTATTTAATCAAAGATAGAATCAATAACAGCAGTATGATTTTAATTGATTACACTATTATAGTGACAGGAGACCAATAAAAGGAGATCAAAGCGGCCGACTAATAAACACGTGGCAGTTATTAACAGGCGCTATTTTATGAGCGTCAATTAATAACGTCGATCAACATATAACAGTTAATGCAAAAACTAACGAGTTTTAGAACCTCTCCACTTCATTTCAATCAATCTCACGTAGCCTCTAAAATCATACATTTGAAAAAATCTAACTGCCAATTATGTATATTTATGTAAGTATACAACTACAAGTAAGCAAATAACTTTTGCAGTCAGTTATTATTAGTATTATTTATTATTTATTATTTATTATTATTACTATTATTATTATTATTATTATTATAATTATTATTATTATTATTATAATTATTATTATTATTATTATTATTATTATTATTATTATTATTATTATTATTATTATTATTATTATTATTATTATTATTATTATTATTATTATTATTATTATTATTATTATTATTATTATTATTATTATTATTATTATTATTATTATTATTATTATTATTATTATTATTATCATTATTATTATTATTATTATTGAAGGCCTACAGTTAGGTTAATTTTGACACGATTACTTAAAGCAATCCTTTTCTCAGATCTCTATTAATTTAAGCAATAATTGTCATTCCGTGCAATGAAAGAGTAGATTACCTTAACAAATTCGAACTTTTTTGGACAACACTATTTCCTACGTGCAATGAATAAGTGAGTTTTCTTCTGTCACTTTCAGCCTAACGAAGAGTAACATTTTATTTTTGTAGTTGCAAAGTTCATGTTAACAACTTTTGTCAGAATTATTCAAGATCATATTCCATCGATATTCGGTAAAAACCTTCATATTTATTTACTTTCTCCAAAATCATTTCCATGAAAAAGTCAACACTGCAAATTAAGTCTGATACAACCGTGCTTACTCTTAAAAAATAGACCCCAAGCAGGTGCTATTTTTATTATCACGTGTGATTTTTTATGTTGTCTGGACATTACTATCTTTTCAGATGATTCCACTTGTGATGTACGAGCACAGAAGATTGACGCGTCAAATTTCCTTGATTTTGGTGCCCCTGCTTTTTACATTCCTATAAGTAAGAAAGGAGAATTTGAAGTGAGAAAGAACAAATTGAGAAATGTCAAATGAATTTATGTAGGTGGGTCATTTGAGAAAAAGAACTAAAGTCAATGTGCTATCTAAGTTATTTGCCTATTTCATGTAAGTAAAAAGGCTCAATTCACTTATTTCATTCTATTTTATGTCAACTTTAATAATCGATTTAATATGTTATTCTAGTCTGGCCTAGGCAGCAATGCCCGATTTAATATATTATACCTATTTAATGCAAGTATTAATGTTCGATGTGATTCTTTGATCTTGTGTTTCACTTACTAGTAGCTGAATGACATAGTCGTACGTTTGCTTTGAATTAGTTTAGGTGCTTACTGATAGAACACTATGTGACTCTAAATTTACAAATAATGCTGCAAGGGTTGTAGATGGTATTTACAGAATGTTCTGATTCATCACTCATTATTTTCCTGCTCTTCATTGTTGGTGTACACTGCAGCTAGGGAAGCGTAGTTTCTTTCGGAGCCATCGCAGAATAATACCTAGTGCTACTAGGACAGCCATTTGAAACGTCTAGGTTTATCAACAGCTTTCAGATTTATCTTTCATGCTCACATTCTACTAATTTCGTTGTCTGGTCCCATGGTTCAATGTTTTTATCCTGACGTCGTGATGAAGCATTACTGCTTTTTACAATACTAGGACAGAGATGTAGACAGAGCAAAGCTATTGCAAGGTTCTATCCATTTTGGAGACACATATGAAGGCTAGATATGGAAATGATTAAGTTTATAGCACTTATCGCAATGTTATATTTCTAGAAAATAGAAACCTGGGAGCGAAATTTATGGTGTGACAAAGCGTTGTATTATATTAATTTATAGTAATGACTTATTTTAATGATTAAGCTAATAACTTATTGTGATCTGTTGAATTACACAAATAGAATATAACATGTAAAGCAACAATAAAAAGAGAAGCATATCAAGGTACAAAAACTTTTTTCCACTGAAAAACATTAGAGCTCTATTATAACTCCTACCAAATCGCTTTTCAAAGGACATATATTTGATTTATTTTTAGTTGATGTTTAGACAAATAAGATGACGCTAAGCTCTTCAAAGTGTTTCTATGCTTATTCCTCTGTCTGTATTAGCTATTAGTGTTAAACAGCTTCATCTACAAATTCCTATCACACCAGCTGTACCATCTAAATAGCGAAATCTAGCTATATCAAATAAACGCAAACGCAGTAAATGTACTTTGCAATGATTACAAGATCAGCCAAGATCCTTGCTTGGCTAATCTTAGAAAAAGAACAGAGCACACTGTTTCTTAGAAAAGAAGATAATTTTTCCTAAATCTCACCACTTTTCTCACTTCGCTGTGTGACACATAATTCGAAAAACATTAAAAGCTAAAAAAAATCAAACATTATTTACTACATTTTATGTTTCCATAATAATGAATATGCAAATGTAAGCATCAAGTAACGCATTATGCTTTTGTTCGAATTATTCAAGATATCATCTCAGTACACACCTAAGTCATTTCAAAACTATAAAGGTTTAGGCGTGAATATATTTTGCAAATAATTTTGACCGTTAGCATAACATCAGCTAAACACAAAACGTGTTTCTTTGATCTTTCTTATACACTTAATTATCGGTATGTACTTGGCGGTACAGGAAGAACTATCGAGCATTTAGATGCAGCGGCCTCCACAAAATTGACGCAATCAAGTGATAGGCGCGTTATAGGTTGATGCTTAAATACCAGCGGTATTTTGACACTTCGGATGCAGCAAAAGCTGCACAGGCCTTATCATGACACAGGACACACCCAGAATATATCTCGAAGCAGCCGTTCTCAAGTTAAGGCACATTGTCAGGATCGGCATATCCAGATGATGCAGCTGATGGCCTACGCACTGCGAAAATGACAGCAGAGAGATCCCTGAAAGGACAAATGACAATGTTAAGTACAAAAATCGGTCTTTTGACGCCTCCACGACCACACATTGGAATGATGTTGAATGACTGAAGACACCAAAATCGAATGTGCCAGGTGAGCAGTCACAACTAAAGAGACCCTTGGAGACGTGTATTTTTTTATGAGTCCAGGTCTGGTGCAACATACGATTTGAGGGGGCGCTCACAACTGTTCATTTCGATGTGAAAGTTTCTTCTTTGTGGCAAGCAAACCGCTATCACACATGTTCCTGAATGCGACTCTGTCACATTAATATTTTGTGCTTGGTAAAGATGTGACGAGTTTACGTTATTTAAAAGGATTATGTTAAAGTTTTGGTAATAAAATTTTCCAAGAATTGATCAATTTGGTGACAAATGATACTTTTTTTTCAATCTAAGCTTTCTTTCGTTAAAAGTATCAACTTAATACTTTCCAGATTAACAAATTTAGTCCTGTAGCTTCGCTTGGAGTACATTGCTGTAGAGATTTGTCTTTAAATACCTACAAGATAAAAGTTTGATGGACTCAATAAAACGTTTCCTTTTAAAAACAATAGTCAAACTCATAATAATATATAATGTATCATCATTTTAAAAAGTTTCAATGTTTACGCTGTAAATAAAATTCTAGAAGTTTTTATTCCCAGAGAAACTTTTACTTTTGACTAATACATAACTACGTTTTGCCTATTACAGTCATACAAATTTGAAAAGATTCCCCAATCACAATTTCCTTTGACTGTTTCATTTGCTCTTTGATACTGCTTTCCGTTTTGCGAAACTAAATCACGAGAATGCAAGCTGTTAGCTGCATTTTTTGGCCTTTAGTTTAATGCACTAGAGTAATATTTTTTTATTAAATCTAAAGAGCAACTTCTTCACAGTTTATAAACGTGCACTACACTAACAAAAGCACGTAATCTGTGCCAAAAACTAGTGAATAGATGCATTACTTTGGTGCCCATTGCGAGGCCTTGAAAAGTGAAAAATAAAGCATGTTTTTTAGTATTTTCACAATGTTTGTGTATATTACACATGTGGTGATTATATGAGAGTCACCTGAGATGCTTCAGCCAAGAACATGAATGCCAGAGTGTGTTGCCATCAAGTTCCACCAATTAACGTTATGAATGTGTGAGTGTGTTGTAATTAAGTGCCAAAGGCTATTTTTTATGCTTTTCCCATGGATTTGAAGGACATTTCTTCAATAAAGTTTAAATAGTTTGTTATTTCTTTCTGAACGACTAAATACCAAGCCTCAACAGAAAACAAGTGATATTTGCGATTGCAATAAAGCTAAAGAAAAAGGCAAAACTAATTATGTACACATGTATACATGTACACGCGGTACCTCTGACAGAAGGTCTTCTTAAAAAAATTCAATTGCTGAATTTTCATAAAGATACAAAAAAGTTAAAATACATATACACTTAAGAGCTGTTTACAAGAGCATTAATTGTTCGCATATTAATTTTTAAAACTTTTTCAAATTGTTTTTTCCATACTTAATGCCAAAACACACAGATTTTTTGACAAAATGATCAAGAGAAAGACTGAGGTAAATATCAAGATTTTTAATAACATCTTTACCTTTTAGGGAAAAGACTCACTACAGAAACACTTTATATCTGATAGACTGCAACACCAAATTTGCATTCACTCTAAAACGTAGCGAGGTAGTGTCGTTGTACTTCTGACTTCAGAACATTGTAGACGCCAGACCTTTGTCTCAAATGTCCTTGAATGGTTCATGAATTAAATCAACCAATACGTTTCTGTTCCCCTCAGACCTGCTTATTTAATGATGAATAATACATTTTCCACAACATTGGTATTTATTAAAATATAAAGCAAATGTGCTAAATATCCGCGGCATATCAAAACAGCATTACTATAGTTGGTTTGTGACACTTTTAATCTAAGTGACTCGTTTCTAGAGTGGGCTCTTTTCTTTCGACGCAGTTTCTAGATATGCAAAAATTGCATGTGTTTGATGCTACAGCAACATATGTTTTGTGAGAAACGTAATTAAGAGTTTCTATTTTGTTAATAATAAAATGTCTAATTCGATAAATGCCTAATTCAGTTCATATACTTCTTCTCTCAGCTCCCTACTTTTAAGGAATAGTAATTAGATGTTGTTTTGTCGTTAGCTTAATGCACTATGTGCAAGAGCAATTATTCCTTCGTGAAATGTAAGCACTTCCTGTTAGACAGTTCGTCGGGTATGGGAATTGACATGACACAGAGTGTTTGCTAGAACCTACAGTAATGGGTATCGATGCGACGCCTTAGGATATTGGCAGTTCCGAAATCAGAAACAGCGATTTTTTTACTCTTTCCCTCAGTGCTCTTCATCCATTCCTTATGTTAGTCTCATTCGTGGAGTAAGACGTTTAATTTTATTTAATGTTGAAAAATTGCTTCACAGCAACACAGTGATTGAGCATTATTGGGTCTAATTTGCATCAGTTTACTTTAATCGATGTTGTACGCAAACAGACCAACATTGATAGTAAAGTGACGCTATGCATTATGGACACGATCGTTAGTTACAAAATTTTGATAAACTGCTCTTGTCAAGAACGTATCTCTAGAAGCAGTTACGGTAGTGGCTGACTTGTCCTTGGTTGATAGTTAAAAATGTCAATATATAGAGAGAAATGTCATTTTTACTATGATGAATCGTGCTATTTTGGAAAATGTCTGACAATTTTCCATAAATCATTCAAGTATTAAAAAATAACTGAGATGCCCTGAGGTGATTACAAAATAAATTGTGGCAAACAGATATTATATTTAGCTGTGTTCTGTCCACCAAGAACGCTTCATCTCTTAACAGTCTACAGTTACCAAGCCCGCAATACTAGACAGTTATGCATTTACTAGATCCAAGATATTGCATTTACTGCAACCAGACACTCTGCGTTTTAAACATTACGCCACAGTGGCTAGGGACGCTTGTAGAATTAAGGTATGCAATTATAAAATAAAGGTACTGGTTAATTATCGACTGTCAACTCAATTGATGAGACTTTTACGAGAAGATAAGTCAGGAAACTAACAACACAAGCCTTGTCTGTTTATAACATAGTAACTGTGCGAAGCAACACATTATGCATGCAATTTTATGACGCCATGATATTGCTATAATAATTACTCAAAATCTTTGCATTGTTTTTCATTTCTAATTAAATACATAGTAGCTATGTACAAAACACCATTCCCTATTGGTGTGTCATTGTATACGCTTGTATATAACAGGACATTAAACTGTACGCTTCTTTATGTGAGCATTACACACACGTGCTAACCTTCATGACAGCTTCAAACAGGATTTTATTGTACGTAAAAAAATGTCGGCACATAAAAAGATATGCCAATGCAAAGAACTGCCTCTTGAGAACATGTTTTGTTGTGTACATCATTAACGTTTTAAGGACTATATGTTACGCCCCACAGACCGATATATATATATATATATTATATATATATATTATATATATATATATAATATATATATATATATATTATTGCCGCTTTTTACAATTCTGTGCAATATATGAATTCTGCATAGAATAAAATTAATGATCTAGGTGCACGAAAGTCTAACTCTTAAAATTAATTATCAGTTCTATGTATTTGATCAGTTCCATCCATCTATCCTTAAGTAGGAGTGGTAAGTTAATCCACTCAAATATATCAAATAGTGAATCTTTATGCAATTTGTTGTCTTTGGTTATTTGCCATTTTAATGATTATTTATGCTATCTGTCATTTTACTGAATCTTTATGGTATTGTCATCTTTAGTGAATGTTATAGACCTATATTATTTATTGCCAATAGATAGCATTGCTGTAATATGAGGAATATAACCATTAGATATATCAAAGTAAAATATAGGTTTTATTGAACTAAATCAACATCAACATCAAATTGCACGATCAAGTTTTGGCACATTAGAATGTTCCGGTCGGGATTTGCTTAGATATCTTTTAATGTTATACAAAACTTCAATATTTTGGCACACAATGTCATCAACTGCGCTTTCTGCATCTCAGAAAAGGTTTAATTAATATCTTGTAATGCAAGCCGTGTTTCTGTCAAAGCTAATATGTTAACTTAATACTGAGTTCTAGTTGCACAGAATGTGTGACTGACATAAAACAATCCTTAATTGTATTTGTTTTAGTGACACGATATCTGTGGACCATTCTATTTAGAATCAAGTTTCACTGTTTTTAGATAGACCTCTGAACCTGGCAGATCCTCAAATGTGGTGTTGAAGCATTAACTGCTAGGTATTTTTTATCCAAAATACATTTCTGAAATCACTTTCTTTTCATAAAATCGCAATCTATCGGTTCACAAGTGTATTGGGGCTTTCACTCTAATTAACTTCCCATTCCGATTTTGACTTTTTTAATCGTAACATAACATTGGGCCAGTGCAAAAAGCACAGCTATGTCTTCACAAAATGCAAGATTTTAACCATTTGTGGTGAGTTGGCAGAGCGGAAAACATTTTACAAAAATGGGGCTATCTGATCCTTACAATTGTTATATTTCTATGAAATGATTGTATTTAAGATTAGCGAAAAAGTCCATACTTCTGTTTCGTTTTCGAAATTGTATCGATTTGTAACCATCCAAATTTGGTCAATTTTGCATCCAAATAAATTTTTGTCATTTTTAAGATTTGGCAAATATGCTTTCTTGGCCACATTTTTGCGACATTTTAGAACAATTTGCTGTTGCCACAGTTTCTTTGAACAATGTCTTTAAGCAATCTTGTTATAGTGATTATAAGAAGATATTTTTGTCAAAATTAGAAAACGTTATTAATAGTTAACAAACAATCCACTTTTATTATGTCGGTTGCAGCCAAGAAAACTAAGCTAGTCATACTCTACAACTTGTAAACCTAAAAGAGTAATGTTTAAGAGCTTGTGTACCTTGAGAGCAATTGCCAAACTGGTGCGGCCTATACTTTCCTTTCCAGTTATTTTCGCCATCTAGAAGTAGTGAAATTTTTGGAACTTTGTAAATCTAACAGCTTAAGGTTTAAGAGGTTGGACACCTTAAGAACAATTGCCACGCTGATGCCGCTTAAACGTTAGCCATCAAGAAAATTATACAATGTTGAAAAATGCTGTCTGTCCCACTTTGTGTTTTAGTCTAATCTTGTCAATCACATGTCTTTTATATGAGACATAGCCTTGGTCGAATAATTCCATTAAAACGCATGTTTATAATTTATGGCCGTTTTGGCTAGAAGACACACTAGACCAAAAAATATTCAATGTATAAGTTAGCGTATTGCTTAATTGTATACAGCTTAATCGCATAGAAGACGTTGTTTAGTAAAAAATAACCTGATAATTGCTAAAACACTATCATTCGGGTAATATTTGCAATGCTTATCTCTGCTTATAGAGTTTCGTGTGCAAAAATCCTGTGCTGTTTTCCTCATTGTTGCAGATATATTCGTAGTCATTGTGAGTCAACGAACACCAGGAATGATTACTATTCCAGGGCGACTGCAAAGCGTCGGGTCGGTGGAAGTAACACTACGAGAAACGTAAAATACTATTTCTTACTTTATTTTTTAAATAAACCAGTAAGTTGAGAAATGTCGCGTTTCCCAGCCACTCTCACGTACTTCTACCCTACAGTAACGACAAGTGTATCAATCGAAGTGAGCTTCAACACCTCTACGCTGAATCACACAATGTGTAACAAACGAGCTACGAAAGCTAAAATGCACACAAAGAATTAATCTGACTGTGCATCTTAAAAGAGCACAAAACGGATTTAAAGTCAGAATTGCTAGTCTTCACTTGCTGTCACGGACTGCGTTGCTTTGTACGAGATGTTCCAAATTGAAGAAATTAAATGTTGAAACATTTAATCTGGCAATCAATTTTATTTTAAATTTGCCTTCAAATTAGCAGCTAATACACATTTGCCGAATTTGCCGGATCTGTTACAAATTTGAGTTATTCAGGCATAATGGTTCTCTTTTGTTGCCTTTTCTGCAACTTTCAAGGTTGTAAAGAAATAAGTAGCTCTGTCGTAATTATGAGGGCATATATCTATGACATCACTGAATTCACTGAAGGCTTCATTTTGATGAGTAATTTAAAAATGAAATATCTAGTGTATTATCAGATAAACGTCATAATAAATATCAACTAAAATAGCTATGACACCTTGACGACAAAAATCAAACTTAATTCGATCACGCGTTCCCCAGTAGTGCTTTTTTCCTTGTTTACAATATAGCATGATATGGATAGTGCACACTAAACAGAAAAATATAATGACTGAGCCACTTCTGCATGTTAATAAGCTATGAAATCAATGTCATATTGGACAAGCACCGAAAAAAGATGGAATTCTAATAGATTCAGAAAATATATACTAATAAAATTTAAATATCCTTAACAGAGTTGTAACAACCAGTTCAAGTGCTTTTTTTGCTCTCTGCACATTGTCTTTGATTTGTTTGGACAGTCTTGAAGCTGTGACGGCAAATGGGCACCGCCACTTGACGGATCTCAGGTGTTGCTTAAAATCATAGTTCAATCTCAACTTTCAATATCCATTAAACAACAACAGCTATGATATAACTGTACATCATACACGTGTAATCTCTGCTTCTATCGCCGTAAGGCATTATTGTTGGAATAAGATATCCCTACTGCGCAACCACGTCGACAAGATTTTCAAGTGCTTTCAGATTGCCTTTCATATCCGTATGAAGTCATTAATTTTATTTCTAGTTACATTATAACACCTGGAAATTTTACTTTCTTAATGCTACAAAATTCGCATAGTCATCTCTGTTTTTCGATATTTTGTCGGCAAATCCCAAACACGCAATGAGGTAAAATGTGGACATTTTACACGCGTCTGGTGATGTATCCAATCTAAGGCTATGTAAAATTTAAATACAAAAGACGCTTTAGATGATGTGTTTTATGGATAAGAGGCTTACACCCCACAAGGATGATAAAATAACATATGAGTAGACGTATAGATGGCCCAACTCAGTGACTCGTTCTGTCTGCATTCAGTGTTTGTTGATCGCTAAAGAAAGAAAAATCAATGCGGATTAGCATGGCGAGAATAGATAAAAAGAACAGGTTCTTTGTACCGGTCATTATGTTCTCTAATTTTATTTTTGAAGGCAGAATTATCAAACCTAGCTGATTGTTTAATTTACTACGAAACATTGCTGTTAGATTTTATTATCCCTACCTAATTGTTGATATTATCTCCACTTTTTGAGCTAAAAACATTGAACCAAATTTTTAAGTGATCTTTTTCCGTTATGTTTTATCGGAGCATTGTTTCGAATAAATTGCTTTTTAAGGGGCGTTCTTTTTTAAATTAAACAGTTTGATTGCATACACCACAAGTGTGCTAATAACGTTGCAATAGATGTAACATTCAAAAATTAATTTGAAATCATTTTCAAACCTTATTGTATATATTCTAAAATACGGACTTTTTATGACATCGGTTTGTACCACTTGCATCATGCTAAAATCTATCACAAAGTTTGATCGAAAACCTACTCCTAGAAAATTTCTTTAAAAGATATGGAAATAATATTTTCTGACCAAAAATATTTAAAATCATTCACACTGGCAAAAATTCTCGTTTCTACGAAGATAGTGTTTGATCCTGTTCTTAGGTGGTGATGATTACTTTGATAATATTAGTCTGTTGAATGAGTTATTTTATGTAAATCTTAAACATGCGGAAAGTTTTGAAAGCATGGCTCTTGTTCATTCTTGTATTTGTAATAAAAGTTCCTTTTTGGCTGGTCCATATGTATTTAACAAGTTTGATTGCTGCGTTCTGTGATTAGGACAACTAATTGTTACTTGATCCGGTGCCTACTTTTTTTGGCAATCAAGTCAAAAGTGGTGTCTCATTTAAAAAATGGAGAAATGAGTATTGAGACATTCATTTTACCTGGAAAATACATTGGTGTGCTAACAGTCCGATATCTAGGATATTTCCGAATCGCTAAGAATTTCAAACCTTAAACATTAACAATTTAAAGCCGTTTATCGGTACGAAACATTGTTTACAACGCTTGAATAACACTTTCTATGGTTTTTCTGTTGTAAGTATGCTAAAGGCTGAGACGAATGCTAATGCTTTCATGCCTAAACTTCATGCTACACTCCTAACTATATTGCATTTGTACAGACGCCCGCACGAAAAAATGGCAATTGTTTTTGCTGAACGGAATAATTTTTTTTCTTTAAGCCTTCGCGGGCGTAGGTTTTATGGCAACTGTCATTGTCTGAGTGAAACAGATCGAAAATTTCCCTGGTTTTGTAACTGGTTGAAAGAATCCTCTAAACTTGGCGTGTGATTGACAGACTTTCGGCATCCTAGATTCTAGACTGCGAACTCACGATTTCCACCCAGACATCTTGCAATTTCATCATGACGCTACATGTCGCACTTTGTGCTCATTTGGCAAAGTTCCCACCCTCGAGGGAGTTACTGCTTTATATAAATCGCTTTTTTTTACTTTTTGTTCATCAATCTCAGTAATGCTGCTTAGAGAACAGCAATTGCGAATTCTTTCAGTGACAAAAATTCTGTAACATAATTTGGTGCGCAGCAAAGTTTCGATTTTTACACGCCAACATTTGAAATTGCCAAAGATGGACGAAAATGGGCAAAGAAAAAAGCTTTTGTATATGGCTCACCCTTATTGACAGCGTTGCCTGAGCGGCTCTAAAAACACCACTACCCCCGCAGTGTGTCCTTCAAAAGAGTAAGTGACATGAAAGCCAATGGCAGCAGCGAGCGAAGCTCACCGACACAAGTCGAACTGAACGCCGCCAAATACATCCCCCGTGATGTTAGAAAGTTTGCTGTACATTACGAATTCGTCGACGACAGCGTTTATGGAGTTCCTGAACGAGAAACGAGAGCGAGGAGTGTCCCCTGACTGACAGAAAAAACGCTGCTAAATGCGCATGACTTCGAAGCCTGCTTCCAGAGGAAAGCAACGGCACAGCCCAACGAGCCAAAACGCGTTGCCTCGAAAGAAACCAAGGACAAAGAGATGTGCTGCAGTTACAACATTCACAAGGGCTGCACCCAGTACAGCTGCAGATTCGCCCATGCTTGCAGCATGGGATCGGAGATGTATCCGGAATATCTAAAACCCCAAAACCCATCTAGCCCAACTTCAGTGAAATTGGGAGCAATTTTAGAAGACCGTCAGGACAAAGAATTCCCACTAGAGCAGCTTTCAAATGATGCTAGCATTTTAAACGTAAACACAGACCAAATCCAACCCCGTGAGACAGCTAATAGCTGCGTTGCGAAGAGCAGATTTAGGATAACGTGGAGGCAGAAATAAGGCAGAAACTACAGATAGGTCGCGATAGAACTGTGCAGCAGAAACGAGTTATCGTGTCTTCGATCTCCATGATTCGGCTGGCAGCCATACAACGGATCATTCAACAGTTTAGCTTCTCCCTACAAAACGCAGTATCCTTGGCGAGACAGGGATCCAATATGAGTAAGGTCGACCTAAAATCCGTTTATCACCACGTCAGTCTCAACCTGTTGGCAGCACTTTACGGGTCTGAAATTAAAGTACGTGTCACACATACATAATCTACAGGCGCGACACAATGAAAGCCATGGGTTGCCTTAGCCACCTGTTGGGTTCGGTCGGTTTCTCTATCAGCTGGGATAAGTCACTTCTGTCACCCAATTACCACCTAGAGTTACGCTAAACACGTTGGACTACACCCTCTCAATCCCGTAGGTCAAGCTGCAGAAGACTGGATCGCTCAGCTGGTTTGAACGCGTTGATCTCGTTGTACGCCCCTCTGTGTGCCGCGCCATTGCGCTAACGACGTAGCCCGCACCAGCACGAACCAATAGCGAATTGCACCACAGTTTCGTTTCGCAACGATTAGCATGCTTTGTAGCTTCTTCAACGGCACGTGCAACTTCGCTATGGAGAAAGCTCTGTACATTGTTATGTACACAAACCAAGAAGTCGTGCGCACATCGCTTAGCTCCAAGATGTCAGCAATAAGTGCCTAGACTGTTACCGCTCTAGGATATGCCTGACCTAGCTCATTAATATCAAGGAATTACTCGCAAATTTTCCGTCTTCTAAGACAACACTGTGACTCTCACCTGTGAAACCGGGCTTCATCAAGAAACGGGATCGCCTGGAATTGTTTGACAGATATTCTTCTGATGTGTGCTTCCTATAACATTAAGCTGACTGTTTCGCATATCAGCAGTCGTGCAAATAAGCTCGCAGACACATTTTTGAGTCTTCAGCTTCTCCCACGCTACCTTTGCCCTCGCACACGTCACCTTGGCCGACTAATGCAATCGCATATCGCAAGAATCCATGTCTTTGTGCTTCGGAAGTGATCAGGCACTCGGCAATACTGGACCGCGAGATAGCTGAACCGAGAAAGCAGCCTTTGGACGGAAAGCAAATATCCACCTTGGTCAGTGTTAATACCTCCGCTTAGTGTTTAGAAACTCAAATCTGCAGAACTATATCTGTTTGGGTAACTTCTACTTTTTTGGCACTTTGAGTGCCTCCGCCTTGCTTTATTTCTATCTTTAAGTGTTGTTCAATCCAGAAAAGAAGCAGAATACAGAATACTCATACTTTTATTGACGGTATATCGCCTGATTCTGTGTTACAGACGCAATTAAGTTATTCGGAAATTGTGGTTAGATGGAAGCAGCCTCTCAAGACACAAAACAGAGCTATTATAACATCTTACCTATCTTTTGGACTCACGTTTAGGTACATTACATTGATAAAAAATACTTAAAATAAAATACTTAAAACAGTTCCAGATTGGCCAATGTATTTAGTTAGCTGCCTAATGCGTATTACTACACGCTTGGCTTCCAAAGCCAGATATTTGTGATAAACATATTGCAATATAACAGCAGCTGCTTTACTTATCATAACAGTGATATCACCAGATTATGAAATTTTAGGCCTGAATATATGCCTGAATTAAATACGCTAATATTTAAATATGTCAAATTAACATGTTAATATTTATAAGTAACAAATTCTAAACAACAAGTTTAAATTCATAAAAACAATGATCTTTTACTACAATGCAGTTATGTACATATTAAAAATGTTCAATCATGCAGTCTTGCACATATTTGAAATGTTGAAGACTTCTCAGTATTTAGAAAGTGCTCAAACTCGATGTTTACGAAGAAGAAAAGCGCTTAAAGCAAGACCAACATTATACATAAGGATACAGAAAAGGTCGAACAAGTTTAAATATGTGAAAACACGAAGTCGCGTTACTGGTTGCAGTTTGAGCTTTTTAAACATGTTTGGGGAGTGGGTAGTCATACTCAGATTTCCTCACTGAGATTTGCGCTACCATTATCCTAAAAAATTTTTCTGATTTAGAACCAAGTGGACGCCCTCTTTTTAAGATATAGATATCTGAACGTATATTTCAAGTCAGTTTCATATAAATTAGAACACATATATATTTCAAATTTTTTATAATTCAAGATTGACACTATACCCGATTATTACATAAATGTGGGTTTATAATTAAGGTCCTAAGGCAAGGATAATAATATATTGAAAACGTAAGGCTTAAATAGGCTAAAGTGGAACATTTTTGATGTGCGTTTCGCATAGATTATACAAACAAACTTTTTAAAAGCAAGGAGTATAAACTACACCTGCCAAAGAGTGGATCTGCCAACTTTGAAACTCCTAGACTAGCTAGCCGCAAAAGCTGGCAAAAAAGAATTCCTCAAGAATTCATAAATTCATCGTTCGAACTATAATGACATCAAGAAATGACCAACATGGCATATAACCACAATATCTTTAGTGGTTAGAAACAAGGAAAGTACTCATTGAAACATTTATAGTGACAAAGGACAATATCAATTCAAATGGATTAAAAACTGGCGTAATGTCATTTTCATAATATGTTAGATTTAAATAAAATAAAATTGTTTAGCCTAATATACCAAGGGTTTGTCGTTATCCGAGCCATTACAGATCATATATCACGTGTCTGTTCTTACTTTTTACTTTTTAAGGTATAAAGAAAATACGCAATTTTAAGGTGTATAGAAAAAGTGTTTGAAGATTTAACAAAAAATCAGTAGTATAATTGACATTTCAGACTTTTATTATAATAACCGTATGGAGATTGTTCTGTTGTTGTTACTCAATTTGTAGATATGAAGCAATTGAAAAAAATATAGAAATTAAAGTAAAGTAATAAAACTAGACATAGTTGATTTTAAAATCAAGTTGGTTTGTTAAAGCCCTTTATTGTGACTTTTTCGTATGCTTCGCTATCTATTGATAAAAATCTAATTTCATAAATGCCTAATTCGATTCATGTGCTGTACCCTACAGAAATAACAATGCTTGCATGCTAATTTGCCTTACCTTTACTGCACACTATGCACGACTAATTCTTCCTTCACAAAATGAACATTTTGCACATTTTCAGCTAGGTAAGTAAAAATCACAGCATCTCTGCTTCAACTTATTTTGGTATTGATCCATTGCTTCATTGTATTGGCAGTTTTTAAAGAAGAAAGGGCGATTTTTATTTAGACCTAACGTCAATTTACGGAATATAATATAGTCTTGCTCGCAACCTTGTTAAATTACTAGCAGTTCTAATGTTATTTAATTTTGTCTATGTGATGAAAAAGGATGGCATTATCATCACGCTAGCTTTTTACAAAATTTTGATGAACTCCTCTTGTCACAAATAAATATCTGTAAGTCACTTAGCAGAGTAAGTGATTTGTCATTGAAAGGGGAAAAGAAGTTATCGACTTTTAGAGCAATGTCATTCATTACCCTTTCAAATCCCTGACAGTTTTTTTTTTGGAAAATGCGAAGTAATTGACCATAATTAATTACAAGCATTAAAGATTTAAAGCATTAAAAAATAACCAAGATGCTCTGATCGAAGATTACAAGCCGTAGCTTTTTTATTGCTAACAGCGGTTAGCTGTAAATCCTTGTCAACCCAGACCTCTTGGCATGTTTATAAGCTACCAAACAGTTGCCTTGGCAGTTTTTCTCAAAGAAAGAGAACTTTCTGTAGAAATGAAAGACACTTTCTCTCTGGATTGCTCCAGCATTTGCAGATTAAGCATACTTTACAGAGATTAAAGTTTAAAACATAATAAATTTTATTGTTTAAAAAATCGTAATAGAAATACTGACAGTATTACATTTTCGGTAATTTGTGTCATTAAAGTCAAAGAAGCCTTGTGTTTAACGTTGTAGAAATGATCAAATGAGGTTTTTAAATATTTTCTTTCGTATAGCATAGAATCCTTTAGGTGTTTGAGCAGTGACTTAGGGGTTGAAGAGTACTCCGTAACATTCTGCATGCTGACATTAAATGAGCCCTTGTTTTTGTTTTAACGTGTGATGTATACCAGCACATAAGTATGTTGTTCTGAGATTGAGTAGTGTCTTGGACTTAACTTTTTTTTATAAATTGAAGGGTCCAAGGCTATTGCCGATGAAGTTTACATATCTCTGTGCCACGTACCGAGCCATCTAGGAGTCATTTGGAGAGTTCATAATTTGTTGATGGATTGTCTATGCGTTGGCGGGCTGTGTTGTGACTGCTTTTAGTAGCATGATGGAAAAGAACACAAGTCGTCCCGCTGAGCCACTGTATGTATTAAGAAGGTGTGCTTTTCGTTTTAAGAACTGATATCATGGTTGTTGGTCCCGTATATGAGTAACTGTCACCCACATACATGCTGCCATATATGAGTACTTATTGATTACAACTCGCATGCATGGCGCCGTATATGAGGAATGATTTCTACGGGTTACTTCCATCCACGTACATGCCGCCGTATACAGTACTGTTTCAGACTGCCAGAAGATAAAGTTTGAGAAAAATAACATCAAGTTTCATATGTTGACCACATACGGAATTTAACTGCGCAATGCACGCAGTTTGCAAAAATGGTCAAAATGTCAGATCTTTAAATGAATAATTGTAATGTCTAATCTTCCCATCCATTTTATGCTAATTTTCATTCTAACGAATATTTTCCGTTGATGTGTCCTTAATTGCACCGAATCATGACACTTTGTTAACCATTTACTAAATGATGCGATTACCTCTATCAAAATGGATAAATTTTCTTAAACAGTAAGCTTTAAATTACATATCGAATAAGTAAATACCTATAACACCACACCATGAATAGTACCAAAACACAAGCAGCAACACCACATGATCATCAACAGTAACACCACAACAGGAATGGTACCAAAACAAATTAAAGGTACATAAGTGCACAAACAGTAACAGCAGAGTAACACAAACAGTAACAGTACAACAAGAATAGTACCAAAGCACAAACAGTAAAATCACAAGTACAACAAAAGTAACATCACAAGTACACAAACAGTAACGTTACAGGAACACAAACAATAATACCATAAATATACAAAGAGCCATATAGGGACACAAAGAGTAACACCACAGGAAGGATAGAATGAAAACACAAGCAGAAACACTTTTCACACACACAGTCAGAAGAACTACACAGTGCATCAAATTAGATGATTAAAAATTGAAATATTTCTGATAAATTGGAAAAAGACTAATTTACATATATGTACATGTAATTTACATGCTTTTCCATAATCGGAACGTTCGCACAATTTTCATGCTGGTACTTGAAAAAGTGATGTTTCCACTATTAGTTTATCTGCAATATTTTATCCAAGGCATTGTTATTTACAATATGAGCGCCTCTAAACATTCTCATATATTTTGAGTGAATCATATATGGCTGGTATATTATTGGTGTTAACATCCTTCTTCAGCGCTTCATACATAGCAGGCATATCTTCAAACTCACTTTGGGTATTGGTGTTTTGGGGCATTGAAAAATGTGTAGAAACGTTTTGATAATAATTCTCCTCAGGTTTTATAATTTCTAAATTGATGTTGCTAGATGAAGTCGGTTCTTGTTCATATTTATCATTTTGATCCCGTTTAACAGAGCTTCTTTCTTTTCCATTTTTGCCATTTGTTTTTCTACAAAACAAGCAAATTTAAATAACTAATTAGGTCCAAAAATGCACATTTAAGTAATAAGTACATGAATCTTTTATGACACAAGCATGTAAATTATTTCAAAATCAGTTAACAGAGAAAAATTTCATTAAGGTAATATATAGAAAAAAAGCATATACATACACACCTGCGTTTGCACCAAAATACAATAAATCCAATAACGCAACCAATCAATAAACAAGTGCAGACTCCAAGTGATGTTTGGTATGCTGTCACGTTATTCCCTTTTCCCGTAGAAGTTTCCTTTGGCATGTCTATACAAATAATATGTGTTATCAAGTTTTCTTATGTCAGACGCTATTAATGTAAGTTTCAAGCAATTTAATAATTTCATATTTGTATTTGATTTTAAGCTCCTGAATTGATCAACGAATGGGCTGTGTGAGTAACCTTTTTATCATAATTATAAAACTTGGAAAGTTTAATTTTCCTAGTGTAAATAAGTAAGTACTGGAAAGCAAAATTTCCCTTTTTTCTCTGCAATCATTTCCATGGAACTCGTCAAAATCGCAGATAGCTAGAAGACCAAAATGCCTGTCAGTCGGTAGCTATTCTTGTCTGAGTGAAATATAATTCCATATATATTGTGCTTTTTTCAACAATAATTTTATACCGGACATGAACGATAATAAACCATCAGTAGCCTTTTTGCTCGTTGAACAGTGAACAATTGGTTGTCGCATGAACAATCAGTGTTTTTAAAGCGCTCTGCTCGAGGTAAGACAAAATATATGCCCGTTTTTTGCTGGCAAGACGGAGATATACAAGGTCAGGTTCTGTTTCCTGGTGCTTTAATATAATCCCAAGTTAGATTTGTTCAAAAGGCATACCACTGGCTGCATAATTATACAATTTGTTGTACTTTTGCAACCTTGTTATAGCCCTTCAAATCATAGTTTTACATTTTCTCTCTCCCAAATGTTTTTGATGTTTGAATATATTTTCCCCCCGAACCCTTTAGTTTTTCAGCTAAAAATCAGCCAATTTTTCGAATGCTAAACTTAAGTGACTTTTATTTTGGCTTGATATGGTTTCAAAGAAATCACCTTTTTAGGGACGGTATTTCTAAAACAAGCAGTTGCTCTTTTTCTTCGGGAGAGATGAGGAATTTATATTCGATTTATAATCTTGAATAATGTTGAAAACATATCAAATCTATTGTGTTTATGGGAAAATAATGTTTGTATCAATCTTTTATCACCTCAGTGTTACTTATTTGATTGTTAATTTCTTAAGCAAACATTAAAAAGATAGTTTTTGTCATGAGATTTTTTACTTCAAATTATCAAAAAGCAAGCAATTTCTTGACTGTCTCGCAAAAAGTTCCTTCAAATCCTACATCACAGTTGCACATAAAGTGGTTAACACCATCAGCACACGAACCACCATTGTTACAAGGGCTGGATTCACATTCATTTGTTTCTGTCCATCAGCATATCTCACAAATTATTTTTAATTCAACAACAAATATCATTATCATTATTATTATATACAAAAATATAATATACTAATAGTTAATACTATCACAATGCAACAACAAACTACTTTTGTAACGTACTTTACTTCGAGACTGTAAGTGCAATCTTTTTCAAGCCATTTAACTTTTAAAACCCTCCGACAAGCAGTTGCTCTTTTTCTTCGGGAGAGATGAGGGACTTATATTCGATTTATAATCTTGAATAATGTTGAGAAAATATCAAATCTATTGTGTTTAAGGGAAAATAATGTTTGCATCAATCTTTTGTCACCTCAGTGTTACTTATTTGATTGTTAATTTCTTAAGGAAACATTAAAAAGGTAGTTTTCGGAATGAAATTTTTTACTTTCAAATTATCAAAAAGCAAGCAATTTCTTGCCTGTCTCGCAGAGAGATCCTTCAAATCCTGCAACACAGTTGCACATAAAGTGGTTAACACCATCAGCACACGAACCACCATTGTTACAAGGGCTGGATTCACATTCATTTGTTTCTGTCAAACAGCATATCTCACAAATTATTTTTAATGCAACAATAAATATAATTATCATAATTATTATATACCAAAATATAATATACAAATAGTTAATACTTTCACAATGCAACGACAAACTACTTTTGTAACGTACTTTGATTCGAATCTGTATGTGCAACCTTTTTCAAGGCATTTAACTTTTAAAACTCTCCGACAAGCAGCTGCTCTTTTCTTCGGGAGAGATGAGGGACTTATATTCGATTTATAATCTTGAATAATGTTGAGAAAATATCAAATCTTTTGTGTTTCAGGGAAAATAATGTTTGCATCAATCTTTTGTCACCACAGTGTTACTTATTTGATTGTTAATTTCTTAAGCAAACATTAAAAAGATAGTTTTCGTAATGAGATTTTTTACTTCAAATTATCAAAAAGCAAGCAATTTATTGCCTGTCTCGCAAAAAGTTACTTCAAATCCTTCATCACAGTTGCACATAAAATTCACTGTGTTATCTTCTTGTTGAGTACTTTAGCCAGAAAATTTCAGAAAATTGAAACTAAATTTTTCCAAGTTTCATTGACTTAGCTTTAGCCATTTCGGAGCATTCTTATTAGACTTTCGCGTTTATCTGATCCACTTGGAATTCTGCGATTATAAGACAGATACTAAGAGGACGGGAACAACTTTTTGATGCCGTTCCGCTTTGTGTTTATACACGACAGATTCGCCTCTGTTACTGAGCAATGATATCGCTGCATGGCCGGTCTTTACAGGCTGCTTAGGCTTACACACAAACAACCGTACGCGGGGATACTTGGTGGCACATGTGTCACCACGTTTGTCATAAAAAAGACGAGAAGAAAGGGGGTAATTTTGGGGACCGGTGCCTGTGGGTGCGGAGTGTCAGTGTCGGTAAAAATGTTACTGTTCATTCAATATCGTGAGTTAGTACCCCTTCCTTAAAAAATGGCGCTGTTTCAGAACTGTAATCAGCATTTGGGAGGGAAATTACAGTGTGACTCTGTTAAGTTATAAATGGGGTGTTTTTCAAACGGGTAGATTTAAGATATCATAGACACGAATGGTAATCAAGTTCAGGTGAGCACCCCTTCACCCCATATCGAGCTGTGGTTGCAGTAAACGAACGCTAAACACTGCCGTTGAATCTGAGTTACACTGTACCTGTTACAGTAGTTGAAAATGTCCGTAGCACCCTCGGCAAAGCTGTTGGAGAATTCCTCTATGCAGCTGTTAGCCTCTTCCATCCAGGGCGGAAGTTGCTCTTCATCCACCGAGTTGCTATTGCTGTCCCATCCTGTGTTATCCCTGGATGCTTGAATATGAAGGTTTGTCGGACGTAATGATTCCATATAAAAGTGACACATATTCAGTTGTAAGTTACAGTTGTGATATTTATTGGAAGCTCACATGCGAAAGAGATGACAATGGATGAAGGCTTAAGAATTTAAATTAAAACGTGGCATTGTGTATGCCACGTTTGCCCCTTTTGTGTATGTACACAAAACTGAGTATTTTCTTGCCTGTTCAAAGGTTTACGTGGTAGATTATGTATGTAATATATCTCTGCCCCGCCCCACCCACCCTCCCTCCCACCACGACCTGGGCCATGACTTACTTTTTACCGGCACTGACAGCGATCCTCCTACGATGAGCAAAATCACAGTCGCTGTCAGGATCACAGCTGTCATCCTCAGATGTACGCTAAACAAGAACATATAACATGCTGCCAATACCATATGCATGTGTAACAACATCAAGTTTTACGGTTTTCAATGATTTGGTCATTGATTTGGACGAATACTGTCTTTTGTCAACGGGAACGGGAGCAATCCTGGTTAAAACAAAACCTAAAAAAACATTAAATAAAACTTACTGTAAATCGTATGAATCCAAAGAACAAATCCGAATTTATGTGTTGTTGTACCAAGCTTCTGAGTCAATGTGCCTTGACATTGGTCTCTGGCTAAACTTCAGACAAATTTAGAAAATTGCCATGTAGGAGGGGAATATGACTGTCTAAACCCTCCGAACTGTTAAATGTATAATTTCCTTTCCTACTTGCATGTGCTATTTTGTGGAGACAATGGCTTGACAAACAACTTTGACAATTTGATTTCGTGTTTTTTGACACAGCGGAGTCAATAACAATGCGGGCACTGTGGCCAAGCATTACACTTGAGAGTGAACCTATGTCATTTTTAAGGCTGACACACATTTTGAAATGAATAAAACACAGACATATTTGCTAAAGCTTTTTAAACAACACTTTTACAAGAAGTATTGTATATAAACCATTAAATCAGCCCATGTTTTTTATTATTATTATTATTATTATTATTATTATTATTATTATTATTATTATTATTATTATTATTATTATTATTATTATTATTATTATTATTATTATTATTATTATTATTATTATTATTATTATTATTTTTTATTAGTGAAGGTGGTGGTGGTGGTGGTGGTCGTCGTCGTCGTGGTGATGGTGGTGGTTGTGGTGGTGATTGTTGTGGTGGTGTTGGTGGTGATGGTGGTGGTGGTGGTGGTGATGGTGGCGGCGGTAATGGTGGTGATGGTGGTGGTGGTGGTGATGGTGGTGGTGGCGGTAATGGTGGTGATGGTGGTGGTGGTGGTTGTGGTGGTGGTGGTGGCGGTGGTGATGGTGGTGGTTTGCGGTTTGTTTAAAAAAAATTGCTCTTTATATGTTTTATAGTACAAATAAAACATTAATGTGAGTAGGATAAAAGTGGGGTTTCTAAAACATATATAATGGGGTTTCAAACACATATATAATGGGGTTTCTAAAACAGTGACGTCATTGTTTTAGAACCCCGATGGGTCTAGTAAAACAGTGACGTCATATGGACGTCATATGGACGTCATATGGACGTCATATGAACGTCATATGAACGTCATATAAACATCATAATGACGTGATAGGGACAGTGGGCAGTCATTCAAACGGGCAGCCATTCAAACGGGCAGCCGGGGCAAATGGGCAGCCAGGGCGAATGGGCCTCCGTGAAAAAAGGATCAACCGGGCCATCGCAAAATCAATTAAAAATGAGCAAGCAATGTTTCCTTAAGCCAAGCTATTTTTAGCCCAGAGAGCTTTCTCTCTCTCCATCACACCTACGGCAGACGCGGGCACACCTCCCCAAACGTACAAGTTCGCCATTTTTTAAACAGACAACTCATAGCTACATGGTTAGAGCTCACCTATAAGGCCCCCTTAAAGTCAAAAGGGGTATAAAAAGGGGTATAAAAATAGCCCCCCTTTTTTAAGCATTTCCCACACTCTCATGCATACACACACATACTAACACCATGACAGATGTTTAGCGCTTATTTCGTATTAGTGGGTGGCTCTTAAAAGAGCCGGGAGGTGTTGGTTTTTGCTGCTGCTGCCGGTCCCCGGTTTAATGAAACTCTACAAGATCTTGGACTGGCCTTGCACAGTGGCTCATTTGCTGGCTGTTAAATACAAAATGGTCCGTTTTCAGCCCGCATGTAAAACATCCTGTTGTATACTGATCATTAAGCGCCGTCAGATGAGTCCAGAGTGCAGCACAATAAATACAGGAGTGATGTCCGCAGTCAACAGCAATAACTCGATCGGGACTTAGCATACAACCACATCCGATGCATATGTCTAAGTCCTGTTGGAGGAAGAATCTTGCCCACGCTGGATACTCCTCCTCTTCGAGTCTTGACGGGATTGACTCTCCCAGCATGGTGGACCGAAAATACGCTTCGACGTAATGCCCCTCTTCAATGTTGCGCAAACGCTTTCCAAGCGTCACCATCCTGTTGTAGAAAACCGGAACGCAGAGGACCTAGGCGTTGGCCGGGTCCGGCAGCAGCTGATAGAAGAAGAATCTCGCAGGTAGGTTGACTGGTAGAGTCACCGGCACATGCACCTCCCGTACATGTCTAAGCGTTAAGCCATCGTTTAAAGCGAAGAACAACTCCATTGTGGTGAAAGTTCAAAGCGGTTGTGAACCTGAACTGAAATGACTAGCAGTTATATACCACCTCAAGTGAGGACCCTCCCCCCAGAGATAGAAGCAGACTGACTGCATAGAGTGAGAGGACTTCCCCCCCCCCCACCGGGTACTCATAGATGTACTCTGTAAGGACCCCCCCCCCTCTAGGCCGGCATATACTGTGAGGATGATCACCAGTGTATAGTAGTATATAAATGGGGGTTGAAAGCAACACTTCCTAAAACAAGCAGCAGATATCTACAAGTCGTACAATCGCAGTGATGCGGAACGGAAGGGCAGTAACGCTCACGACAGAATGCTATAAGTGTTGGATGTGGTTAGAATATCCAGGACAACCACACAACTGCCCGGTACACCACAGTGCACCACGTCGCTACTGTTGCAAAACCTGCGGTGGTTTGCTATGGTACAAGTTTACGGCAAATTACCCGGACAAGAGCCAAAAACGGACTGCTGGTGGTCGGGTGCGACGCTGAGAAACAAGTATTACAATTTTCATCCTTTCAAGTGCTCAAGAAGACCTTTCACGATGGAGCAGTTTTACAGATACCAGTGTAGTTGCGGAAACCCGACTTGTTGGTGAAGAGCCAACTTACTAACATCTTTCGGCCCTTCCAAGTTCCATCCTCTGATGTGAAATGAAAACGCAAATTCTGTCTATGTATGAGTGTGTATAAAAGGGTATGTCTGAGATTACATTTCAGCATTTCAGTTTCAGCAGTTGACGTAACAACAACAACCAGCTAAGATGAAACGTGAAGAGCATGGGAAAGGAGCAAAGAGGCGAAAGATGGAAGAAGATGACATTTGGCCATACGGTCCAGTTCAGTGTACGGAATGCAATGTGAAATTTCCATCTATGGATACCTTTGAGGCACATACATGTAGTAAAGCTGAGATGAAAACTATAGTGAAACATGCTCGTGAACAGCTTGGGAAAGGAGCAAAGAGACGAAAGATGGAAGAAGATGACATTTGGCCATACGATTTAGTTCAGTGTACGGAATGCAATGTGAAATTTACTATACATTGAAGTACATACAGCTACGTTAATGCCTCTGGAAGCAAGCAGTTTTATTTCACTGCCGAAGAAAGTGAAGAAAACAAAGGGTGTGATAAACATTGAGAATGATGACAACAAGTGTTTTTTATGGTCAGTATTGGCTTACCTTCACCCTTCAAAAAGCAACCTAAATCACGTGAAACTATACAAACCATTTGAGAAGGAATTAAAGGTAGAGGGTATGACATTTCCGACACCAATTACGGACATTCCAGAGTTTGAAAAGGAGAACGATGTAGCCATCAACGTGTTTGGATATGAACAAGATGTAGTTGTTCCAATACAACTGAGTCGAAACGCAGTGCGAGAGAAATCAACTTACTTCTGATTAGCAATGACAAGACGAGGCATTACTGCCTCATCAAGAATTTTAGCAGACTTATGTCTTATCGATCAAAGCATAAGAGTACATATTTTTATTGTTTCAACTGTCTTCAAGGGTTTAAACGACAAGATCTTTTAGATAAACATCGTAAAGTGTGTGACAAGAATGGAGCACAACGTTTATCATTTCCCAAGAAACACTATCAAGTTCAAGAAGGTAGCTTAACAACAGCGAGCACCTTTTGTGATTTATGCTGACTTTGAACGTTTCACGCAAAAGCATGAAGAAGGGGACAAGTATCAACATCATCGTCCAAACAGCTTTGCCTTTGTGGTTGTGAGCCAGTACGACACACGTGCACCAGTTGTGTATCGAGAAGACAACGCCGCAAAGGTCTTTTTAGACCATATGGTGAATGAACGTGATTGTATTGTATACGTGGTTTAGAGCAACCAAAGGAAATGGTGATGAGTCGTGAATACAAAGAGAATTTCTTGAAAGAGACGTTCAGACTTTTATTTGAGTTGAATTGACGTTGTTTCGCCTGATTCTGTGTTACAGACGCAATTAAGTTATTCGGAAATTGTGATTGGATGGAAGCAGCCGCTCAAGACTCAAGAACAGAGCTATTATAACATCTTACCTTATCTTTTGGACTTTTGGACGTTTATATACAATACATTGATACAAAATACTTAAAATAAATACTTAACACAGTTCCCGATTGGTCAATGTATTTAATTAGCTGACTAATGTGCATTCCAAAGCCAGATATCTGTGGCAAATATATTGCAATACAACAGCTGCTGCTTTACCTATCACAACAGTGATATCACCAGATTATGAAATTTTAGGCCTGAATATTTGCCTGAATTAAATACGTTAATATTAAATATGTCAAATTAAAAGGTAATATTAATAAGTAATACATTCTAAACAACAAGTTTAAATTCATAAAACGATGAACTTTTACCACGCAGTTTTGCACATATTACAAATGCTCAATCATGCAGTTTTGCACATATTTGAAATGTATATTTCTCAGTGTTTAGAAAGTGCTCGAAATAAAGTAACCCTAATACACAACACGATTAGTCATAACATTTGAAATGAAATAAGAGACGTACTCATTATCAAAAATGACCAGTTAGGCAAGCACTCATAAAACTCAATGTTTACGAAGAAGAAAAGTGCTTAAAGCAAGACCAACATTATACGTGAGGATACAGAGAAGGTAGAACAAATTTAAATATGTGAAAACAAGAAGTGATTACAATTTCAGCTTGTTAAACATGTTTGGGGAGTGGGTAGTCATACTCAGACTTTCTCACTTAGATTCGCGCTACCATTATACTCAAATCTTTATCTGATTTAGAAGCAAGTGGACGCCCACTTTTTAAGATATAGATATCTGAATATATATTTAAAATCAGTTTCGTATAAATTAGAACACATATATATTTCAAATTTTTATAATTCAAGATTGACACTATAACAGAATCCTACATATGTGGGTTTATAATTAAGGTCCTAAAGCAAGGATAGTATTGAAAACGTAAGGTTGAAATAGTGGAACATTTTTGTTGTGCGTTTCACATAGATTATACAAACAACTTTTTAAAAGCAAGGAGGATAAACTACACCTACCAAAGAGTGGATTTGCCAACTTTGGGACTACTAGACTAGTTAGCCGCAAAAGCTGGCAAAAAAGAACTCATAAATTCATCGTTCGAACTATAATGACATTAAGAAATGACCAACATGGCACATAACCACAATATCTTTAGTGGTTGCAAACAAGGAAAGTACTCATTGAAACATTCGAAGTGACAAAGGACAATATCAATTCAAATGGATTAAAAACTGGTGTAATGTTATTTTCATAATATGCTAGATTTAAATAAAATAAAATTGCTTAGCCTAATATACCAAGGGTGTGTCGTTATCCGAGCCAGTACATATCACATATCACGTGTCTGTTCCTACTTTTTACTTTTAAGGTATACATAAAATACGCAATTTTAAGGTGTATAGATATGAAGCAATTGAAAAAATTAAATTAAAGTAAAGTAATAAAACTACACATAGTTGATTTTAAAAGTTGGTTTGTTAAAGCCCTTAATTGTGACTTTTTCGTATATTTCGCTATCTATTCATAAAAGTCCTATTTCATAAATGCCTAATTCAATTCATGTACTGTAAGCTACAGAAATAACAATGCTTACATGCTAATTTGCCTTACCTTTACTGCACACTATGCACGACAAATTCTTCCTTCACAAAATGAATATTTTGCACATTTTTAGGTAAGTAAGTTAAAATCTGTGCTGCAACCTACTTTGGTATTGATTCATTGCTTCATTATATTGGCAATTTTTAAAGATGAAAGGGCGATTTTTACTTAAGACCTAAGGTCAATTTACGGAACATAATATAGTCTTGCTCGCAGCGTTGTTAAATTACTAGCAGTTCTAATGTTATTTAATGTTGTCTATGTGATGAAAAACGATAGCGTTATCATCACGCTAGCTATTTACAAAATTTTGATGAACTCCTCGTGGCAAAAACAAATATCTGTAAGTCACTTAGCAGAGTATCTGATTTGTCATTGAAAGGTGAATAGAGGTTATTGACTTTTAGAGCAACGTCATTCATTACCCTTTCAAATCCATAATTCATTAAAAGCATTAAAGATTTAAAGCGTTAAAAAATAACAAAGATGCTCTGACTGAAGATTACAAGTCGTAGATTTTTTATTGCTTATAGCTCTCATATTATAGTGTAAATCCTTGTCAACAATGACCTCTTGGCATGTTTTATAAGTTACCAAATCCTTGTCTTGGCAGATTTATCCCAAAAAAGAGATTTTTCTCTAGAAATGAAAGACACTTTCTCTCTGGGCTGCTCCAGCTTTTGCAGACTAAGCATACTTTACAGAGATTAAACTTTAAAATTTACTAAATCGCCTATTTACTAAATTAGGCGATTACCTCTATCCAAATGGATAAATTTACTTAAATAGTAAGGTTTAAATTACACATGGAATAAGTAAATATCTATAACACCACAACAGGGATAGTACCAAAACACAAACAGCAACACCACAAGTTCACCAAAAGTAACACCACAACAGGAATAATACCAAAACAAATTAAAAGTACAAACAGTAACAGCAGAGAAGCACAAACAGTAACAGTACAACAAGAATAGTACCAAAGCTCAAACTGTAAAATCAAGAGTTCAACAGAATTAACATCACAAGTACACAAACAGTAACGGCACAGGAACACAAACAATAATACCACAAATACACAAGGAACAATATGCGGGACACAGAGAGTAACACCACAGGAAGATTAGTATGAAAACACAAGCTGGAACACTTCGAGTCCACTTTTCACACACACACACAGCCAGAAGAACTACACAGCTCATAAGATTAAATGATTAAAAATGGAAATATTTCTGATAAATTGGAAAAAGACTAATTTACATATATGTACATGTAATTTACATGCTTTTTCATAATCGGAACGTTCGCATAATTTTTATGCTGGTACTTGAAAAAATGATGGTTCTGCTATAAGTTGATCTGCAATATTTTATCTAAAGCATTTTTATTTACAATATAATGAGCGCCTCTAAACATTCTCATATATTTTGAGTGAATCATACATGGCTGGTATATTACTGGTGTTAACATCCTTCTTCAGCGCTTCATACATAGCAGGCACATCTTCAAATTCACTTTGGGTATTGGTGTTTTTGGTGATTGGAAAATGTGTAGGAACGTTTTGATAATAATTCTCCTCAGGTTTTATAATTTCTAAATTGATGTTGCTAGATGAAGTCGGTTCTTGTTCACATTTATCATTTTGATCCCGGTTAACAGAGTTTCTTTCTTTTCCATTTTTGCCTTTTGTTTTTCTACAAAAAAAAGCAAATTTAAACTGAGTAATAACTAATTAGGTCCAAAAATGTACATTTAAGTAATGAGTACATGAATCGTTTATTACACACGCATGTAAATTATTTCAAAATCAGTTAACAGAGAAAATATCACGTAATATATAGAAAAAAGCATATACATACACACCTGAGTTTGCACCAAAATACAATAAATCCAATAACGCAACCAATCAATAAACAAATGCAGACTCCAAGTGATGCTTGGTATGCTGTCACATTATTCCCTTTTCCCGTAGAATTTTCCTTTGGCATGTCTATACAAATAATATGTGTTATCAAGTTTTCTTAGGTCAGACGCTATTAATGTAAGCTTCAAGCATTAGTACGTGAATATGCAGATCAACTCAACTTAATAATCTCATATTTGTATTTGATTTTAAGATACTGAATTGATCAATGAATGGCCTGTGTGAGTAACCTTTTTATCAATATTATAAAACTTGGAAAGTTTCATTTTCCAAGTGTAACTAAGTATGTACTGGAAAGCAAAATTTCTCTTTTTTCTCTGCAATCATTTCCATGGAACTCGTCAAAATCGCAAATAGCTAGAAGACCAAAATACCTGTCAGTCGGTAGCTATTCTTGTCTGAATGAAATATAATTCCATAGATATTGTGTTTTTTCAACAATAATTTTATACTCGACATGAACGGTAATAAACCATCAGTAGCCTTTTTGCTAGTTGAACAGTGAACAATTGGTTGTGGCATGAACAATCAGTGCTTTTATAGCGCTCTGCTCGAGGTAAGACAAAATATATGCCTGATCTTTGGTGGCAAGACGGAGATATACAACAAGGTTAGGTTCTGTTTCCTGGTGATTATGTGCTTTAATATAATCCCAAGTTAGATTTGTTGAAAAGGTATACCACTGGCTGCTTAAATATACAATTTGTTGTAATTTTGCAACCTGGCTATAGCCCTTCTAATCTATAGTTTTACATTTTCTCTCTACCAAATGTTTTTGACTCTCTTTAAATATATTTTCCCTCAGAACCTTTTAGATTTTCAGCTAAAAATCAGCCAATTTTTTTGAATGCTAAACTTAAGTGACTTTTATTTTGGCTTGATATGATTTCAAAGAAATCACCTTTCTAGGGACGGTATTTATAAACTAGCAGTTGCTCTTTTTCTTCGGGAGAGATGAGGGATTTAGATTCGATTTATAATCTTGAATAATGTTGGAAACATATCAAATCTATTCTGTTTGAGGGAAAATAATTTTTGCATCAGTCTTTTATCACCTCAGTGTTACTTATTTAACTGTTATTTTCTTAAGCAAACATTAAAAAGGTAGTTCTCGTAATGAGATTTTATACTTTCAAATTATCAAAAAGCAAGCAATTTCTTGCCTGTCTCGCAGAAAGTTCCTTCAAATCCTGCAACACAGTTGCACGTAAAGTGGTTAACACCATCAGCACACGAACCACCATTGTTACAAGGGCTGGATTCACATTCATTTGTTTCTGTCAAACAGCATTTCTCACAAATTGATTTTAATGCATCAATGACTATAATTGTTATGTACCTAATTATCATTAATATTATGTAATAAAATAGAATAATGATGGTTATCCCGCAACGACAAAGTAGTTTCATGACGTATTTTACTCTGAAGCTGTAAGATCAACCCTGTTCGAGATATTTAGCTTTAAAAATTCTGCGATGTCATAATACAATCATAATGACATCGTAAATCCATAGTCTACTATATATCTGCCAGGTTCTAGTTTCGTTCCCTAGCCATTTCGTAGCAGATGCGGGGAAGGAAAAAAGAAAGAAGAAAAATGAAAATTAATAACAGAGGGGAAAGAAAAACGCTCGAAATGCCCAGTAACGCAATAAATGCTTGGAACTTTGTTCCAACTTTAAATTATCTAAAAGTTTAAGGTTTCTACCTATGTCACAGAAAATTCCTTCATATCCTGCATCACAGTTACATGTAAAAGAGTTGACAGTATCAACTTATCGAGATTTCGTTGTAACATTAAAAGAGTTATCTAAAAGCTAAAGGTTCCTACCTGTGCCACAGAAAATTCCTTCAAATCCTGCAGCACAGTTGCATGTTAAAGAGTTGACACCATCAACGCAAGCAGCACCATTTGCACAAGGATTTGATATGCACTCATCTATATCTGTCAAATATTTTTCACATATATTACGCTGATATTGAAAGTATATTAAAGCCATACTTTTTAAGGCAAATCAACTTTTACATCAATATTTTATTCTCTAACAGTAATTCATTTAACTACTAATTTTTGATACAAACATTAGAACGCTAATTTTCATAATTTCATAATGAGATTGTTATGAAAAAGCAAACAATTTTTTGCCTATCTCGCAGAAAATTCCTTCAAATCCTGCAACACAGTTGCACGTAAAGTGGTTAACACCATCAGCACACCAACCACCATTGTTACAAGGGCTGGATTCACATTCATTTGTTTCTGTCAAACAGCATTTCTCACAAATTATTTTTAATGCAATAATAAATATCATTATCAGTATTATTATATGCCAAAATATAATATATTAATAGTTACTACTATCATAATGCAACGACAAAGTACTTTTGTAACGTACTTTACTTCGAGACTGTAAGCGCAACCTTTTTCAAGGCATTTAGCTTTTAAAACTCTCCGACAAGCAGTTGCTCTTTTTCTTTGGAAGAGATGAGGGATTTATATTCGATTTATAATCTTGACTGATGTTGAAAATATATCAAATCTATTCTGTTTAAGGGAAAATAATGTTTGCAATAATCTTTTATTACCTCAGTGTTACTTATTAAATTGTTAACTTCTTAAGCAAACATTAAAAAGGTAGTTCTCGTAATGAGATTTTTTACTTTCAAATTATCAAAAAGCAAGCAATTTCTTGCCTGTCTCGCAGAAAGTTCCTTCAAATCCTGCAACACAGTTGCACGTAAAGTGGTTAACACCATCAGCACACGAACCACCATTGTGACAAGGGCTGGATTCACATTCATTTGTTTCTGTCAAACAGCATTTCTCACAAAATGATTTTAATGCACCAATGACTATGATTGTTATGTACCTAATTATCATTAATATTATGTAATAAAATAGAATAATGATGGTTATCCCGCAACGACAAAGTAGTTTTATAACGTATTTTACTCTGAAGCTGTAAGATCAACCCTGTTCGAGATATTTAGCTTTAAAAATTCTGCGATGTCATAATACAATCATAATGACATCGTAAATCCATAGTCTACTATATATCTGCCAGGTTCTAGTTTCGTTCCCTAGCCATTTCGTAGCAGATGCGGGGAAGGAAAAAAGAAAGAAGAAAAATGAAAATTAATAACAGAGGGGAAAGAAAAACGCTCGAAATGCCCAGTAACGCAATAAATGCTTGGAACTTTGTTCCAACTTTAAATTATCTAAAAGTTTAAGGTTTCTACCTATGTCACAGAAAATTCCTTCATATCCTGCATCACAGTTACATGTAAAAGAGTTGACAGTATCAACTTATCGAGATTTCGTTGTAACATTAAAAGAGTTATCTAAAAGCTAAAGGTTCCTACCTGTGCCACAGAAAATTCCTTCAAATCCTGCAGCACAGTTGCATGTTAAAGAGTTGACACCATCAACGCAAGCAGCACCATTTGCACAAGGATTTGATATGCACTCATCTATATCTGTCAAATATTTTTCACATATATTACGCTGATATTGAAAGTATATTAAAGCCATACTTTTTAAGGCAAATCAACTTTTACATCAATATTTTATTCTCTAACAGTAATTCATTTAACTACTAATTTTTGATACAAACATTAGAACGCTAATTTTCATAATTTCATAATGAGATTGTTATGAAAAAGCAAACAATTTTTTGCCTATCTCGCAGAAAATTCCTTCAAATCCTGCAACACAGTTGCACGTAAAGTGGTAAACACCATCAGCACACCAACCACCATTGTTACAAGGGCTGGATTCACATTCATTTGTTTCTGTCAAACAGCATTTCTCACAAATTATTTTTAATGCAATAATAAATATCATTATCAGTATTATTATATGCCAAAATATAATATATTAATAGTTACTACTATCATAATGCAACGACAAAGTACTTTTGTAACGTACTTTACTTCGAGACTGTAAGCGCAACCTTTTTCAAGGCATTTAGCTTTTAAAACTCTCCGACAAGCAGTTGCTCTTTTTCTTTGGAAGAGATGAGGGATTTATATTCGATTTATAATCTTGACTGATGTTGAAAATATATCAAATCTATTCTGTTTAAGGGAAAATAATGTTTGCAATAATCTTTTATTACCTCAGTGTTACTTATTAAATTGTTAACTTCTTAAGCAAACATTAAAAAGGTAGTTCTCGTAATGAGATTTTTTACTTTCAAATTATCAAAAAGCAAGCAATTTCTTGCCTGTCTCGCAGAAAGTTCCTTCAAATCCTGCAACACAGTTGCACGTAAAGTGGTTAACACCATCAGCACACGAACCACCATTGTGACAAGGGCTGGATTCACATTCATTTGTTTCTGTCAAACAGCATTTCTCACAAATTGATTTTAATGCACCAATGACTATAATTGTTATGTACCTAATTTTCATTAATATTATGTAATAAAATAGAATAATGATGGTTATCCCGCAACGACAAAGTAGTTTCATAACGTATTTTACTCTGAAGCTGTAAGTGCAACCCTGTTCGAGATATTTAGCTTTAAAAATTCTGCGATGTCATAATACAATCATAATGACATCGTAAATCCATAGTCTACTATATATCTGCCAGGTTCTAGTTTCGTTCCCTAGCCATTTCGTAGCAGGTGCGGGGAAGGAAAAAAGAAAGAAGAAAAATGAAAATTAATAACAGAGGGGAAAGAAAAACGCTCGAAATGCCCAGTAACGCAATAAATGGGTGGAACTTTGTTCCAACTTTAAATTATCTAAAAGTTTAAGGTTTCTACCTATGTCACAGAAAATTCCTTCATATCCTGCATCACAGTTACATGTAAAAGAGTTGACAGTATCAACTTATCGAGATTTCGTTGTAACATTAAAAGAGTTATCTAAAAGCTAAAGGTTCCTACCTGTGCCACAGAAAATTCCTTCAAATCCTGCAGCACAGTTGCATGTTAAAGAGTTGACACCATCAACGCAAGCAGCACCATTTGCACAAGGATTTGATATGCACTCATCTATATCTGTCAAATATTTTTCACATATATTACGCTGATATTGAAAGTATATTAAAGCCATACTTTTTAAGGCAAATCAACTTTTACATCAATATTTTATTCTCTAACAGTAATTCGTTTAATTACTAATTTTTGATACAAACATTAGAACGCTAATTTTCATAATTTCATAATGAGATTGTTATGAAAAAGCAAACAATTTTTTGCCTTTCTAGCAGAAAATTCCTTCAAATCCTGCAACACAGTTGCACGTAAAGTGGTTAACACCATCAGCACACCAACCACCATTGTTACAAGGGCTGGATTCACATTCATTTGTTTCTGTCAAACAGCATTTCTCACAAATTGTTTTTAGGGCACCAATGACTATAATTGTTATGTAACTATTTTTTTATTAATATTATGTCATAAAATAGAATAATGATGGTTATCCCGCAACGACAAAGTTGTTTCATAACGTATTTTGCTCTGAAGCTGTAAGTGCAACCCTGTTAGAGATATTTAGCTTTAAAAATTTTACGACGTCATAATACAATCATTATGACATCGTAGGTCCATAGTCTAATATATATCTGCCAGGTTCTAGTTTCGTTCCCTAGCCATTTTGTAGCAGATGCGGGGAAGAAAAAAAGAAAGAAGAAAAATGAATTAATAACAGAGGGGAAAGAGAAACGCTCGAAATGCCCAGTAGCGCAATAAATGCTTTTAACTTTGTTCCAACTTTAAATTATCTAAAATTTTAAGGTTTCTACCTATGGCACAGAAGCACATAGGGCTTACACATTTGAAAAAATCAGTAATCTTAAAGAGTAACTAAAACGTATTGAAACCGTTTATATTAAGAAACATTCCATCAATGATTTATTATTTTAACGCTATTTTTTCAGTTGTTAATTTGTCATACAAATGTTACAAAATAACTTTTCATAATGAGATTGTTTTATCCCAGATTGTTATTTAGCTAAAGTTCATACCTGTCTCACAAAAGACTCCCTCATATCCAGCAATACAATTGCATGTAAAGGAGTTCACACCACCAATGCACTCTGCACCATTTCTACAAGGGTTTGATCTGCATTCAGGTATATCTGTCAAATAGCATTTCTCCTACACTTCATTTGCAGATTTAAACCATTCTTAATCTCAAAAGAAATTGAACACATATTACAGAAATCCATGTTAAACCCAATTATGCCACACAGTTGCAAGTAAACGTGATCAAGGCAAGAACCACATTTTGTATAAGGACTGAATCTACATTCATTTTTTTCTGTCTAATAGTATTTCTCATAGACTCATTTCAATGAAAGTAACACTAATATTAATTATACTAATATTAATAAAAATTACAATATTATCAATAATAACAATTATAATAATAATTAAGCATAAATGTAACCGAAAATCATTACGTATCATCTTTCTTGCCTTAGGCCTGCCAATATAATTAAACAACCATTTAGAACATTGTGCAAGGAAATTGGACATATATTTGCTTTGTTTAAATATTAGTAGCGCAATAGACTATTCAACTATATCCTTGATAGATACAAATATTCGATGAGTCTTGTTTCTAATAACACCTGAGTTAGATGTTAATATACGGAAGAAATCGTACCAAATGAAACACAAAATAAAAACTGAAACACAAAATTGCCAAAAAAAAAACAAATTGGTTTAAATATGCATACCAATTTGATAAATATCACAAGTTACACTTACTACGGTTTTATAACTGGAATAGAAAATAGTAAATATAAAAACCTAAACAGTACTTACTTCTTCGTTTACATATGTATCTATAAGGATTGCTGCATAATCTATCTTGCCAAATCCCACTCCTAATAATAACCGCACACATATCAGCTTCAGTGTTTGGTTGGTTGTGCCCCCAGTTTTGATAGAGGTACTCCGTTCTGTCATACCAGCTCCAGCTGTCTCTACATGCTACACAGGCACTTCCCTCCCCTGTGCTGCAATCACCACAAGCTGTTTCTGTATATAATCCTATCCAATAATCATTCCTGCAAATACAGCATGAAAAACCTGAATCATTTATATATATATAGCAAGTTATTTACTGTCACAGTTACTGTCCATTTAATTTTGAATAGAACGTGACCTATATATCACCTCCAGTCATAAATAAATAATATTATTATATTGCAATACCTGGTACTTTATTTTTCAATTGAACACAACGTATGTATTCCTCCAGTCTTTAATAAATACTATGTAGTGCATTGCAATATCAAGTACCTTATTTTTTTAATTGTGGTCCTTAGATTCTTTCAGGATCAGTTTCTTTTTTCTAATTAACAACCATATGACTTCTAACTAGCATCACAATCATGTAGTTCCAATTAAGACAGTTGTAAACAACAATAAAACAAATAATTCATTGTTTTTGCTTTCATAATTCAAAAATGTGGTATATTCTGTAGCGCAATATGCTTTCAGAATAGTTTTTTCTGTAATTGCCACCTGATTGTAAAGGAATTATGGGCATGAAAAGCATGTATACATTTGTCTTAGAATAATATTTAATGGCTCCAAACTGGATGTCATTTATTAATGATTTTTAAAACCTTATACCAATACAAAGACAATAATGTGTTTACTTTAGTAAACTTCCATATTTAAAAATGGATATATTGTTTTATTGCTATACACATTAATTACCTTACAACGAAGTTGTTTTCGTCAACATCAGCGATGCTGAGAAGATCAGAACCCATAGACAGACATTCCTGGCGGGCCGCGATGTTCGATAAGGATGTATCAGAGAAGAAATAGTCATATTCTTCTCTAGTAGTCCATTGTTCATCTACATCAAATATCACATAAGAATGCCAGCGATATCGGTTTAATATTTTCTAAAAGAATCTTGATGTTTGCATTATTTGTGTTGCCAATTATAAGCGCCGAAATTTTTAATTTAAATATTAATTGAAATTTGCTTGCCATTTATGTAATGTATAGAAAGCTTACACAAAAAAGACAGTACTGTATTGACCTCAGTGAATTTAAAGTTTCGGAATAGGTAGTTATAAGATGTACCTATATTTTAGATGAAATTACCATATCATCGCATCAAATGGAATTTGGATCTAATGCTCAATCCTTAAGTAGGAGAGCGTTGGGACTAACTCTTTGTCTGAATTAGCCAAGTTCCGAGATTTCTTAAAGCTACACCAGTTACCATTTAATTTCATCACAGCATATATTCTCCAAAAGTTTGTAAAACTCAATGCTCCATCAATTCGAATAAAAACTAGTGAATTAAAATCACACGAATTACAAACTCTTTTCACAGAATGCACTCTGTTACAAGTTAAATTATACTGGCAGGAAAAAACACAGGAAGAGAACTATGATTTTTTGATAATTCCTAACATTTCCATGATCAAACTCTCCCGTTGCAAGTGCAAAAAGCGTAAAAAACACAGGGTTGTTGACCCTATCGGCTAAATTACTAATAAATTTACCTTGCTTATTTTTGTCAGTTTCAAATTTTCACCAAGTTTTAAATCGTCTCTTTCTGACACAATTTTAACCTCGATTGAGAATATCATGTGGGTGAGTTCTTTGATGATTTACGTGGTCAATACCAGACACTTGTGTAGCTCGATGTGTGATATGGTAAGCCTTTCGGGACAATAAGCTGGCAAACATAAGCCATCATATTTGTGTGTGGTACATTCTCATTGTCATTATCTGTGCGATGCAGCATACAGCACTCAAAGATCACACAGGTTGTTCTGCTCATTACACCAAAATTCTGATCGGAATAGAGAGACCGGAATGTTCCACGTAATTAATTTACTTTAGTTGCCACTTTTATTGGAGCTTGCATCATACAGCGTGTGTTTTCTGTTTAAAATGATGAATAAAGAAACGGAAAAGAATAATAAATAAATGTAAATTTTAGAAAAGGGTATGACGTCACGGCGCAATACAAAAGGAAAGCATAAAATAAAATATAAAATTAAAATACCTTGACTCCTGATGATTTTAACAGAAGTAAAAATAAGGTAATGCACATGCAGCAGCTTGAAAACAAACATACTATCCATTAAAATGGCATGCTAGGAATAAGTCACTACCGACAGTGCTTTCTTCTTAAACGATTGACCACGTGTTTAAGCACAAGTGTAGCATGCTTTAGAATAAATATACTTGACTTGCGTAGATCAATTAAACGGCCAGTTTTTATTATTCTTCCTACAGAGCTATTTTAAAAGATCACTATTTGATTTTAGTAACTTTGTAAATACGACAAACTCTAAATTAAGGAAGTAAGGACTGCCATTTGTTAACTTAATCTCTCGGAATTTGTTACGTTATTCAATTTTCTTTGTATACGTTTAATGAGGCTAGAATAGCCTCCAGCTTGATAATTCAAACTCTACGCTTATTAGAGGTTTCTTGAGCGAAACAAGGAAGGCAGAAAAATTAAGATAACGGTTCGAGGACGCGCATGCGAAGACAGAGATAAAACAAAAACATAAAATCTTCTTCAGTTTTTATGCTCCCACTATTTAACCGATTTTGTAATTAACGGACAATATTCGGTGACCCTTACGTCAGAATTACATTCATCGAAAATAACATTCAAAAGCAATTAGACATATAAACCAATGAAAATAATAACAAACAACAAAACATTATATACCTGAATTTAATGGGATATGGTTGTGAGGAATTTTTTCACTTCAATTCAGTTCTGTGAAATCCTCAAGTTACTTATTAAAGGGTCATCCACCATGTCAAATGCGCCGCGAAAAGCTAGATTGCGGCTTATATAGTATTGACAGTCTTTGGCTGGATGAAAAGAATAAAATTTGTCAGTACAATAATGTATGAGCACATTATTCCTTCATTAAGTTATTTGTCACATTCGTATATTAACAGGTATGTGCAGTGTTGATAAGTTTTTGAATGAGATCAAGAAATAGTTAAGAAGTCTATGATTAAATCAAGTGGAAACACGGGCTTTTTTTCTAGTAGTGTGCAAACAAAACGAAACACAGAATTGGCCCTCATTTGTGGCATTTTCTTGTCTAATGTTGTGAAAAAATAATTTGATTTGATCACACTTCTTGAAAGTTATACTTTATATTTGCATTTCATTTCTATCACTTTGAAATACCACACCTAAACTAACAAACCTATCCAGGGAACAAATCCTGTTTCGTTTTCCAAAGTACAGGTAGCGGGTGTACTTTGTGAAATAAATTTTAAAAATTAAAAAAAAGTGGACAAATCAATGTATTTCGCCCAAAATGTACGTGTAGATATCCTTTTCTATGGATAGTCTAGGCCCAAACCCCCCACCCCCGACCGAAACCCCCCCCCGGCTCTAACCCCCCCCCCCCGACCCAACCCCCCCCCCCCGTTCTCAAAATAAATCTGTAATGATAATTTGTTCTGGCGCCTATTTTCGCTCCCGTACGAAACGTAGCCATTTGCTAGAATTTTTTGCTTTACGTACAAATGCCCTTGGCACAATATCTTTGGATTCCACTTAGCAGATGTGATGTATTCCATGATGGTAGCATGATTTTTTACAGCAATCTGGGTCACTAAATTACCCATTCAAGTGAATCACATCTACCGCAAGAGAAATTGTAATTTGTAAATTCGACTGATCTCGCAACCGGCATATGAATTGCAATTTTTAATTTGTACACACTCATCAATAGTAAGAGCCATTGCAATTTCAAAAACTGAGTGCTATCATCAATGGATGTATGAAGTTTCTTTTATAATGATGATCAATTCCTTCAGTGGTTCAGAAATTGCAATTTTAAACGCCGTGTGGTCTCTTCAATGGGCATTGGTTCGGTCGGGGGGGTTTGGACCTGTTCCCTATCTTTGTGTCCAAAGATTATCAAAAATTAAATTATGCTTCCTTTCTGTGTTGATATTGTCATATTATATATTTGTGATAGAAGAAACACTAAAACTACATGCGGATAACTACTTTCTAATTATTTAACATAAATCTTGTACAAGAAATCACCATGAAATGATAATTTTTAAAGGAAAAACACACGGAATATGGGTTGAGCGCGGATTACTCTTCACAATTGTTGCTTTGCCGATATCCCTTTCCTGCCAAATGCTCCTTAGATTCTATTACTCATACGATTTTGTCAATACCTGCCTTTAAACACTGTCAAATGTATGTGAAGTTGACAAGTTTATGCCAAAATTGAATGCTTGAAAATTGCGTTTGTCAACCAATACAGCTAAATTATATGAACAAAGAGTTACAACGAGTGTGTCCGCTTTAAATATTAGATATCTGGGTGAGAATAAAAAAATCTCCTTTCGTTTCGCAACTTAAGGTATCAGGCTGGGGCCTGTCTATACTCTGTATATGAATAACAGTTCTTGCACAAGCCAGTTTGTAAACGAAATGAACGAAACTAGAGCCGAACTTCGTTACTGCGTTCGGAACCATACCCAATTCGAAAGTAGCACAATAGCTTACTATTAAAGTGTTATAGCTGATTTTAGATTGTTAAATCGATCTATAAACCGAAATAGGTGTTTTGTATTACTTTACATATAATCTCAGTCTCGAAATCATGTGTCTTTTGATCTCTAAAATGTCAATTCAGGTGAATCAGTTAACCTTATGATGATGCCGATGTTCGGTAGAACCAAGAGAACGCTTAGCGAAGGCTCTATCACTTATGGTTTCCGCAGTACAAAGATTCCGCGAAACATAAGGTTTCGGTTCTTGATCTTTATGTAGGTTCAAAGAAGGCCCATGACTGAAATCAAAATATCTCTCTCTCTCTCTCTCTCTCTCTCTCTCTCTCTCTCTCTCTCTCTCTCTCTCTCTCTAATAGAAACAGAGTATGGTTCATGAAAATTTACTTTAAAGTCAGTGATAAAAATCATTTATTATATACAAATATATTCTGCAACGGCAGATTTCATTTTTAGGCAGACATTTTGTTTTATACATATCTGCGCAATAACCTTGTCAATTATCAAGCAATCATTAAATGCTGCACTCCGAAAACAACATAGAGTTCAATTTATGTTTGTAAGTCGCTATGTCTATCGTGAAGTCTGTATCTCAACTTTATAACAGGTAACAGATGTCAACAAGCAGATGCTGTTCTGTTGACATTGGAAAGTATTATAGACATATACCTTAAAAACATGTTTCTCCTATTAAGTGAGATCTTGCAATGCGTGCCTTAACCCAACAATAATAAGCCAAGGCAGAACAATGAAACATGAGGAAAGATTATTGGCCTACCCCTGTTAGTAGATATACTGCCAGATCCAATGCTCAAAAACGTTATAAATAACAAACCCTTAACTGAACATCACAAAGCTCCGTGTACATCCAGAGGTTAGCTAGGTTATGAATTATACTCAGCTTATATACAACAAATTGCAAAAACAGCTATAACCACATAGCTAAATAACGTGAAGCATGTAAACTATTAAATTATTTTAATTGCAATGTAGACTACTTATCACCCTATTATAGGTTTGGAGAATAAATTTCTAAGCTTTTCCGTCAGGTATGGATTTTTATTGCTACAAGCGACGTGTTGAAAGATCATGGTGACAGCTTGAAGTTTTCACTTATTTGGTAAAAATTGTCTCATGAAGGTTTTCTTGCATGGATCAAATTAATCTGTAAATCCCAGGTGAATCAGTGTTACTTTTGCCCACATAACAATACAAGGTAGCAGGAGTTTGGAGCAGGAGTTTGGAAGCTCCAGAAACAACACTGCATCACTCTTTAGACGGAAATGCGAGTATCTCACCCACAATTGATATTTCCTTCATTCTTTCACAGTTCAATGCTTTGAGGGCACACATTAAAAAATTGTAAAGAAAAAGGGGGTCACCGATGTTATTAGAAATAAAGACACTGAAAAGTCGCGTGCTTTTAATATAGAAACCATTGGGAAAACCAAGAAATTTCAATCAAAATGCAAAATTCACACATCATCACAATGGACAATGGCCTTATTTTTCCCTGTTTGAAGAACACGTCATACGAAATGTTTTGAGCGAATAAAAACATCTCACCATATCAATAAGACAATTATAGAATCTTTTAGACGAAATCCCATTGACTCAATGGTTAAATGGTGAAAACAGTGTAATTCGATATTAATGGGCAAGATATCAACACTGGCCCTTCTAGGACCAAAATATCAACACAGACAATTTCTGGACACGACCCTATTTGTCTTTAATAAGGATTTTTCGATTTAGATGGATTTCGTAGTTATTAATACTGTGTAAACATAGAGATACCCGCTTTCCTTTTAACGGTGCTTATTGATTTACAGTCACCTTAACAGAGCGCACTGTCAGAATGGAAATTATGACCATTCATTAGTTAACAATTGAAGCAAGCAATAAAAGTACGGCCTCTTTTTCTTTCTTTTTTATGTAAAGAACGGCAAAGGCGTGCTTTTAAAACAAGCACGGATTCTTAAGCGTCACGTTCTGATATCCGAAAAATGTTCAGAGTATTTTCAAAATTTAACCAATTTTATTGACAAAATATAATTAAAAACTCAGTCATTGTGCTCAAGACTCAATTTATTCGTTAAAAATCACTACTTGCATAAGGTGTTCATGAATACAAGATAATAAAAAGTTATTGTGTTTTTAAACAGAATAATGACTGTACCGCCAAATCATTGGCAATTAGCGAATATACCATTTGCGTTTTGAAATTCCTTTTTCTCAATGCTGATCGTGAACTAAAGTTTAAAGCATCCACCGAGAGAGAGAAAACATTGTTTCAAAATTATTTTAATAATTGTGATCTCAATAACATATATTTGATACAAATTTAACTAATTCGGGTCCATGTGCACAAAATAAAATATGGTTGAGCCTATGTGATGACACACACTCGTCATGAAAGTATTTAATATTACGGAGACCAGATCAGCTGCTAACTGTTCAAACTAGAATAGCTTTTACTTTGTCAATAGATATTTTAACTGCAAGATATATTATATCAAAAATAATAATTAAAACTTTCTTGCTTCTGTCGTTGTTGTTCTTGTTGTTTTTAATTTTCCCTGTTTGCTTAAATTGATCTGTAATATGGATTTTTTGCATTTGAAAGCTTATCTTATCATAAATACTGATGTATGCATTGAAATTTTTCTTCATCATAATAAAGTTACTGGCTGTTCCACATGTTACCGTTTGGCATATTCAGGAATACATAAATACACATACAACCATTAGAAAGCTTTTAAAACAAAAAAATTGCTTCTTTTCACTAGCAAGGTAAAAAAATTAAACCTAATAAATCGTAGTTTACTAGACAAGAATGAGTTTTGAATAAAGTGGATTCACGGCATTAATGGAGACAGTGAGTGCATATTTTATGAAAAGGATGACGACACGGAAGTGACGTCACCATTATGGAAGTCTTCATTACTTCTGAACAGGCATTCCACGCCCACTTCTCCTACCGAAACCTAAGAAAATTATAAATTAATAAAAATTAATTAATTAATTAATTAATTAAAAACATTTGCTTGGTGTAACCAAAGAATGAACGCCCAAACCACATATACATAGTATTTATACATAGCATTACATATAGAATTATGTTTATATATGTGCATATATCCCATACACCACCCTAAATAATTATAATAACTATTCATAATATGCAAATCTGAATAATTTAAAATCGATCTTTTCACAGCAAAATATCAATTGTATGAACAACTGTGACGAAAATAAATATGCAGGGACATATTATGAACAGCTAATTGGAACATAACGATAAAAAAAATAAAAAGCAATCGAACTAATTATCTGAACGATGATAATTTAAAGTCTTCCAATTAGAAATTCACGTTACAGCAAAGATTTCTCATATCTGTTTGTTTTATTACATTTCTGCGGTCACTGAATGGCAAATCTAGGTTTCCCTCATATAAAGCTTTAAAACCAGTAGGAGATTTATGGGTCTAACAGGAGACTATAAAAAAAAACAACATTCTGTATTAGAATATAGATTTTCGAGAATACTTACCATAAATACTGTTGGAGCCACCCGCACCAGCAACGGAAGTACACACTTCTTTCACGGGATCAGTTATGGCTGGAAGATTGCTCAAGTAAAGATCTTTCATGAATTCGCCAGCATCCTCAAGAGCAGTATTCATACAGTTTTCCACCTTCGCTATTGAAGCATCAACACTAAACAAAAAAAAACAAAAAAAAGTGCCACCAAACAAAGCTGTTAAGGCAAACGCTGTGACACTGTCGTATATCATCAGCTGAACCAGGGTGGATGTTTGCTTTCTAAAGCATCCCCAAATTTATCCTGATTTTTTATATAAGATTAGCACCCATGTAGAAAACTTCCGGTGTGCGTGGGGGGGGGGGGGGGGGAGGGGGGTCCAGTATACGTGTTACCACACGTGTCCAAAACACGGAGAAAGGAGACTGGGAATTTTGAGGCCAGACTCGGATCGCGAGGATCAACCTGTGTAAAAAAAACGCCGGGGGTTGGGGGGGGGGGGGATTCTCATTCGGTACCCACAAATAGGGGTATTCTGTCAGATTGGCACTACTTGGGAGAAACAGGGAGTTTTTTTAATCAAATTTACACTCTGCTTTCAGGGGATGACATCTCTAAGGTGTCCTGTTTTGGTTACAAAGTCTCATTTTTCAGACTTGGCACTGTGATTTTAAGGGTTGTTTTAAAACATCATGGGCATACATTGCAAGCAGTTCGTACATGAGAGATCCGAAAAACCGTGACAATCGGAATAGGTCTACTCTTTTCAGGATCCTAGATTCACCAAGTCAAAGGTAACACAATGCAGGACGGGGCATGTGTTTTCTTCTAATCAGTTCTTGTTTCATTGCATAACTCCAGAAAATCCAAAATGCATGACTAATTTTTGGTGTGCATAAGAGATCGATATCCATTAAACTATCAAATTCTAATAATCTGAAATTCAGGCGATCTGAGTCTTCAGCTGTATTTAAGAACGATGCGGAAACTTTTCTGTTTAATCAATACTAAAAATCAGCATTGTTTTTATTCTATAAATACCTTTCAGTATTCAATTCTAGTATCTCGGTATTTCCATTCTTGTTATCAATTTCAAATTTTTATTTCTACTAACTGTATCAGTAATTGTTCTAAAAAAGATCTGATATACGTTTTAATGAAATGGCTCTTACACTTGGGGATTAGAAATCCCTACAGTTTATTGAATTCGCACGATACGTTTCCGTCTGATCCCTTTCCCCGCAATAGGACTTTACATTTCCTTATTACCATTTTTCTTGCATCGTCGGATTTTCCTTGAGAGTGATTAACATTTACCATAGTAATCCTACTGATTTGTATAAAATAAAAAATATAGTTTAAATATCTAAATTATAACGGACCTCCCATTCCTTTTTAGATTTGTTTAAAATCTCAAAACACGCTTATAGCATTTCATAGCGTTTCATAGATCTATGCATTTTTATTTTCTTTATGTATTTGAATTTCCTGAGCCTCTAAAATATTGTTAAATTGTAACAGTTCACAATTAGAATTATGGGTAAAGATACTAAAGAACAGAATATTTCACAACACCAAATTCACTGGGCAATCGTCTTTCGATCCTTATGGATAACAAAATGTCTACCAAAAATAACACCCTCGGCAATATTTCCTTATGTTTCGAATAAATTTTCGTTAATTTCTGCCGTTCCAGTACACTTGCACTTGAGTCAATTATGTTTAATCCAACAATACGGTAAAAGGCATTTTCTCGGGAGGGGAGGGGGAGGGGAGAATTGCTTTTGCAGTATGTAGTCTTCGGTCGATCGGTGTTTTTTCATTTTTAATTGCAATTTTTAAGATGAAATTCGTTTGAAGATATCCTGAAGAACATTATTTAACTAGACCGTTTTCCCTGAAGCATAGAGAAATATACACTTATGACAACAAAAATTACGATCCTGGAGATTTATAAATTCATACTTCTGCAAAGAGTTTTGTTAAAAGACATATCATGAAGTCAGTTGCTTCAAAACACTGCGCGCCACAGCTTTTGACACGTCAACTACCATTAGCCATTCCGACGCCGATCCAACGTCGATTTTAAGTTGCGACGTCGACCCGACCAAACTACAACATTAAATCTGGTTGCAATTCAGTTGTGATTAACCGTGACCATACATCAGCGTCTAATCCATTGACACAACGTTGAACAGACGTCAAAAAATCGGCGTTCTATAGAACTTTGATTCTTGACAAAAATTAAGCTGCTTGATAGATAAAGGCAAAACTAAAATAATAAATACAGGATAAAAGGGAAATAGCTCGTAAACCAGATATTCTTAACCTGCAGTCATTTATATTGTGACGTCAACTTAATGGTATTTCCTCACATAAGATTCACTGTGTTATCTTCTTATTGAGTGCTTTAGCCAGAAAATTTCAGAAAATTGAAACTAAATTTTTCCAAGTTTCATTGACTTAACTTTAGCCATTTCGGAGCATTCTTATTAGACTTTCGCGTTTATCTGATCCACTGGGGATACCGCAATCATAAGACACGGGAACAACTTTTTGATGCCGTTGCGCTTTGTGCTTTATACATGACAGATTCGCCTCTGTTACTGAGCAATGATATCGCTGCATGGGCGGTCTTTACAGGCTGCTTAGGCTTACACACAAACAACCGTACGCGGGGATACTTGGTGGCACATGTGTCACCACGTTTGTCATAAGAAAAGACGAGAAGAAAGGGGGTAATTTTGGGGACCGGTGCCTGAGAATGCGGAGTATCATCGTCGGTAAAAATGTTTTTGTTCATTCAGTATCCTGGGTTGCCCCCCCCCCCCCAAAAAAATGGCGTTATTTCAGAACTGTGCTCCGCGTTTGGGAGGGAAATTACAGTGTGACTCTGTTGAGTTATAAATGGGGTGTTTTTCAAACGGGTAGCTTTAAGATATCATAGACACGAATAGTAATCAAGTTCAGGTGAGCACCCCTTCACCCCATATCGAGCTGTGGTTGCAGTAAACGAACGCTAAACACTGCCGTTGAATCTGAGTTACACTGTACCTGTTACAGTAGTTGAAAATGTCCGTAGCACCCTCGGCAAAGCTGTTGGAGAATTCCTCTATGCAGCTGTTAGCCTCTTCCATCCAGGGCGGAAGTTGCTCTTCATCCACCGAGTTGCCATTGCTGTCCCATCCTGTGTTATCCCTGGATGCTTGAATATGAAGGTTTGTCGGACGTCATGATTCCGTATAAAAGTGACACATATTCAGTTGTAAGTTACAGTTGTGATATTTATTGGAAGCTCACACGCGAAAGGAATGAGGATGGATAAAGGCTTAAGAATTTAAATTAAAATGTGGCATTGTGTATGCCCCTTTCCGTGTACACAAAACTGAGCATTTTCTGGTCTGTTCAGTCTTACGTGGTAGATTTTGTACGTAATATATCTCTGCCCCGTCCCACGCCCCACCCACCCTCCCTCCCCCCCCCCCCCCCCCCACTGCTCGGGTCATGACTTACTTTTTACCGGCACTGACAGCGATCCTCCTACGATTAGCAAAATCACAGTCGCTGTCAAGATAACAGCTGTCATCTTCAGCTGCACGCTAAACAAGAACATATGGCATGCTTCCAATGATACATGCATGTGTAACAACATCAAGTTTTACGGTTTTTAATGATTTGGTCATTGATTTGGATGAATACTGTCTTTGTCAATGGGAGCAATCCTGGTTAAAACAGAACCTAAAAAACATTCAATAAAACTTACTGTAAATCGTTTGAATCCAAAGAACAAATCCGAATTTATGTGTTGTTGTCCAAAAAGCTTCTGAGCCAATGTGCCTTGCCATATTGGTCTCTGGTTAAATTTCAGACAAATTTAGAAAATTGCCATGTGGGAGGAGAAAATGACTTTCCAAACCCTCCGAACTGTTAAATGTATAACTTCCTTTCCTACTTACATGTGCTATTTTGTGGAGACAATGGCTTCACAAAAAGCTTTGACAATTTGATTTCGTATTTTTTGACACAGCGGAGTCAATAACAATGCGGGCACTGTGGCCAAGCATTACACTTGAAAGTGAACCTATGTCATTTTTAAGGATGACACGCATTTTGAAATGAATAAAACACGGACATATTTGCTAAAGCATTTTAAGCAACACTTTTACAAGCAGTATTGTATATAAACCATTAAATCAGCCCATGTTATTATTATTATTATTATTATTATTATTATTATTATTATTATTATTATTATTATTATTATTATTATTATTATTATTATTATTATTATTATTATTATTATTATTATTATTATTATTATTATTAGTGGTGGTGGTGTTGGTGTCGGTAGTGGTGGTGGTGATGGTGGTGGTTGTGGTGGTGATGGTGGTGGTGGTGGTGGTGGTGGTGGTGGTGGTGGTGGTGGTGGTGGTGGTAGTGGTGGTGATTGTGGTGGTTTGCGGTTTGTGTAGAAAAAAAATAGTTCTTTATATGTTTTATAGTACAAATTAAGCATAAATGTGACGCTGTGAGCTTCTTAAAGCAGTTTGTGACAAAATCAACTTTTGGGGTATATAAAAGACCACAGTTTTTCCCAAAGATATCAATTGCATTTAAGGATTACGAAAACATGGCAGGTGACAATTAAAAGAACCTAGGATTTAAAAAAAAAATCACTTTGCAGCAAGTAGTTGTGCAGGCCAAGTGTTCATCCAAGCGATCAACAACAGGTAATTTCATGGAGCGAAAATAATTTTTAAATCTGTGGTATTGCACGACATCGCTCTGTATTGTTGCAAAGAACGTGCCCAAACAATACTCAAATTCGCAAGAGTGGCATGTTCATTTCTTAAACTCATTGTTATTAAATTGAATTGCTCTATTACCAGATTCCTAAGGGGTATTTTTGTGTTATCCATTGTAACCATTTGACTGAAAGATTGCCATGAATTGTTCAAAGATCGGTAATGGTTGTTTAGTTTACTCCAGTATTCAATATAAAAGCATATGGGACCATTCAGATCCCTAAAAGTCCTTCTTATGCCCGACCTCCGGAAAAGAGACCACCCCAGAATCAGGACCAGTTTTCACCAGTCTCGTCGATGGTCCTAATTCCGGGGTTCTCCTGTATTTTCTCAATCACATCATGCATAAAATCAAAACGACTGCATGTGGCTTCATAAACATCTTTAAGAGAAAACTTTGCGCAGAGAAAAAACTGCTTTACACCTTTGAACTTCCATAAAATTCTCTTTCTCGTTCAGTACGGGCAGCTGCGTACTTCTCCGCTGGCATCGAACCCGCCAGACAAAGCGAGGACAACTGACGCCCCAATCTGAAACATCTGAAACTGGAAGCGCGAGTAGAGCAGGGGTCTGAAGCCCCCCTCTTCCTCCCCCCCCACCCCCCAGACTTTTTTCTCGACCGCAGTGCAGCTCCATCTGCGAGAAGTTAACCCTATTTTCTCTTCGGGCAGTTGTAGAAGGGCCGAGAAACAGCGGACAGACGCCCGATACGTACACTATCCCCACCCCCGGGCTTAAAAGCATTTTGCAATAAAACATAGCCCACACCACGATCTTATACCCCACGGACCGTAATTAATTTACCATTGACTTTCTGTAGAACTTCCGGTATTCTGGATCCTCTCGTTGAGCCAAACTAACAATTGTTTCACGGAGTGTCATCCTTGGCACGGCTAAAAATACAGACTAAAATTGGGGTTGACCAATTAAATTTTTTGCCACAACTTCACAAAGATGGTACCTCTCCAAACACTAAAATTCACCAATTTTCAACCGAAAGTTAAAACTTAAATTTCAAAAACTAGAACATCAAATAAAACTAATTTCAAATCGTAATCTTATCTTTTAGTAGTAGGAAAAGGCCGGTTCTGGCACAGGAAGTGACGTCATAATGACGTCATAGGGAAGTGAAAGATTGGTTGGAATACACATGGAGACGAAGTGGCAAAAGAGTCGTGGTAAGTGACTTTTTGTGACTTTTGTGACTCTGTGACATCATGTGACTCTGTGACTTTATGTGACTCTGTGACATCATGTGACATTGTGTGACTCTGTGACATTATGTGACTCTGTGACATTTTGTGACTCTGTGAGATCATGTGACATTATGTGACTCTGTGACATCATATGACATTATGTGACATTGTGACATTATCAGTAGTATGAAAAGGACAGTTCTGGACCACTTGATGACGTCATACTGTCTGGACCGGAAGTGACGTCATAGCGGAAGTGCCGACTGGACTGTCTGGACCGGAAGTGACGTCATAGGCGTAGTCATGGCAACGTGTTGTTGTGATGGCAACAAAGTAAGCAAGAGTTCTACGCCAGGAAGTGACGTCATACTGTCTGGACCCGAAGTGACGTCATAGCGGAAGTGTCGTCTGAACCGGAAGTGACCTCATAGGCGTCTCTCTCTCTCTCCACACACACACACACACACCACGACTGAGCGTTTCATAAGCCACATAGGTATTTCAACCTTCTGATGGCAACTTTTTTCCCCCACACTCTCATGCATACATACCAACACCATGATAAAATGTTTTGCGCCATTCCAACAACCCACCTATGCCAAACTACTGTAAAACTAAGACATCAAACTGAATCCAACGGTGAAGTTTTCATGCAAATCCGTCATTTATAGCGGAAGTTATCCCACTTTTTACAAAATTAAAAACTGTGGTAAATATGCACACAGCCAACTGCGCAAATAGCCTATAACAACTTAATGTTAAAACTAGATATTAAACTGAATCAAACAGTGAAAGTTTCATGCAAATCCATCAATCATAACAAAAGTTATTCCACTTTTTAACTTATCATTTTAGGTGAATTCATGGCACATACAGCCAGCTGCGCAACCAGTCCATGACTATGTGAAAACTAGATATAAAACTGAATCAAACAGTGAAATTTTCATGCAAATCGGTCAAGTATAACACTTAGGGTCATACTGCAACTCCAAGTAGTTCGACACTGCTGCCTCAGAAAAACAAAAAGCCTGATACCGCTGTCTACATTGTTGATGACGAAATCTGATTACGCAGTCTGATTACACTGATGACGAAATGCTGCTGATGACGATTGAAGGTTGTATGACGCCATTTTCTTTTCTAAGTAAACACTGCATTTCAAACAAAAAAAAAAGAATAATGGTATACAAAGAGCAACATAAGCAAAACATTTTATCATGGTATTGGTATGTATGCATGAGAGTGTTAGGGGAAAAAGTTGCCATCAGAAGGTTGAAATACCTATGTGGCTTATGAAACGCTCAGTCGTGGTGTGTGTGTGTGGAGAGAGAGAGAGAGAGAGAGTGTGTGGGGGGGGGAAGTTTGTTTACTAAGTTTGTTTACAAAGTTTCAATGAGTTTCAATTTATGCAAATAACCAAAGTTTGTTTATAAATTTTGTTTACAAAATTTGTTTATAAAGTTTGTTTACAAATTGTGTTTACAAAGTTTGTTTACAAAGTTTGTCTACACAGTTTCAATGAGTTTCAATTATGTAAATAACCAAAGTTTGTTTACAAATTTTGTTTACAAAGTTTGTTTACAAATTTTGTTTATAAAGTTTGTTTACAAATTTTGTTTACAAAGTTTGTTTACACAGTTTGTTTACAAAGTTCACTTTTGTTTACAAAGTTTCAATTCGTTACCATGACTACGCCTATGACGTCACTTCCGGTCCAGACGACACTTTCGCTATGACGTCACTTCCGGTCCAGACGGTATGACGTCACTTCCTGGCGTAGAACTCTTGCTTACTTTGTTGCCATCACAACAACACGTTGCCATGACTACGCCTATGACGTCACTTCCGGTTCAGACAGTCCAGACGGCACTTCCGCTATGACGTCACTTCCGGTCCAGACAGTATGACGTCATCAAGTGGTCCAGAACTGTCCTTTTCATACTACTATTATCTGACTCTGTGACATCATGTGAAGTCATGTGACTATGTGACATCATATGGCTATATGGCTATATGAGGACTATTTAATTGCTATGTGAGCATAATTAGTTTAACCTTGTATGTAATTATCAGATAGTTCAATAGACCAGCCCTGTTAGCTCACTTGGTAGAGCAGAGGACTCGAAAGCTGAAGATTGGTGATACGATCCCACCTAAGGGCAAATATAACTTTTTGTGTTTTTGTTTGTTTGTTTTTTTTTGGTTTGTTTTTTTAACATAGTAGCCATATTTTTATGTCTATTTTCACTGAAAATATTTAATTAGTCATATTTCAATGGTTCTAATACAATAAACACTCACACACACAGCGTAGGAATAAGCACATGAAAGGTCTCAGAGCACGGGAACGATCAATAAATTTGAGCGCCAAAGACCTCAGAGCGTGAGAACGATCAATGAATTTGAGAGCCTCAAAGACCACAGAGCGTGGAAACGATAAATAAATTTGAGAACATCAAAGGCCTAGACCGTGGGAACGATCGATAAATTTGAGAGTTTAAGACTTCAGAGCGTGGGAACGATCGATAAATTTGAGAAGGAATGGGATATTCCCCACGCTAAGTCTAATGTTATGTTTTATGTTATAGTAGTGGGAAAGTGGTGGTTCTAAAGCACATTTAACAACTGTAGTTTTTGGAAAACATATGATGTGTAAAATAAGTTTTAGCATTTTACCATGCTACTTATTCGAAGTCATTGAAGTCATAGGCAAGCCCATTCGAAACACGTGTTCGAATTATTTTTTGGAACATATTACGTCATGATATTGTTCAACAATTATCTTAGCAAGTTCAACAATTGTTCAACATGTTAAACATGTTGTTCAATCCTTCACTTGTTCTCCATGTATATCCAACAACGGCAAGAGCAACTGTTTACTTCCTTTTGTTCCATGTGCATTCAACAACAGCCACAGCAAGAATGGAACACTTGTGCGCGCACAATGTGCTCTTAAAGGGCTGTTGAATCACGTCCTAGGGGTAGGAGGTCCTCACATTGAGAAACTGGGGGGTTCCCATGGTATGATAGACAGATGCTGGAAGTCCTCACATTGAGGACCCCGGGGGAGGTCCTCACATTGAGAACCGGGGGGGGGTTCACATGGTATGATAGACAAATGGTGGCAGTCCTCGCATTGAGGTCCGAGGGGGAGGTCCTCACATTGAGAACCCCATGATATGACAGTATGATAGGCAGAAGGTGAAAGTGTTGCCCGAGGGCGGGATCGAACCACAAATCTTCTACTTACGAGTCCCATGCTCTACCAAGTGAGCCACGCGGGACGTAAGGATAATGTTCGGGAAAACAATCCTCATATAGGGTTAGGGTCACATGACTGATGATTGACAGGTCACGTGATTGACAGGTCACGTGACTGATGACGTCACGATGATTGATGGGTTAGCGATGACTTAGGATTATGCTGCTTAGAAGAGTCTTACGTCATTATGATGTCATTATGATGTCATTATGAAATCATTATAACGTCATGATGACGTTAATATGACGTCATTGTAACATCATGATGACGTCATTATAACGTCATGATGACGTCATTGAGACGAGCGCGCGCTCTATCAATCGCCATCTGTTCCAGAACCCCCATGGGGATTACAGCACACCCTATGACGTCATTATGACGTCACCTCCTGTGCCAGAACCGGCATGCCGGTTCTGGAACACCCTATGACGTCACTTCCTGTGCCAGAACCGGAGTTTTCCTACTACTTCTTTTCATTCTTTAGCACATTTTTAAGTTTCTTATGCATACCAATATTGTAAGGCCAGAAATAGCGGGGATCTTATAACAGCAAGGCTATCATGAGAGAATCAAACCCAGTGGTAATGAAGCGACTAGCAAGAAAATCCAGGCTAGGAACAACGCAGAGTAAAGTAGTCTCCTTACTATCGTGGAGAAGGCAATTCTCGCCATGTTTTCACAGAACGACCATCTAAAAGAAGAGCTGATTGCAACTTCTCCAAGACGCCTATTGGAATGCAATCCTTACGACAGTTTTTTTTCTCAACTGGCAAACGGATGATCGACCCTCAATTAGACCATTTAAAATTGCACGGGAAAAAATCATCTGGGAATCATTTTAGAAAAGGTACGAAGGCAGCTGTCAAATGTAACGAGTGTATGATTTGATGCTGGACCTGATTATAATTATTTCTGCTATTATGTATGTAATACTTTAACCTTAAGCCAAAGAGTGTGCTTCTTGAGCGCTTTAGTTTTTTTATTTGGAGTTGGTTTGGTCCCTCAGAGATTTTGGTAACACCCCTCGTTCAGTTCATAATTTGATACTACGCGTAACTTTGAATGCCATCGCACTGGGTAAACAACAAGGTGTGTGTGTATGACACCAGGTGATTGATTGATTAAATAAGGCACGTGAGTGTTATGACGGACGAATGGTAGGATGTATGTAAAGTTTGATGTACTGTGAAAAGCAATATTTTAATTTATGTCGTAGACTAACTTGAATATATTTATTGATTCTTGACGTTGGTCAGCTTGCATGATAAAATAAGCAGGAAGGCGAAAACAAACTCTCGTCTTTGAGATCAATTTGGGTTAAGAAAAGGGAGGGCTTTTTGTTCTTGTAATTCCTTCCGATCACCTCTGCCGCATTTTGTGAGCGGGATATTTCAGATGGGCTATTTTCCGTCTCCTGGTATCCTAGTTTACTTTCTGCGGCATTTGTGAACGGTTACAAGGACCAAAATTCCATACTAAATCGACCTTTCTCACATGTTTTCTAAAGCCTTCTAGATGGTATTTACTAGTGAGCATGTGGGAGGGGCGAGGTGCATACATTCAATTTACTCGAACAGCCCGATAAAAGCGAAAAAGCGAGCTACATACAAATTCCACAGGAACGAAGGTACAAGTCTGAAACAGCCATAACTGTAAAGAAATCTCGTCTCGTTCCGTATTTAAATCGGTATTGAGTTTTTGGTGATTTTTCAATAACACAAAAAACAAAGTAACATAAAAAATCCATAGACAGACGCAAATTGAGGGACCCAGCCTTTGTTATTCCTTCGTATGGAAAATCTTCAGCCTATTTCAATAGGTGTTGTTTGGGTTTTCGATAAACCCCTCTTTCGCAAGAAAAAGGTTAAGTATTTTCATAGGAAAACCCAACAGGAAGTTACTTCAGTTGGGTCTAAACATAGAATTCTCTTTATCCCGTTTTACAGCGCAATGCGTTACCGTTTACTACAAAGGTGTATGCCGTTTAAGGTTTTCCACGAATTCACCCAAAACCTAAATTAATCAGGATAACAGTAAAATACTCTAATGTTCTAATATAGAAGTTTTGCAGCCTCAACAATGGCATTTACATTAAATTGTATAAATGCTCAAAACCTTTTTACGCTAAACAAACCATATTATGGTTGGTCATTCATATCTCGATTCATACATTTTTGCGCATGTTTTATCTACTGTACATATGTTTTGTTTCAATGTTTATGTTGTAGTAATTTTTGGTCTCAAACAGCACAGTCATATTTAGTCGACAAGCGTAATTTTACAAACGAAAATATCTATTAATATGCATAGTGGGTTATGTAACCTTAGAAATATTATAAAAAATGGTTAAGTACTATAGCTTAAATGTAAGAGGGCTGCGTGATGCAAGAAAACGTAGAGAGATTTTCTTTTTTTATAAAACGCAAGGAATTTGATGTTCTCTTCATTCAAGAAAGTCACAGTTCTCCGGATATTGAAGAAAAATGAAAAAAAGAATAGGAGGGCAATGTAACCTTTAGAAACTATACCTCTAAGCAAGAGGAACAATGACTTTGTTTAAGAAGGGTTTTAAGGTACGCAACCATTGGGCTGATAAAGAAGGGCGGCTTGATGTTAATGAAGTAGAAATTAATAATATATATTATTCTTGTGTTAATATCTATGCTCCCAACTTGGATTGTGAGAGGGTTACATTTTTTAACAACTTTCAGCAAATCTGATGACTCGGGTATCATTGGGAATGTAATCATGGCAGGAGATTTTAATATAACATTGGAGTCGAAAAATAAAAAGTTTGGGGCAACACTTCGCCAAACATCGGCTCGCACTTTAAAGGAATTGATGAAAACTCACAATTTAGTCGACATTTGGAGGGACAAGCATCCGGATATGCGGATGTATACATGGTCCAGAAATACACCAAGAGTCATGCGCAGGCTCGATTTCTTTTTAATTAGTAAAAAATTGGTGGCCAACCACAAGCAGTCAAGAATTTTCGAGAGCATAAACACGGATCATAAACTAATCTATCTAGAATTAGATGAAAAGGTTAAGTACGGTAGAGGTCCAGGATTTTGAAAGCTTAATAAGAGTCTTTTATTAAATCAAGACTATAGACAAGCTATTATAAGCCTCATTGAGAAAAAAAGAATTTTTAAAATCAAACGATAAGCCAGTATTCTGGGACCTTATTAAATTCGAGATTTTAACGATATCAATGGAAATCTCGAAGAAAATTGCCAAGGAAAAGCATCTGTTAGAACAAGATTTGCTATTGAAATGTGACAAGCTTTATTCGAAACTTTGTCAAACAGAATTAAGTCCAGACGAAGAAGCTGAATACCTAAACACAAAGGACAAGGAGCCCGCGTCCGATCAAGAGTTGAATACAGAAAAAAATGAAAAAGTAACAAATACTTTTACAACAAGGAAAAAGAAGTTTATGATAAGAAAACAGTAGATTGATTAAAAGTTAATAATGACATCAGATCAGATCCCATTCTTATCCTACGTGAGGTAGAGCGATTTTATTGTACTCTATGTCAAACAACACACCCTTATATAAACAACACGGATCTCGACAAAGTTTTTAGTTCTCGAGGCATAAAAAGCATTCAGAAGAAGATAGAATATTTTTGAAGGCCCTGTGTCTGTAGCCGAATGTAAAAAGGCTTTGGTTCGCATGTCGAACGGTAAAAGCCCTGGTTGTGATGGCTTGAGTCCGGATTTTTATAAAGCCTTTTGGCCGCAATTAGGGGGCTTGTTAATACAGACGTTTAATTATGCTGCTGAACAAGGTGAGTTTTCGCAGTCCCAAAGGCGAGGTATTATAACCCTTCTGCAAAAAAGTGGTAAAAACCCAGAGCTTATTAAAAACTGGAGGCCAGTATCCCTCACAAATGTTGACTACAAAATTCTCACTAAAACCTTAGCAATAAGAACAGAAAATATTTTGCCAAAACTGATCCACGAGAATCAAAGTGGTTTTGTTAAGGGACGCTACATAGGAGAAAACATTAGGCTAATCCAAGATGTCATTAATAAAGTAAACAAGAAACAGCAGACAGGTCTACTTTTGCTTTTGGATTTCGAAAAAGCATTCGAAAGTGTGGAAATTCATGCATGAAGTATTGGAATATTTTAATTTTGGTGTTTTGTTTCGGAGATGGGTAGCTACATGTTATAATAATATCTCTAGCACTGTTATAAACAATGGTTATTCGTGTGGCTGGTTCGAAGTACAACGTGGTGTTAAACAAGGGTGTCCATTGTCGACAACGCTGTTTATTTTATGTGTTGAGCCTCTGGCCCAATCAGTTAGAATTCAAGAGAACATCACAGGCCTAAAACTAGCTAATTCAGAGTATAAGATCTCTCTTTTTGCAGATGACGCAACGTGTTTATTAAAAGACGTGTGCTCTCTCTGTTATGTGTTAGAACTTACGGAGCGTTTCTCAACATATTCCGGTTTGAAAGTTGACATAGAAAAATCTCTGCTGGTGTATATAGGTCCATGGCGAACAAAACCGGAGCATGTTTTAAATTTAAGGGTTGCTTCGGGTAGCTTCAATATGCTGGATATTGAAGTAGGTCATGCAACGGACAAGTGTAACAAAGTAAACATTTTGGATAAGATAACAATAGCACGTTTGAATTTATGGAGTCAGGGGGGTCTTACACTGCTGGGGAAAGTTAACATATCTAAAACCATGGGAAAGTCAAATTCAATATACAGCTTGAGTAACATCTCTTGTGCACATGCAGATCTGGCCCGGGCCCAGTCGTTGATAAATGCTTTCATTTGGTCCAATAAACCCAGTAAGAACAAGCATAAATCCTTGATCGGGGACTTTGATGCAGGGGGTATTCGATCACCAGATTTAATTGTTATGCGAAAATCGTTAAGGTTGGCATGGTTGTCTAGACTGTGGGTTAAAAACCTTAGCAATGCCATAATACAGAGTGAATTTGACGAATACGGGGGATTACCCCTTATTTTGCACTCGAATTTCGACGCTGGAATTTCTCAAATATCCTCCATTTATAAGGCGATTTTACTCTATTTTAGTGAATTGCATAACCAAGACCGATACAGTGGTGTATTATCGAACAATAAAGAAATAACAATTGATGGCAGGTCACTCTACTGGAAGCACTGGCACGAAAAAAGGCATACTGTATATTAAGGACCTATTAAGTAAAGATAAAAAAGTGTTTTCGTTGACAGAGCTCCAAGCTAGATATGACTTGCGTGTCAATTTCTTGCTGTACAGTGGTCTGAAAATATCTATCGGCAAATGGTTAAAACACAGAGAGAACAATAGATACATTACAGATAATTATAAAGTGGATTGCTCTGACCCAATCTTTAAGGTACCTGACTCGTTAATCAACATAAAGAAAGCTAAGTGTAAAGATTACTACATGGTCTTGATAAATAAAATTATAGAACCTCCGGTAAGTATTGTGTTCTGGGCGAATGCAGGTATGCTAGAAGAATCACAGATTCTACGTAGCTTCCTACTTTGCAGAAAATGTACTAAAGAAACCTATCTTTTGGCTCTGCAATTGAAACTCATTCATAATATAATACCAACTAACAAGAGAAAAAAAGGGAACGGAAAATTTTAGAATCCGATGCATGTAAGTACTGTAACACCCCGGATACGATAATACACTTCTTTTGGGACTGTCAAAAAGCCAGAGAAATTATACGAAGATGCTTAAGCATAATGGAGCTAAATTCTTTTAATTTTGAGAAATGGGACTTTTTACTTGGAAAAGATAATATTACAGAGGATAACCTCTCTTTGTTAATAAAATACCATATATATCAGTTTAGAGTCAATGAGGAAAATTTTCACGGGAACGTGTTTATTAGAAACGCAAAATTACGATATACGGAGACATGCAAACATTATCTGAAGATAAATTAAAATTAAAATGGACCTATTTTGGCGAAGTGTTTTCAAGCTAAGAAGCGGATTTGATATATTGATAGATGGTCGTGACTCATTTATAAGTTGTTATGTTTGTTTGTTTTCGTCATAATCGTGATTTTTGATAAGCAAAGTTATTGTTAGAAAACGTCGCGTTTGTGAAAGATGCATATATATATATTGTATTGTAAGTGCTCCTTATAGTTTATGCCCACACAGTGCATACTTGAATAAGGCTGTGCACAATAAAATTCCCTAAAAAAGTCTCTCATGCCATAGAAACTTACCTTCACAACAAAATTCCTATAGCCATATGTTTTGTAAATATACTTCCTGTTTATGGGCAACCAGGAAATAATTTAATGAGGGTTCGGCTGCCTTAGAGCAGCCTACAAACTGCACGGTGTGGATGACATGAGTAGGCAGTACGTCGGGCATCCCACTGGTATAAGGAGATGCCTAAGCTATACAGTAAAGCTCTGGTAGAAGTCTATTTTAGACATTTGCGTGAACCTGAAAGTCAATCAAGGGAGGCAAGCAAACAATTCAACTATGGCTTTATATGGTGTGCCTTTATCAGAGATATTTAAGACGTGCCGTTGATCTGAAGGATTTTTCTCAGTGCGGAGTATCAGGTCTATATTCTTCAGGGCCTTTGCCGAAACTGGGTCATTGGTCTCGCATTAACTCTTCTTTGTTGTAGCGAACCAGCGTCCAAGGGCAAGGGCACGTCCAAGAAGGAGGACAGTTTCTTCCGTCAACTTGGTAAGTGTAAGAAGGGTTAGAAGCAAGGGCCGCGCTAGATGGTTCTCGTCCGTTGCTCATCCATTGACTATTCTGTATTGTATCGAACCTTTCATTCAGTTCGTACTCTGAGTACACTGTTTGGGCTAGTTTCGTTCAGTTATCAAGCAGCCGGTATGTCTCAGCTGTTATGTGTATGTGTGTGCTTGTGTGTGTGCGTACGCGTATGTGTGTGTACGTGTGTGTTTGCATTCAGTTACTTGTATAGGTTATCAAGATATGTCGACACTCAACCTTCAGAGTCTAATTGGCTCGCCCCAGAAATGCTAGTGTCTGTGGGTTGCATACACATACATATACACTCCCTTGGGCCCATTTTGGCCCGCCGTAGGTCGTGACCCTTGGCCCCTTGAGTGCGTTCTCGCTTTCGTCTTGGTGCGTGTCTTCCTTGGGTGAGATGCTAGCGCAGTCCTTTGAAAAATTTAGTCGGTTTGGCACTCAACGCAGTTTATCCCTGCTGCGATTTCTAGCCCCATATAAGCGTGCAGATAAGCAATACTGACGTTTTATTTTCCCAAAACGATCTCTTAAAAGTAAAAATGTAGTTCGCGTTCTCCACTTGTATCTTCTCTTCCCTCCCAACCTCACCCCTTTTAACCAGAATATGGGGTAGGACCGTGGAGCGAAACTCGAATGATGCTTATTACTAGAGTAACTTACGATTCTGACTGACCAAGATCTAGACCGGGACGATTCGAGCCACAATGAGAAAATGTTGTTCTAAATTGACGAGAAACCCACATAAAAGTAGAGCACTGGAATTACTCTCTTACTCGTAACACGTCAGTTTCTATTTGTCTGTTTGTTTGTTTGTTTTTTGTTTGTTTTTTTTTTTTTTTGTTTTGTTTTTTTTTTTTTAGGGGGGGGGCGGAGTATTGAGTGAAACTCACCCGTACCCCTTTTAACGAAATTGGCTGGGCACTCGGCACAGGCCACTTCTGGCCTCAGAATTACGCCCCCCCCCCCCTCCTCCCCTCCATTTCGCAGCGTTGTTGTTTTGGATGCTCAGCAGTTTGAAAATTAGACGAATGTTTAAACGTTTTAACCGTTTTGCAACTAAAGTGCTTTTCATCAAAGACGAAATTTCTTTATCAAATTTTAATGGACATTTATTAACATTTAGATAGAGAAAGTTTTGAAATATGTTAAGTTTTGTAAAAGTTATTAAGTTTTAGATATGCCATATTTCCTTATCGCTGTGCCCCGACTATGTTATTTTTTTTTCAAAACTCTTTCTCCTTAGTTTAGATTTATTAATGTTTTTAACAACCATAATTTTTTGCAACCCGCCAAGTTTTGATGATTACGCGGGGATAAATTGCATCGTGTTACATTGCTGTGCGATGTGAACACAGTATATTTAAAAGATAAAAAACAGTGAGCCCTGCTGTCAGAGTTAATACGGGGTTCTGTGCGAAAATAAGCATTTTTCTGAACCGCTAATCCACGACACCAGAATATACTGTTCTTATCTTGCAAAAGTGAATCATTTAGCTGACTTATGATAGAGTTCTATGGAAATATCGGTGTTTTCTGAGCACAGATCCATACTAGATATCTTCATAGATAATCATATCATTAAAGTTGGAAACTTTTTATTGCGTGTCACAAGAAACTACATATCATGTTATTCAATTCATTACTAAGTATTTACTATGCGTCGATAATACTGAACCTTTCTCATATACCCTTACGCTTTGGCATGTATAATATACCTTCGCGTCTCGCATTTTCATACAACAAAAAAAACTTCATACGCTTCGAAATGGGACAAGAAACAAGAGTGTATTTCTTTTTCGCCTAATCGTTTAAGCAACTATTTTTACGTCCGCAGTTTTTGTCTTTCGTCTCTCATGGATTTTGACTCGCTTGTCCGATGCCCGAATTTCAATTACAGTAAAACCTCATTCTGGACAAACCCTGAAATACCGGACAGCTGCCAATACCGGACAAAAATTCTCAGTTCCGGTTTTTCCCCATTGGTTTACATGACCCCTGAAATATCGGACACCTCTAAATACCGGACAAAATCCTCCAGTCCCCCCGTTGTCCGGTGTAGGCAGGTTTTACTGTATTTAGAAGAGTAAAGATGAATAAGGAGACACTGACTTGACGACTTGCATCGTACCACAGAGGAAAAGTTAATACTTAAACAGATATAGTATAGCGGGGTTTATAACACAAATTAAGTATTAATAAAACATTTATTATTATTCGGTTAAAGCAGTAAAAATGGGACAACTCCCCTCTCCCGGTTAACCTCCCCCTCCAACTCCCCCGAACAATTCCCTCCCCCCCCCCCAAGACAGGGTTTATGATAATACCCCCCCCCCGGATGATACCCCCGACAATACCCCCCAGGACCATACCCCCACCCCCCCCCCCCTCCCCGTGCCAATACCCCCCACCATAATTTTTTTCCAATTTTCATTTTAAAGAGTTAAAAGCTAAGCCATTTCGCTATGATCTAGTTGAAAAGGGGTATAATTGCACTTGCACAACGCTTACAACTCCAGTTTATTACAATTTATTCTGTTGTTCAATCGAGTTGTTGCAATTTGTGGTAAGCCTGTCCGTAGTCACAAAATTTATTGGTTGACGTAACCGGAGTCACAAAATTTATTGGTTACGGTTTGTCCGGAGTCATTAAATTATTGGCCATGGTTTTTCTGGAGTCGTTAATCGAAACACCATAAAACCCAATGGTTTTGCTTCAACATCAAACCACCATGGAATTCATTCAGACTGAAAGAGGAGGAGCAAAACTTCTGTTTGAAGGCTACGTTTATGTGGAGTAGAAAAACCTTGCCATTAAACATAGTGTTGGAGAGAAATAAAACACGCCGCTGTAAACAAAACATGTCGCTGTACTTTTTCTTTACTTTTTGCTGTAACGTTGGGGGGGGGGGGGGGGGGGGGTTAGTGGCAGGAAGGGTATGGTCCTAGGAGGGGTATGGTCTGGGGGTATCATCGAGGGGCGGGGTATTGTCCCGGGGGTATGGTGCGGAACCCTCAAACTATCCCCCAGACTACCCCCGCCGCCCCGCCCCCCCCCCCAAAAAAAAGTGCTAAATTTGCTATTTAGTTCACTACACATTGACTGCACTTTTTACACAACTGATTCATGAGTCTTTGATGAAATCAGCTGCATAGTTAATTGTCTTTGATATTCTAATTGTATGCTGTAATTTGTCTGTTTGTCTTTTAATTGCACTCTTCAAAAATGTTGCTTGACCTTTCATGTACACAATTACAATTACAAATGATTTTTCTAATTGCAATACTGAAAGTGTTTCATCGTGAAAATTACAGTCTAAGAGCAGTGCTGTTTCTCCGGAGTGCAGTGTAATTCTGGAGCTAATTGCAACCCAGAAATGTTTTGAGTCCCAGAGTCGCTTTGATTTTGGGGTTATTTATCGAAACCAGTGGCGTATAAGATGACCTCATCAGGACAGCCAAAATCAACCCAAACTGGGACTTCCGGAGTAGTTGGTTTTACGGTGATGACGTCCTGCCATCCGAATTTGTGGCGCTTTCTGGAAGTCCTGAAATAGGAACACAGCTTGACCACAGTCAGTATTGGGCAAATTTTGGGTGGTCATCTACCTGAGCCACAACGAGACTTCGAAAATCGCGAGATTATGGGCTACTTGCGCGGCATTGCCCACAGCATCAAGTTCTAAAGTACCGTCATTTTTCGGGCAGAACAGACTGTAGATTTTACAAAATTTGTGTCAGTTCCGTTCAGTGTATTTTGTGTGTGTTATACTTCGATTGTCGGGAAGGGGGAGAAGTGTGGGGTGAATAGTCCTGGGGGGATTGTTGGGGGAGGGGGAATTGGAGGGGGAGTTAACCAGAGGGAGTGTTCTGGGGGAAATTGTCCTAGACCAAGTGAAAATATCCTAGAAAAATATTCGAAAAAATAAAACGGACGACTAAATAAAAAGATACTGAAGCCGAAGTGTATTTACTCGAAAAGACATGCATGTAAAAAAAAATCATAGCTTTAATTTGCAAACACCCAAAGGGGGAGGAGGCATTTTTTTAACGATACACCACAATCAATCAATAAATCAACGCACGCACAACGCTGCTTGATGCATAACGTGACAGTATGGAACAGTGACCTGAAACCATTATGTACCTGTTGTACGTACCATTATGACCTTAGTCACAGAGGTCATCTCTGGCATAAGTGTGGCAGTAGTTGAGAAAAGACAGTTCTACTGCTGTCAATCATCATGCCGTCATGATGACGTCATCAACCAAGCCCCGCCCACCCCACCCCCAGGACATAGTAGTCAGACCCCCCTAGGACACAGTTGTCAGACCCCCCCCCCCCCCGCTAGGATATTGTCGTCAGACCCCCCCCCCCCTCCCGCCCTATGGGAAATTTTTGTGATTGTTTGCATATTTATCCGTTTCAGACGATTCTGAACATTTTTTTTTTTTACCCCCCCCCCCGTGGGAAAATTTACGATTCTGAACAACTTTGGTTTTTTTACCCCCCCCCCCCCCCCCCTCGCAGACATCACGAGACAATCTCTAACAGACGGTCTGCTCTTCTTGATGCCTTCAACGTGCTGACTCCACGATTACAACCATCTCGTGAAAACATTGGCGCGAAACCTGCTGTTCGGATAGGGTTTGCATAAATGATAGAAAAAAATGGTATTATTGCTGACCGCAAGTGACGTCATGAAGTAATGTCTGTTGCCATTGTTCTTGTGTCGTTGTTGTCAAGGTTGTTGTTGGTTGTTTGTTGTTAGTTGTTGTATGTTGATGATTGTTGGTTGTGGTTAGTTGGTTGGTTGGTTGGTTGGTTGGTTGGTTGGTTGGTTGGTTGTTGTTTTTGTTGTTGGATGTTGCCTGGTTGGTTGTTGTCGGTTGTTGGCTGTGGTTAGTTGTTGGTTGCTGTTGGTTGTTAGTTGTGGTTGGTTGTTGTTTGCTGTTGTTGGTTATTGGTTGTTGATTGTTGGTTGCTGGTTTTTGTTGGTTGTTGGTTGTGGTTAGTTGTTGTTGTTGTTGGTTGTTAGTTGTTGGTTGTTGGTTATTGTTGGTTGTTTGTTGGTTTTTGGTTGTGGTTGGTTGTTGTTGGTTGTTGGTTATTGGTTGTTGGTTGTTGTTGGTTGTTGATTGTTGTTTGTTAATTGTTTGTTGTTGTGGTGTTAGATGTTGTTGTTGGTTGTTGGTGGTTGGTTGTGGTTGGTTGCTGTTGTTGTTGGTTGTTGGCTGTGGTTGGTTGTTGTTTCTTTCCACGTTGCGATATTTACTTAAAATAAAACACTCATTCACAGAGCAAAACTTTATTGACAGTAAATATGAATCACTTAACCACTATTTATTAATTTTTAACCACTTAAAAGAATGCATTATACACTACCATATAAACAAACTCAACTGTTTTTATTGATGTGGGTGCACCTGCAAACTGTCAGTCAAAAGTAGAAGCGTTGGCCCTGTAATCCCAAAGTCCCTGGTTCGAAACTGGCCAGGAGTGGAAAGCAGGGGATTGGCTTTCGCTCAAGTTGCCTCAGCTAAACGACTGCACAAGATTATTCACCACCACGGAATTCAAAATTAGCACAAATGAGTCTTCCGGCCATCCCTTTAAAAAAAAATTGTTCAGAATGGTCTGAAACGGATAAATATGCAAAAATCACAAAATTTTCCCAGGAAGAGGGGGGTGGGGGTGGTTAAAAAACAAAATTGTTCAGAATGGTCTGAAACGTGTATATATGCAAAAAATCACAAAATTTTCCCACGGGGGGGTAAAAAAAAAACAAAATTGTTCAGAATGGTCTGAAATGTGTAAATATGCAAAAATCACAACATTTTCCCAAAAGGGGAAAATAAAACCAAAACTGTTCAGAATCGTCTGAAACGGATAAATATGCAAAAATCACATATTTTTGCACCGGGAGGTTGTTCAAGAAAACTAAAAATGTTCAGAATCGTCTGAAACGGATAAATATGCAACAATCACAAAATTTTCCCACGGGGGGTCTGACGACTATATTCTAGGGGAGTCTGACAACTATGTCCTTGGAGTGGGCGGGGCTTGATTGATGACGTCACGATGATTGACAGGAGTAGAGCTGTTGTTCCTGAACTACTTGTGGCAATGTCTCGAGGGTAAGTATTTACACTATGTACCTTCAGTTATACTACTAAACTTTAAATCAGGCATTATTAAATATAAAGTTGTGTAATTTGTGTAATATTGTGAACAATTATGTTCTGAAAACCAAAATACGAATTGCGGAAGCACATACAGCTCAAATATAAATGTTACAGGGAAACTGTAATTTCGGGAAAACTATAGTTTCCCTAGCGAAACTACAGTGTCCCTGATTCAGTCAGGGAAACTAGTTTCGCTAAAAACATTTCAGAAAAACTATAATAGGCAACTAAACACAGTTCAGGCCTGGCCAATAATACATTGTTCTAATAAAATGAGTTGTACATTTTGTCCCTGACTGCAAATCGTAAACAATTTAAGCACTTTTAAAACAAAATGATCTAATTCTTCTTTCATACCGAATTCCTTTTGCATTTTTGGGGAATATATTTGCTAATTTTATTTGTAGGTGATTTCTGAATAAAAAGGAAATTGACCGATCTATATAAATAGCCCTCCCTGATAGCTATATTGCGGAAATTGAAGAAGGAAATTGACTGAAGTGCAAAGTTTTAAAGTAGTTTTGCAATTTACCATTCCTTGCATGAAGACGGACGCTTGTGTCTATGTTTGTGTGTGTATGTTAGTGTGTGTGTGTGTGTGCTTTGAATGAGTATACGGTGCTTAAAAAGATACCAATTTCACATAAAATGTGTTTTTACCAATTAGCAAGATTTAAAACTCTAGAATGGTTCCGTAAATAGGGTATCCCCAAAAATTATGATTTTCGAACGGAACGAGAAAGTAATTGATGTGCAAAGTTTTAAAGAGGATTTTACAATCTTAATTCCTTGCACAAGGGTTTTTTATCTTCAAGATACCCTAGGTGCGAGAAAAGCTTGGTTTTTATGCATGACGTGATTGAAAAAAAAAAACATGTAGGATCAAAAAGCCAAATATCACTAAACACGCAAAGAGTTGTAAGTTTTTTTCAAATGGTGTATTGTGGTTCTACTAGTTCTTAACATGCCACTAACAATTAGCAAGATTTATAAATTGTAAAATGGTTTCGCTTTGTTGAGCAAAATACAAATAGCCCTCCATAAAAATTATAATTTGCGGAACAAAACGGAATGACAAATAAAGTGAGATAAAATTAATTTGAAAGTGCTATCAAGTGCTATCTAGGATTTAAATATGGGGCAGTTTTTGATGCGATGTTAAGCTTTAAATGTGGATTATTTACATCGGGAGTCACATTCCTGCAGCATCGCATTTCGTTCCGTTCTGTTCCGCAGATTACAAGTGGTCCTTGTTTCTGTTTTTCACTGACAATGGCTCATTACTGTAATGCGAGATGTTCATGTGAGTAAGAAGTCAAACCTATTCGGTATGCATAGCTAGAAGTAAAATCAGGCCAGAAAAGTCAAAGAGCATTGTGTGTTCCAGATCAATAAACATACCGACAGCTGTCAGCACTGACGAAAAGTGAGAGGCATAAAACCACGAGTGAGTGAATATCACAGAGGTCTATGGTCTTCCATGGAAGTACTTGGCGGGCAATCTCAACATGCGGCTTTTTCTCATATTTTTTTTTCAAATAAATGTCCAGCCTCAAATACGCCACTCTATGAGTATCCACCCAAAAGGTCCTCGGCCATAAGGTTCCCGCCTATAAGGTCCCCCAATGAATTGAAGCCCAAAAGGTCCCCAGGGAATATTAGTATAAATTTTCTCTAACAATTTCAATTTCAATTTTTGTAAATTTTGGGAAGTATGTTTGTGAATTTTTAAGATACTGAGATTTGGATGTGGTGCAACTACTGATCCTACTGAACTGAGGAATTAAACAAAAGAACAAATCCAAGAATGCACACTTTCCTTGACCTAACTTTTACCTGAGCTTACATTTTGAGTACTTTCTAATTCGGATTACGGTTGAGAATTAATAATTAAGTCGTGAATAAACAACCAAGAAAAATAATCCACTGGCTAAACTATTGATTTTAAAACATCACCGTAATCATCCTCGACTTAAGTTTTACCTAAGATTAAATTTTGAGTAACTTCTAATTCGGATTACGAATAAGGATGAAGGATTAAGTCATGATGCACAGTTTTTTGCAACTTCCACCTGAGATTAAATTTTGAGTAAAAATTTGATTCATGGAGTAAGTATATTTTAATATAAATAGAGGCAAATTTGTTCAGTATTTATCAGTACCTACTTTGCATTGAAATTGGATATAATAAATCTTGAAGTTCTTGAAAGCAACAAAGGCTTTCCAAAGTTTGCAGTTGATGGCTTTCTGTATACACAACCGAAAGACCTGAAATCTGACAGGATTTCATGGAGATGTGGTCGAAGAACGACTCGTTGTCCCGGAACCTTAAAGTTCTAAGATAACGGATCCTCAGATTGGTCATGATCATAATCATGATCAAACCTAGATGAGGTATTAATATTTTTATGTTTTGAAATAAACAATAAAAAATTAAGCATAAATAATTGAAAATTGTAATATCTCTTAATAGAAATAAAAAATAAGAAAAATGATAAAGAAAGTAAAAATACAGAAAAAATAAAAAGAATACAGTAAAAAATAATAGTTTTAAACATATTGGAATTACACAAGAAAAGTAAACAATTAAAAAATTGTAAAAAGTAAATACAAATAAAAAATAAGAAAAATGAAAAAATGTAAAAGTAAAGAAAAAAAATTAAAAAAAATTAATTAAAAAATAATAGTTTTAAAAATATGTTTCAGGTGGAAGCCACAAGGGCAAAGCACAATCTCAAGAGAAGGGCACAAGACAATCATCAAACTACATCCGCGATGACTACTACAGACCAAGCTCGCACTTTGCTTGGAACGCATACGGTCAAAAAAAAAAAACAAACAAACAAACGAGCCACTCGTTCCTGAGACTGTGCAAGATCTCGTCATTGATGGTGAATGGGTTCAAACCTCAGGCGAAAATTGTTCACACTTTCTGTTTTACGACAATGGCCAAGACGCAGATTCTCTTATTTTGTCATTTGGCTGGCATATAGCTTTGAGGAGGCTCGCAAGTGCTAATACGTGGTTCATCGACGGCAACTTCGCACTGGCCCCACGCGGATTTCTGCAGATGTATGTCGTTCGCGTTATAGTAGGAAATACCGCAATTACTACTGTTCATGCGCTTCTGCAAAGTAAATCACAAGCCGCCTAGGATGAAATGTTTCGAACTATTTTCGATTACTGTGGAACTTTGAACTTGTTTCCTGACCCTGTGACTATCTTGTGTGACTTTGAACTGGTGGTTATACGATCAGTCAAAGATGTTTTTGGTGACGAAGTTAGCGTACAGGGGTTCCTTCTACCATTTCACCAGGCAACATGGAGAACGATACAAGATCTCCGTTTAGTTCAAACATACAAAGTTAGTGTGGATTTCAAAATGTTCTGTGGCAAGCTCGACGGGTTGGCTTTTTTGCACCAATAAAACTAACGTTTTATTTCGTAAAACGTGCTTTTACGAGTAAAAGCGCAATTCGCGTTCTCCACTTTTAGATGGGTTTCCCTTTAGGATTTATCCTTTCACGCAAATAAAAAACAAACTTTTTGTGCCTGCAGAATAGCCTATCCCGCGATCCATCCACCAACCAATCAAAATTAGGGAATCCTCTGGTATTTCGTCATGATTGACAATGGGCATTCCCTTTAAGCCCCACTCGGTGGTTGAAAAACGCACCCAGGCTTGTTGAGGGTGGATGGGAGGGAGAGTAGGCTAAAAGTGGAGAACGCGGATTGCGCTTTTACTCGTAAAAGCACGTTTTACGAAATAAAACGTTAGTTTTACTTCGCAAAAGCTTTGAATTCGCTTATCTCCACTTTTAGATGGGACTTAAGTCCGGAGCAGGGGAGCCTGCCATTCTGTACTGCTTCACAAAAAGGTTGCGAATTGTGCTAGATACGTAAAAACTCATCGGAAGATGTAAAAATGAACCATAGTTGAAGACTGAATAAAAATGCTAACTACGTTCCACTTCTTTTAATGTTTTCCAAAAGTCTGGGATGGGGGGGAACACTCCCAGTCCCATAACAATCATCGTGGGATACGACCCCATGGGAACAGAATGTTGAGCTCTGACACATGTAAGTCAAGTATATCAAATACATAAGAGTGGTTACTGCCATCCCCCTCCTTCCGCCCACTGGATGGGTCCCAACCTCACACTCTCAATATCGAGGTTACCAGGAATAATTACAAACCGTCGATACTTTGACATTACGATCGTAAATCTCGGAGATTTACGTAAATAAACTTAATACTGCTAGGGAGTGCGCCTGCAGTATTTACAATTAGATAACATGCTGAACTGACGTTAGACTAAAGCAAATGATAAGGTCCAAATGCCCGAAGCAAAGAACACAATATGAATTGAAGGTTTTTCCCGCAAAACCTACAAAATACGACTAGATACTCTTTTAGATTCTAATACTGATAGAATTTAAACTTAAAAAGTGAAAAACTTTCCCTATTAAAAGAATTCCCGTGTCTTGGGCCAATTACGGGCCCATGGGAACAATGGGCATGGTCATCATGGACCGATCCCCTAGTTACCGGAGGTGGCACGGGACCACGGGAACCGTAGGTACCGTGCACGCCCCCCCTCTTTTCTGACCTTAGGGTTCGAAAAGAGGATGATGGCAGGTAGCTGGGTATTAGGACCACGATGACCCTGCCCGCACAAGATAAAATACCTTTACCCTGGAAACATTCTAGAGCTTAAAACTAACGTCCATGCAAGTGAAAATATCAGTTCCGTGGCGAATTAAAAACACTTGCTTAACTGTACTCGAGGTACGATAACAAAGTCTGAGAGCATCACTGCTTCTTGCCCTTGAACCCATTGTTGTGTCCCTTGGGGAATCTCCCTTTCTGCTTGCCCTTGCCTTTCAGCTTTGGAGCGGGTTGCCTGAAACCAGAGTAGAAGGATTCGCAATGATGGTTTCCGCAGCAATGAAGGGGCCTAAAGAGTAAAGACCCGACAACTCGTTCTGCGAAAAGTCTTTCAGGTAATACTTAACGAATGAGTTGGGAGAGGACCAACAACCTGTTTTAAGTATATCTACCAAGGACACATTACGAAGAGCTCTGAGGGAATTTGCTATCTGGCGGACATGATGGGCTTTAACTTTACATTCGTTTTGTAGGCCCGTATCAGACTGTGCCCGTTCATAAGCTGCCAAAATGACCTTTTTAATGTAGTTTGAGATGGTTTGTTTAGAAAGGTCTTTGTTAAATTTCGGCATGAAAGAGATAATGAGGGCTTTTTGATTTTCTGAGCGATAGGTTTCTGAAATCGAAAGGTATTGACGTAGTGCTTTGACCGGGCACAAAGAAACGCGATCCTCAGACAGTTGTTCCCCCTGAACGGCCGGGAGCGCAATATGGTCAAAGGTGCCTCGGCCTTGGGAAATGATATGTGTCTTACCCATGAAACCGGCTCTGGGAGTAAGGAATACTCTATTCCACTCCCCATTTTCCTTTGTTATCTCCCTGTCCAATGCATGGATTTCGCCTCTCCTCTTACCGGACGCTAAGGCTAACAGGAAAGTGAATCTTACCGTGGCATCTTTTGCGGAAATGTTTTGTTCCGCGAAGTTCTCTGGGCACTGTAAATAACGTAATACCAGAGACAAATCCCCTTGGGCCACATTGGACTGTAGGGGAGGGGAATTCACCTTGAAATGTCTAATTAACTGTGACAAGGCCGTATCCTCGCCCGGGTCATAGCCAGTAGATGCCTTAAGTCTAGAACCAATAGCGGCTCGATAACCTTCTATCGATCCCACCTTCAGTTGACCTTGTGTGAAAAGATGGTCCAAAAAATCTGCTACCACTGCTGGTGACGCCTGGAAGGGGTCTAGCTTAGAGGCAGCGCACCAAGAGGAAAACTTGTTCCACTGTGACCTATAAACTTTCGCTGTGGATTGCTTATGATTGTTTACCATCTTTTCCACTACCTGCTTGGAAAAACCTTTTTTCTCTAGGAAAGATTGGTTAGGCACCACAGGTGTAGGTTCATTAGTTGTGGGGACGGGTGGAAGTGCCGCCAATGGGGTTGGGATAATAGTTCCCTGTGACAAGGTATCGGGACGGACTTGATCACCTTGCACCGTAGAAGAAGGGTGAACCACGGAGCCTCTGGGGACAACGGGGCTATTAGTAACAGAGCTGGGGGTCTCAGTTCTATTATCCTTTGCAAGACCTGTAGCAGAATGGCCTGGGGAGGGAAGGCATAGTGTACTTCCTGCAGAGGCCATGGGCACTTTAACGCATCTACTGCCCAGGCTGCTTGATCCGGGCATGGGGAAACGAACCTGGGTAGCTGGGTTGTCAACGCATTGGCGAATAGATCTAACGTCGGGGGGCCCCATGGGGATTCCCGTGTCACCCAACGGAAGGATGACTGGGCCAGGCACCAGTCTGTGTGGATGACTTTGGCCCGCCGTGGACGCCAAATCGGCCAGTACGTTTAGCTTCCCTTATAAATGACGTGCCACAATGGCGATTTTGCGTTCCCGTGCCAGAAGAAGGATGTGAGAAGTCAGGGTCGATAGTTGAGAGGATTTGGTTCCACCTTGTTTGTTCAGATACGCCACTGCTGTAGAGTTGTCCAGAAGAACTCTGACACTCTTGCCCTCGAGATGGTTCGATAGCTTGTTCAGAGCTATCCATACCACTCTGAGCTCCAGTCAGTTGATATGGTATCTGCAAAACGTTGCTGGCCATTTTCCTCGCCACATTTGACCCTGACAGTGAATTCCCCACCCTTCCCTGGAAGCGTCCGTTTGGAGCTCTATATCCATGGGAGGGGCATGAAAGGGGACTCCTTCGTTCATGGTAACCGGGTCGCACCACCATTGGAGAAGGGAGAGTGCGGAAGGGGACACTGTCATAGTGGCTTTGGGAGACCGTCCCTTCGTTAGGGCTTCCCTTACCTGTGCCTGGAATTGTCTGTAATGTAAGCGGCCTAACGGAACCGTCTTCTCGGTTGCTACTAACAGACCTAGCAGTGACTCCATAGCCTGTACCCTTACCTTTCGGTTGGCAGAAATGTTCCAGATAAACCGAGAAATTCTCTGCTGCCTGTCTGTTGTGGGGAATGCTCGGGCTGCTGACAAGTCCCATCGTTCCCCCAAGAAAATGACGTCTTGTTTTGGGGTCAATTCTGATTTGACTAGATTTACCACAAGACCTACCTGTATCGCCTTTTTGACCAGCTGGGTTGTCTGGTGATGGGCTATGTCCCGTTGAGTATGTGCTAGGAACCAATCGTCTAAGTATTGGAACACTAGCATTCCTTGGAGACGTGCCCATGCTTTTAGGACCCGCATGATCTTTGAAAATACGTACGGGGCTGAAGAGAGGCCGAAAGGGAGTGCCAGAAACCAGAAACGCTTTCGATTTACTTGGAAATATAGGTACTTCCTGGCCGAGTGGTGTAGGGGAACATGTAGGTAGGCGTCGGATAGATCTATCGATGTGCCCCACATCCCTTCCCGTAACATTGCTTTTATAACCTGTGCCGTGTCCATCTGGAAGGAGGTTATTTGCAGGGACTGGTTGAGGGAAGATAGATCTATCACTAGCCGCCATCCCCCTGACTTTTTGGGTACCAGAAAAACTCGGCTGAAGAAGCCTACCTGGTTTTCTGGCATTTCCTCTATAGCCTGTTTTGCTTGCAAGTCTTTTAGCATTTCTTTTAGGGCTAAGTCTTTTTCTGATCCCTGCTGATAAGCGGTGGCTAGGTTGCCTGGAGCTTGGAGTGTTAGGGGAATAGTTGGCTTGAGTCCCCTCGGGCCCCTCTTGAAGGGGAGAGGATAGCCGTTCCTGAGCCACCGGACTATTCTCCGGGAAGCCCCTAACTCTGCCCAAGCATGCCAGAACTTGCCTAGCCTTCTGCCTACGGGCAAGGATGTGTTGCAAGACAGTAGTTCTTTTAGATCGTTTAAGCCAGAAAAAGTATCGCCAAGAGACGAGTCCCTCGTCTCTGAGCGGTACTTTGGTTGGCTGCTACCTGTGCTGCTGGGTATGCTGACTCCCGAATGCTTGGGCCTCTTCGGCGGTGGGGACTGCACCTGGGAGTTGGGTCGGGGGTGATCCGCAGAGGACTGTCGTTGCTTCTTGCGCTTTGCTGGTTGGCGGAACGAGGCACGCGACATCCTTGACATCAAGGCGAAGTCTTGCGACAACGATCGGCTTTCCTGGTTTACTCTCTCCACCTCCGCTGGGGGGAACAGTTCTTTCTCGCCCAGGATAGGAGTATGTCTTAAGTCACGAAGCCCTTTGACGCTTGACCAGCAGTGCTGGAGGAAGGCGTCCCGTCTTAAAAATACCATTGACGTCATTAGGAAGGTAGAGATTTTTACGACATCACGGGTGGCCAGAGCGAGGCATTCCAAAAGCTTAGAAGACACTGGGTCACTGAGCCGCAGATTATCCCATCTCGCCCGTAGTGCTTTCAGAGTGTGGTCCTGAAAGGACATAATGTTTAAAACTTGACGGGCCGACGACTCAATGTTCCTGGCGTCTTTTTCTACTAACGGAATGTCTGAATCCGCACGAACTGATGGCATCCACACTGTTCTCTTGGATGGTTGATCCAGTGACTCCATCGGTATCTGATCGTCCGAGGTACGGTATGGGCCTGGACGCACGGAGCAGTGCTTTGAGGCATGAAATCGCGATAACGTGCGGCCCTCACTGGCATCCATCTTTTTGAACTCGTTTGACCGCACTACCACTGCGTTCGCGATGCCCTCACTCGTAGATAAGGCAATGAATGAATCGTGGTGGGGCAGAGACGTCTGGGATGTCATCCTAATGGGGGGGTCATCCCTTTCCAGACATGGGGTGCCACAGGTAACGTTAGCAAGGCGGGCTATTTCCTGTATGGCATCTCTAAACGGGACATCTTCCGAAGCTAGGGACGATGCCGTCACGGAGGGAGCTCTGTCTTCCCCCGGCGATGAGAGATCGGGAGGAGACGGGGTCCTGATCGGGCGACGGCCTGCTGCCGCTGGGTCGTGCCATAGACGTTGACCGCGCCCTGGGGAACGTACAGAGTCCATTTTCCGTAGGGGTAAGTGGAAGTGAGTCGGTGCTTAGAGCTCTTGGGGCACATCTCCGGTCTCTTCCTCTTCGGACTCTTCCCCTTCCTGTTCCTCTTCACCCCGATGCAAAGCGTTCATGGGATGCTGGGTGAGTACTTCCCCCGAGGGTGTATAGATCTCCCTCTCTCTCTGTTAGAGGGAATAGATGTTATGGGGGAGGTGTGAGCTTGAAGTAGGTCGTCGTCCTCTTCTCCCACCAGATTGGAAACCTGCCCCGACGGTGGAATATCCGAAGAGTCCTCCTCACTGGGGTCCTCCGTCTCACGGTCCCTGACTGAACCCATAGCGGGGGGTTCGTGGGAAGTGGACGCTAAGGGAAGTAATTCCGGTGGAGGCCGAGAGACCGTGGCCGATGGTGTACGCTTCCTGCTGGGGGTCCCTTTTGCCTCTTGCTCTTTAATTGAGCATTGTAAGTCCTGGATCTGGCGTTGAAGTTGAGTCTGTAAAGCCAGTATCGCCGACAAGCCCATTGAGTCACCCGTGGAGGGGGGCAAAGTTGGAGGATCTAGCTGGGGGAACAAATCCTCTGGTGCTGGTATGCCCAGTTGACCCGGGGTAGACGTGAAGGCAGAGCCTGTGGCGGTGTGCACAACCGTTACTTGCCCTTCCGCAGGGTAAAGTTTTTTCTCGGATCCTGACCCTTCCTTCCTCGAGTCCTGTCGGTCAGCGGACCAGGCGTTACGTAAAGCCGCGCGTTCGCCGCCACCTAATATATCCAGTTCAGCCACTGTTTCTGAAAAGGCTCTAGATGTCTTTGACTTTTTACGCTTGCGCTTAGTGCCCGCTGTATCCGACTCTGCACCGGTATCCAAACGGATGGGAGTCGACACCTGTTGAAGGATCACTGAACTCGCCTTTTCCATTGCGCTGGAGGTACAGTCCGGTGAGAGAAACAGGGAGGGGGCTTTGCGTCTGCTCCTTCTACGATCGTTCTTTGCCCTGTTTCTGTAAATTGCACGCCACTCTCTGTGGGTTAACTGTTCACACTCAGGGCAGGTATTCGTTTCCACACACAACGCCAGGCCCCGCTCTCGACTGCAGCGATCGCACACTGTATGGGGATTGAGTAAGGTAGGCGGGTGTGAACACGGCAACTCCTTCTTGTTTGACCGTAGGGTGGCCTCTGTCATGTCTGAAAAGTAAGCAGAACGAAGAGACCATAAGAGACTGCATCAGAAAACACAAGGCAACAGATAGAATAACGTTTAGGCTATCGTTCTCAGTGATATGCAGTGCTTCATATTGAAATGTATCATCTAAAATAATCGAAATGTTGATAATTAAGATGAATAAGGGCGAAAAACCCGTATTTCTGGGACATGTGACGCTATGGGCCCATATTCCCATAGACCCCACAGTCCCATGTTCCCATATGAGACCATGTTCCCATAAGAGCTCTGTGCTCCTATGGGATCATGAACCCATAGTCCCAAGGTACCTTACGGACCAATGTTCCCATGTGACCCATGGGGACATGATCCCATGCGAAGGCATGGGACGTCCCGTAAGCCTGTAATCACCAGTCTGGGAATACATGGAACTACGGTCCATGCGGTCACATGGGCCGTTGCTTAGGACCCTACATGGGGCCTACGGAGGAACTATGCCTGTTTATAGACCCCTAACGGACGTGTGGTCCCAGGGGTGCCACAAGCTCGAAAAGACGTCTAAAAACAGCTTTTTTCGCCCGGACAAAATTCTATCTTGCAGAGCTTGCAGGTACAAGAAAGAACGAGTCCTGTCGGAGTGTAAGCAATGGCAAAAGCCGGCCATTTCTGCTATGGCACGGTAAGCCGTAAAAGCTAAGAGTCTAAACAGGCAATGAGGATTGCAAAGACCCGAAACAACTCCTGAGGGTGTGTGCTCGAACCAGTGAACGTAGCCACTCGATCCTACAGTCTTCTAGTGGAGAAAAAGAGGCGCACTTCTCGGGACTATCGACGTGTCGCCGCTGCGTGCAAACTCAAATTCTGCCGGACCGAAGTACAAGTGCTGTATTTGCCTCGAAACTGCAAACAATTTATCCAACTTTCACAGAATGATAAAGAAGTCCAATATTAGTTAAATAAACTAAATAAAAAGCAAAACCGCACCTTTCCACTAGTTCCCCAACGAAAAATTCGCGGAGCACACAGAATGGCGTGTGTTTTCAAACACACGCTTAAAGGGAATGCCCATTGTCAATCATGACGAAATACCAGAGGATTCCCTCATTTTGATTGGTTGATGGATGGATGGCGGGATAGGCTATTCTGCAGGCACAAAAAGTTTGTTTTTTATTTGCGTGAAAGGATAAATCCTAAAGGGAAACCCATCTAAAAGTGGAGATAAGGGAATTCAAAGCTTTTGCGAAGTAAAACAAATTTCTGATGCTTTTGAAATCCTTCTCGCCGACACACCGACAGGAGCCAAAGGACTTATGGATTATTTCTCCAACACTTACGGAAACGGCACCTTCCTCAGGGACAGGCAACAGATGTAAACGGACAGCCTGCCGTACGCATGCGCCGCATACCGCCGCGATTTCCACCAGAACTGTAGACCTGAGTGATCAACCCAGAACGAACAACCAATCAAAGGGTTTCAATAACCGATTCTTACACTTGGTTGGGCAAAACCATCCAACAATTAGGGGGTTTATCACTGCCATCAAGGGAGAAGAATGTGCAGTTCGTACCGTGATCGAATGGGACAACCTCCACGAAACCGAATCCGCAGGGAAAACAGGGTGCTTCAAAAGTGCCTGGAGACCCTTTGCAAAGACTTTGTGGCCGGACGCAAAGACATTCCAGATTTTCTCAGAGGCATTGCATACAACATTCGTTGGTCACCGGTCAAACAGGAAAATGAGGAAGGTGTCGAGTGATGTTCTGTGTGATTGCGCATTGCACTGTGACTGCGTTATGTGACTATGTGACTGAGTTCTGTGGCTATGTGACGATTATTCTGTTTTCCTGCCACTTTGTTTGTTTATTATGATCAAGAGATCATTCATATTCAACAAATAATTGCAATTGATTGAGTCTTGGTTGAGATGAAGCATAAGTAATATATTGGCAACGTTTGATCTTTCAGTGTTTTAGCTTCTACGCTCCAGAGACCTTTTGGCCTTCAATTCATTTGGGGACCTTATGGGCGGGGACCTAATGACCGGGAACCTTATGTCCGGGATTCCTCTCCATGACATCGGTGAAGTCTCGTTTGCAGTCGCTATATAAGTGTTGTCCGTCTTTAGTCAACTACGCTTCTCCTTAAAGAACCTGAGAAAGAAGGCAAAATTTGCGTCCAATGAGATTATTGTTGTTAAATAAGGAAAAGTTCTTGAAAGTTTCATATTTTTCTCGTACAGTATAAACCGTACTTGTTGCTCTTTATGAAAGGGAAATGAGTGGTCATGATATTACAGGATAAGTAAATAAATAACGGTACCTTTCGAAGAAAAGTGTCCATGCTTCAATTCCTGAACTAGCGACTGTACATTCAGTTACCTTGCCCTCCTGTTAGCACCATATGCTAGGACCGTATGTATTCAGAAAGGGTCCCCATGTACCAGTCGTCTCGACCACCACCTTGACTTTTTCCAGAGTGTGAAAAAAATGGCTTTAATTTCAAGGATTCACCCAGTTTTATTTCCAGTTGTGCTTCATTTCGCATTTCGTAAAATGTTGAAAATAGTTGTTGATTCCGACATGGAGATATGTAAACAAGTTCACGTGTTTACACATGATACTTAAAATACTTAAGACTTTGCATAAAATGCGTAAAACACGAATTATATAAGCAATATCAAAACTTTCAAAATCATCCAAACAATTCTCAAGCACCGTTTAAAACGCCCTGGCATGAATTGGCATGAATTGCCATGAAATCCATGGACATCCATGGAATTCTACGGAGTTGCTTTATTTATAATTACCAATGAAATATGATTTGGAGTGCAGAACATCTTGATTACTTAGAAAGTTCTATCACGGGAATCAATCAGATTTTTGTACCAAACAGACTACTGCTTGTTTATCTGGGAATTGATGATGTTGTCTGTGTAAACTACATGACTAGTTTTCACAGCTATGGCAAAATCACAGCTTTCTTTCCTTCGCAACTGGTTAATAACCGGCAAGAAACAACTAACTGGCGATGTACATCCTGTTTTTTTTTCATCTTTTCTTTTCTTTTTTTTTTTTTTTGTTTTGTTTTGTTTTGTTTTTTTGTTTGTTTGTTTGTTTTTTTTTTGGCTTCCTTTTTTTCAAGGGAAATCCGCTTGGCCTCATTATCTCCACTCAGTTATCGAACAGAAACAATAAGAAAATTTGAAATTCTGACTAGAAACGTTATACATTGTCTGAATATTTACATATCGTGTGCACTGTTACGTCAAAGCTGTTTCGTTGTTTTTGTCAAACTGTCAAAGGGACTCCTACATTAGTTAAGGCCAGGCCCTTTGTTGCTGCTTAAAAACAGGGCGAAAATCTATCGGATTTTTTATCTATCACATTTTATAATCTCACAAGGAATCTTTGTCTTGAATATTTTTTATTTTAGCTACTCAGTAATTTTCACTTTTTTTATATAAAATATAAATTGAATCACTTGAATGCAGTCATGAATGCCCGTTCTTTAAAATTTCCCCGTATTTGAGCCGGGGGGTACGAAATGGTTCGCATTACGTTTTGAAAGGGAATAACATTATAATTGCTTACAGAGGCGCAAGTCGTATCTCAGCTTTCACCAGTCGCCTCGTGTGTGTGGCAGCATGCGTTTCAGATGTCTGTAACTACGTCACCGCTCGATTACATCTCCACAATCTTTTTGCGCAACCTTTTTCTTTCTTTCTTTCTTTTTTTTTTTTTTTTATTTTTATTTTTTTTTTAGATTCATTTTACCACGTTTTATCCAAAGTGCTTTTCTATGCTCATTTTATACTAAAAATAAATAAATAAATAACAGAAATACAGCAATAAATAAATATATTCATGAATCAATATTATACAGTCTCTATTTTAGAATCTTATTTCTCAATGACCTATTTTAGAATCTTATTTCTCAATGACACGATCATAGGAAAAACACGTATTAAGCACATGTTTCACCATAGGCTGATATTTTACCGTATGATCCCTCAGATTACGAAGATTGAAAAACAAACAAACAACAAACATGATAACCATGTGGTTAAATTACATATGCTAACTACATGTATACAGATGTACTATGTTTACAAATAACACCTAAATATACCCTAAACAAATGCGTCATTGATCTGGAATAAAAAATATGGTAACTATATATGGTAACTTTATCTTCAACATACTGACCAGATAGCCACAATATTCTAGTTGTTAAGCATCATGATATGCTTTCTGACCAAACAAGAGTATTTTAACCATTTAGACAAAATATATTTTTTCGTTAGTTCCATGTGATCACGTGCTAATACGAAGTCAAAAATCATTGCATCAAGATCAGACCATAAACATGATTACCATACGATGTCACATGGTTAAGCAAAGTAAAGAGATTTCCATAAGGCGCTTCTTTAATTTTGTCTTTCTGTTACTAGTCACAAGTTTCATATACAAACTAAGACCTAAATTATTATTATTATTATTATTATTATTATTATTATTATTATTATTATTATTATTATTATTATTATTATTATTATTATTATTATTATCGTTCATTTTGCTAATTTTTGTTACAATTAATTAGAAAAATTATTTTTAAACATCTTGCCCTTTTCCAGGAACACAGTACATACAACTTATCTCATAAATTCCTCCTAACCCCCTCCTCCACCCCCTCTCCCTCCTCCACCCTTCCAACTACCTCCTTCACATACACACAATGTCTGTATTTTTTTTCGTGCGATATAAAGTACGCGTTACTTAATAAATTAACACACGCCGCATGCCCGTTTGCAGATGCATGGCAGTGGGCTTGTTGTTGTTAACACAGGAGAGGCTTGTGCGCTTTGCACATATTAAATAACTGCCTTCCTTCTTCATTACGGAATATATGTAGACCTTATCTCACACACCGCAGGATAAACGTATTAAGGGGATTTCTTAAACATTTCAATGAGAAAGGAATCATAATTGATTGCGAAAGAGAGAGAAAAAAAACTAATGAGAATGAGAGCTTTGGTTGTTGTGTGTGTTGCCGGTCTGTTGGTGATAGCCAGGGGTGAGGAGCGGAATTCTCCCATGGTGTGGAAGCGACCCCGATACGTCATGCCTTGGCTCAAAGGGTGAGTTTGTTGTCAGAGGGTCGCATCTGGTAAAAATGCATTGCATTTTGGATTATGTCGAGTGCTTGAAAAGTCCTTAGAAATGTTATTATCTGAGTGGTAAAACTTGTGTTGAAACAAATTCAAAGATTCGTGTACAGTAAACATCTAAAAGATGCACTGCTTTCAAAACCTTGGAATAAACATAAGTTAGGAAAAAAAACGTGAAATTAGAATTGTCCTGAAGCACATCTTTCCAAATTTTATATATGTTGTGACCCGATGTATCTCGCCTGTTCTTTAAAGTCCAGCCCCGGGAGGGCCACTCACGTACCAACTGGTTACCAAACGTGTCCAGAAATTTTTCAGACGGCCCCCTAAATGTAGAGTGCTTAAGTTGAAAAGAGTCCCCCTTTTTAACTCAAAGCGGAGTGAATTTCGTAAAGAAACCCTCTCAGGTTTTCCCGTTTTTAACGAAACAGAACGGCATCGGGTCTCAAAATTACATCCCTTTCTCTTTCTCTCATCCCTACGTTTTTTCTTTTTTTATTTATTTTTGGACACGCATGGTAATTACCCGCCTCCCCACACCTCTTAAAAGTCCAGAAAATTATATTATGACACCATAACTGGCAACCTATCACTTATATAAGAATATATAAAAATTTGTTGTTTTTATAACCGCACCCCTGCTTTCTACAGCAGCTAACCTTTTTGCATCCAGCCCTACCCCCGATAAACATTTTATTTATTCTTCACCTTCCTACAACACCTATAGCATCTGATGAAATGAATATCCAGCTTAAGTTTTTTATAGATTCCTTGTAAAAACTGTTAACGGCCGAAATAATATTTGATCAAAAATCAGTTAAAATTTCATTGTTTTTTTTTTTTATATTGTAAACCGATAGTTATAAAACAAAGAACCTATTTTGATTCGTTCTATTTTCATTGCTTATTTTCCATTAAATAAAGAATACATTCAAAAGATTAAGCTAAAAATACATAAAAATAATTAATTGTATCTCGAAGGGATCTTATACATGCATGTATATCTTTGTTGGCGTTTTATTTATGTTCATGTTTGCGTCTGTCTGTTCGCAGTGTACGGAGCGGCACGTTTATACAAAGTATTCGACCATAAAATTGATAAATGATGGAAAATTTTGTGTATGGCTTAGAAATAAAAGTGATATTAAAATGCACGTTCAGCCTTTAAGCTGTTCTTCACTTTCATTAATCTCCTGTAAATTGTCATAACACTGTCAGCTTTAGCTCCAAACCCCTTCTGTGGGGTCAAACGGTTTATGTTGTATGTAAGGCGTAAAGTTATTTACAGGTTCACAAGCCCTACCATACTAGTGCAGCACGCAAACTTCATATAAAAAAAGTCTCTTTGTAAGAGTTATGAAATAAATGTCGATTATATTATTATTTCATATTCATTGGAATGGATCTATTGTGGGAAGAATTTAAAGAATAAGTGGTAGGTCTTTACGAAGAGATAATGGCCTAATTATTTTATTACTTAAGAAAAAACGGTTATCGGATTCCGAAATATATAAAAAAAAAAGAAAAATCATGAAATGTTGAGGTGTGAACCTACCGATGCTCAGTTTTGTATTTTTTTCATAAATGACATGAGAAATTTATGACGTCACTTCGCGTACTGGAAGTGACAATTGAAGTACTGTTGTACCTGCCCAGAAGCCGCTTTATTTATTTAAAATTAAAATTCCAAAGTAACTGTGACATAGTAAAGTTATTATTTGAAAATAAAACGCTTAATAAAAATTTTCATTTTAAGTAATAAATAAGATTTTTTCCAATTTGATATTGTTTAACTTTGCTTTGCCATGTACTTTCAGTGCTAAATGTTGACGTCAGAAATTTAAATTCCGACAAAACTTATTTAAAAGTAACATTATGAAATACACAATGAACAGCAACAGGGGATGTACTTCTCACCGCTCTCGGAAAGCAGTTGACTTGATGGATGTGTTTTGGCCTATACTGCTGGGCCCATAATGTAGAGATACTCCTAGTCTTGTTAGAGGCCTTTAGTACAACCGCGGAGCTTAAAGCTTGATGCTGAGACGTGGGCGCTTTTTCTCGATTTTTTTTCTGGGCGGGGGGGATGGGAAGGGGGGGAAAGGGCGATTGATGATTCTTTTAGCAGTACTTCTCTCATTACGTCACGAAAAAACGCGTAAGAAATCTTAGATTTTATAGCAATAACAAAATGTCATTCATTCTAACCGATTTATGGCAACATTCATTTGTTATTGGTTTCTTGTTTGTTTGTTTTTTTTTATTATTTTTGTTGTTGTTTAGACATTTATTAGACTGCAAAAAAGAAACACTATTGTTTTGACTAGAAATTTATTGAACTCAACGAACTCGTAAATAACATAGAAAACATACGAAAATTTCGTTCACAAAGGTGCATAATCTTTCAAGGCTTGCCAATTACTGTCACCCGGAAGGCTTTAGTTAAATGTTACGTATTATTAAAGCAGATTGAGACACTTCGTTTGTTTCATAGAGATGCGTTTTTTTTTTTAGATTATAAATGTATATATCGTCATATCGTTACATGTTTTAAGTAATGGCGTTACATGTATACGTAATCGCATTACATGTTTTAAGTAATGGCGTTACATGTTTATGTACTGGCGTTACATGTTTACGCCTTTAAAGTCTCCTTCTTTCAGGCTTCATAAAAAAGTCAAAGATGACGTAACAGGCAAGTTACTTTTAAAGTTATTATCATCATGTGTTTGATCAGACAAAGTAAAATGTACAAAAAATATACAAATTATAAAAAATAAATTATAAATGCAAAATATCTAGAAGGCTCATAAAAGCAAGAGCTTTCAAGTTTAAGCTCATCAAATCCTAGAAAATCGAAATCTCATCCTTCTCTGTACATGTTCGAAGGTTCAATGTACTCAATTGGTTAGAGCGTCTGTCTGGTAAATCCCCTGGTCTCGATTTCGAACCAAGGTCGAGGTGGTAAGCATGGGACTGACGCTCTCTCCGACTGCCTAAGCTAAGCGAATGAAGTGGGTTAAACCACCATCTATCACGGAATTCTAAATGAACGCCCACTGAGTCTCTCGGTCATCCGTTTAATGGTTCTCACCGTTCCGACAAAGATGCATGGAAATCAAACGGTAAGCAAAAAAAAAATTGTTTGAGAATATAACCCAAACACCGATACACACGACTATTCAGTTCATAGTTTTATGACCATGTGGTGCTTAAAAGACATTTCTGATCTTTTTTGGGACAGTTTATTGTTTTATCGTCATGTGCTGCTTAAATTCTGTTTTCGTCCCTTGTTGGGACTGAGAAGAGTTTTTAGTTGCCACATCTCCTGATTTACATTTTTTTATTATTTTTCTTTGTGCAAAAATAAAGTACGGAATCCCCTCCCTCCCTCCCTTCTCCTATCCAATGTAGAGGAGTTGTGGTATTTTTATTATTGGTTCGGTAAAAACTGGCCAAATAAATGGATAGCTTTAAAAGAAACATAGAAATGCTGTTCGTCCAAATGATCCCAAAGAGCAATGTTGGCCATGAGGCATTCTACCAAATCTTTTTCAAAATTGGTCGGTCTCTCCTTTCTCCTTAACAATTTCTGAGCGCAATGTCAAATGACATTCTGTTTATAATTATTGTCGACTTTATAAAAACTATGTCAATTCTCACCTTACTTTTCTTTTCAAATAGATCAACCCTATCGCAACATAAGACAGTTAGAACCCTGTTTTTAAGATTCTCAAAGCGAAACAGTTGTGATTTCAGGGCATCTTTTAATGAGACCAGACTCCCTGATGGATCTTCTATTTTCTCTGCAGAAGTTAGAGCCCTACACCTAGGTATACAGATTGTCAAGATTAGCCGTTACAAAAAATTTCATAATATGTGTGGACTCCATGTCAGTGCTAGAACCACTAGAAAACCCACAGATATCCAACTCATTAATCTTGGACTTGATAAAAAACATGACGAAGTGGTAAAAGCTGGCAAAGAGACAATAGTTTGCTATGTACCGAGCAACGCTGGAATCCCGGGCAACGAGGCAGCGGACAACAACGCCAAATAAAGCGTTAAACCAAGATTGCTGATCAGATTTTAAGTGCCATATTTCTAGATACGTCAAAAATCTATGGCAACAACATTGAGATCAACAAACCAACAATAAGCTTTTCCAAATTAACCCTGTGGTAGGGCATAAATTGCACTCCCTAAATGGTCTTCGCGACGATACACAGTAATACACAGATTAAGAATAGGACATTATTACACTACTCACGAACACCTCTTAAGAGGTGAACCACAACGCGAATGTATAAGTTGTCAGGAACGGTATACAGTGAAACACATTTTGATAGATTGTGTAGACTTCAATCACATTCGTCCATCTTATTACAGAGTTGACTCCATGAGAGATCACTTTGAAAAAGTAAATTCCAACAAGGTCTTAGAATTTTTAAAAGAGATTAGCCTGTATTCTTATGTATAGATTACCATTAACTCTAGCGTTTTAGTGTATTTAAGATTTTATCACATACTGACTTTTAATCAGTAAAGTATAAATGCGACAAGGTTACCATGAATGACACAGTATGACCTGCAATAGGTTGGCGGTGTCGTTAAACTAATCAAATAACTAACTAACAAATCCATCCAGTTAGTTCACAGAACTGATTGCTCTGCACAAAGACTAATCACCTAAGCGATGTTAATGCTAAGGACTGTCTAACCTGCCAGAGTTGCGGGTGTGATAATCTCTAGACTTACCTACTGCTCTGGAGTTCATTTAAAATGCCTCTACACAAAGCAACGTTACAGACCTATTGCTTAGCACACCTGTAAATCCCGCAATTTCGTTTAAAGCCAAGGGCTCTCTTACCTGTCATAGTTACTGGGCCAGTAATCACGGTGTTACACAAAAATTAAGCTTTTAAGAATTTGGATCAATTGTCATGGATTCGTCAGACCCACTTTGTGCTTTAAAGATCCTGCCTTTTTTTGCTATGTAAAACATATCAGGGTATTTGCTTTCATTCCTCATGACAGTTGAACTGGAAATCAACAAGCAATTATTTATCTATTTTTAAACAGTCTATTGAAGACGGTTGAAGTTTTTATTGTAATTCTCAATAAATAAATACAAAAGCTTGGTTCCATTCTGCAACAAGTACTCAACTTACTCAGTTTGCTTTCTGTCTGGGACGAATCCGGGTCAAAATGTCTCCGCCCAAAATGTCTTCAGCCATAATGTCCTCAAAGAATGTAAGAGGGGTCAGAATGCCTCAGTGTGTAAGGTTGTCTAAGGTTAGTCAAAATGTCTCCGCCTGGAATGTTTGCAGAAATGAAAGTGGATCTATTATTGTAATTTGTTCCCCGGTAATCGCATAAATTCAAAAACGCGCCAAATGTTGCTTGAGTGAAAACTGAAATGAATTTTACTAATCTTTGAATAAGTCCCGTAAATTTATGCCTATCATTTAAATCTGAAACACAGTACAGTATGCTCTATGGTGGCCACTTTTACCGGAGAATAAATTCTGGGCGTTGACAATCTGAATCCATTACACTGTTTGGAGATTAGGGTGGGAGACATTTGGCCAGATACCGTCTAGGGTATGTTCTGGCCCAGTTACGTTCTGTCCTGGGTACGTTCTGTCCTGAGTCGTTTTGACCTGAGTATTTCTCTCCCAGGTACGTTTTGTCCTGGGTGCGTTCTGTCCCAAACTCGCTTTTTGCAGCAAAAGACATGGTGCCTTCAGCAATGCGTGTATGCCTAAGCTCTCAGTTTCGACTACCAATACCCACAAGACTACGAAAACGACAGGGCAACTAATACTTGTTAAGGCACGCGCTGAGTGGCAATGCACTCCTGTATAAAGAAATGATAAGTAAATTCTGCGATATCTAACCGTATACGAACTTTCTCTCACGATATTCAATCGTATAAGCAAACGTGACGCTGACAGGCGCTTTGTGACAAAACCCTTCTTGCTTTGCATAAAAAGGACAATGAACTCGCAGATAAGCGGTTCGCTCATAGACCTTCCACGCGTGTCTGAACCAATACAAAGCAACCACATCTATGCTGTATCCCTACATTAATGTCAGACTACTAAAAACTTTCGAAATAAATAATATAAAAACTACCAAACCAGTCACTGCAATTCCATTAATTCAATTTGGTGACAACCCCCAACTCATTTCTAAAGAAGCACGGAGGTGTCAGATTTAATTAGTGTTAAATTTATACTTTTGTATTGCAATTTTCACGCCTACAACTGTCACGTTCAAGATTTAACATCTCATTGGTTTTTAATTTATTTTGTTTTGTTATTAAAATTTTGTGTTGAGGCTAAATCTGAAAAACATAAACATCCTTCTTCAGAAATCACTTTGAAGGAAATTAGAAGCTTGGTAGCTTAGACGTTAAGTGTTTGTGGCAGTACTTTATTTAAATAAGCAAATCTGAAACTTACTTTGACATAGACAGGTCTAAAGTGATACACATTAATTCTATTGAATTCATGTTTTGCCACCATTGATATTTCCTTTGTTTGAGATGGAATATAAAAGCGCAGATCACGAAGTTATGATCACTTCATGTGATTATGTGATCATGTCGTTGTGCTCACGCCATGTGATTATGTGATCATGTCGTTGTGTTCACGTCATGTGATTATGTGATCATGTCGTTGTGATCACGTCATGTGATCAAGTGATCATGTAGTTATGATCATGTAGTTCTGATCGATTGATCATGTAATTATGATCATGTAGTTCTGATCGATTGATCATGTAGTTATGATCCTGTAGTTCTGATCGATTGATCATGTAGTTATGATCATGTAGTTATGATCAATTTCTAAAATTTATTACAACTATTACATTTTAACTACAGCCAGAACTAGTGAATTTTATTTTACAAATTGTCAATAAATTTCGATTGGACTGGTGTGGTAGAAACAACCACCATATTAACAGGACTTGCATAAAGACTCTAACCTGGTTGGCCAGTGCCAAAGTCAATAACTTTTCAATGCTGGCTGGAACCCAATTGTCGACAGATATTGTGGTTATGTACAATCAAAACACAAACTGAGTTATGTAACAAAACATATGTTGACTGTTTGGGTCAGCCTGAATATATAATTGACTGGTTACAAAGATGTTGACTTAAGTGTCATCAATTTTTACTGGTCAGTAATACTTGGCTAAGTATATATCTGCTAATTATCTATTCTTTTTCAGTGTTATATATTGAGCATGGATCTATACTGCAAATGTATCTAAGTATGAGTTTGTCTTAAAAGCTTGATTACTTTTCTTATAATGGCACAATTGGTGAACTGAACTTAATTGATACTATTTAGTGCTGGTAGCGCTGTTGCATGTGTCAGACATGATAGTGTCAGACATATTAATTGTGTCAGACATATTGATAGTGACAGATATGTTGTTTGTGTCATATTGGCATACTGATCGTGTCAGATATGCTGATTGTGTCAAACATATTGACAGTGTAGACATGTTAATTGTGTCAGACATATATATTGAAAGTGTCAGACATATTGATTGTGTCAGACATATTGATCGTGTCAGATATGTTAATTGTGTCAGATATATTGAGAGTGTGAGGCATGTTCACTGTGTCAGACATATTGAAAGTGTCAGACATGTTGACAGTGTCAGACAATGCTGTTCAAGAGAATGTGAAATCTGTTTCTCCATTTAGCATACAATAAAAGTATATCTTAAACGCAGAAGACTTTTCCTGCAGGGACTGGGCCATATTGTGGATAAGTTAGTTAGAAATTAAAATCCAAATAACCCCTTGAACTTGTGAGGACTGTGGTGTCGGATGGATAGTGTTAAGTCAGGCAATAGAAAAATTCAATTTTAAAGCAATCGCCATTATATGACGGATGAGGCTTGTGAGAAAACTAGGTTCCAGTTGTTATACAAATGTCATGTTTAACATTTTTCTTATATGAATACCTGCAGCATGATGGGGAAATGCTACAAGCTCCAACAAATCTGTGCGATGTATTACGTCATGATACAGATATCACAATAGATATAACTAGAACTGCTAAAAAGTAAGCTGTGAAAAACAGTATGCAAAGATCGAAATAAGCCTAAGTGTTTACTGTATATAAAGCACCATACTTAAATATAAACCTGAAATATAAATTATCAGCAAATAAAATATGCTGAGGACACAAGAATCGTACAAATTTTGGGCCTAAAAAATAAGTCAATAAATCTAGTCTTATTGCCATGCCATTTGCTAATGTGATTGTTGTCTACTCAGATTTTTTGACATATTGTTGTGAGTTGTCAAGAAAAATCTAACTGATTCCGTTGTGATTGTTGCCGCTTAGAATCACACACTCCAAATGAATAGATCTTTCCTCTTACCTTTTTTACCTGTTTTCTTATTTTCGCCCAACTTCGTTTAGAATCTTTGAGATAGGAAAACCAAACTTGACATGCTTAGGTAGGGTGACCAAAACTCAGAAATTCCGCAACCTTCACGATCAAGATCAATTTGCGTAAAAAAACCATTAATTTAAAAAATAACAGTGGTTTATGTCACAAAAGATGAGACCTAGAGCAACTCTGAGCTATTCTCGGACTTCATCCCCTAAAAGAACTAATGCTATAGGTAACCCTCCTAGGTATACATAATAACATGAATAATTTCTTACCTTGACTCTGACCTTCAAGGTCAAGGCTGAATCCTGTACCATAAAGCACAACATTTCAAAAAGTATTAGAGCAATTTTGAGCTTTTTTTTTTTACCCTCTGCGCTTAAAAGACCTTGGGTGAGATTACCTTTTCGATTGAGGTCAAGGAAGCATTTCTGGAAGCTGACCATTATCTCGAAGAGATACTATTAAAGAGTCAGTTAAGAGATATTTCGGTCACAGTAACCTTATATTTGTCTCATTTGAATTCCAGTTGGGTCCATTCCGCTGGTCGAATTCAGTCTAGTTTTTTTTTGTGTGTGCTGGATCCAAACCTGTTGCCAACAATTGAATGAAACCACGGCTGTGTCATACCTGATTCCAGCGCTGTGTAAGTGCATAAAAGCATAGAAACGGACGAGAGAGAAGCCCCTCTGTCAGCATACAACCTGTGGGAAAAGTGTCGTCCAGGGCATACAGTATTGTGAATTAAGTTCAACAACAATGATATTACACTCCGGTGTTTATAAAGTGTACGATGGGGGTCGGTTTTTGAATGAGCCGAAGAGGAGAAATATGATTGGCCATAAGAAAGAATAGAGAACGTTCCCTCGTGTATTTATTTGTGAAGTAACAATATAAAAGCGCTTTCCTCAAGTGCTTTTAAGGGTTGACATTTTCAAAACACGACACTGTGGTGAGATTAAAAGGTTTGACTTTTACGTGCTGATAATTTTTAAACCACAAATCAACAACTTTTGGGTACTGTTTCATATATGAGAATCGGCGGATATTCGCCTGATCTTATTGTAAGCATTTCCCTTTCAACATCACGGTACATCTACTTGAGACTAAATCCTTGTCCTATTTTGAATCCAATACAGGTTTGTTAAGAAAGCTGACACTTTTGGGGTTAAAATACAACACTTTGAACATGGCGTTGCATGTTGTATAGTGAGAGATGAGACAACTAAAAACGGAACATGTGATACCCCTATGAAACGACTCTCGCGATTAGTAGTGTAGTAATGTATACAGCGCATGTAATTAAGATTAATTCAAACGTTTTAGACAGGTTTTTAGTAAAAAATAAAGACTCCTTTTGAAGTGTTATCAGTACAAGGTTTTTTAAACCGAAAATATATTTGTTTGGGTGATGTTTGCCTAATCAAAAAACACCTTGTGAGACAAAATAAAAACTTGGTCAGTATGTGTGTGTAGAGACAGAACAAAAAGATTTATTTTAATAGAAAAAAATAAAAACCTGCTTTCTGAACAGGACTTCGCCACAAAAGTAATTTGACTGCCGAAAGAAAGCTTGCAAGAGTGACAAAAATAATGCATGCAAAACCCAGTAGGCATAAACTTTAACTATTTCAATTGTGGGGTAATCCCTGAAATATCTAGACATACTAACGAGCCCCAAGAGTAAAATATATATATATATATAAAAGAAATCTGCTTATTTATTTGCTATTAAAAAGAGAGTCTTGATGTTATTTTGTGTCCTCATATTTCTTACTTGTCAATAGTCCTTTAAGAAGCTCAATGGCGGCCTCTTAAACACGCAAAATATTTGCATGAACTGGTTGTGTCTCTAATTTTGATGTAATCGTGTTTCTATTTCGAGTCGTGTGTATATAAGCCCATTGGCGAATCCGGGGGAGGGAGTATGGGGATTTGGACCCCTCCCCCTCCCTCCCCCTCCTCGCCACCGCCTTTCACCGCGTAATTTCTTTTAAAATTTGCACATACATCCGCAATTTATATTTAAAAAGTATGTCACAACCCCTACCCTTGTAAACCGAGACCCCGAAACTGAGATTCCCTTAGAAAGCACCCCCATCCCCCACCCCACTTCCGCCCTCCGCCAAGAAAATTGTGCTCGCGAGCCTGGAACAATAAAGGTCTAACTCGGCGGTATTCGGTCTGCAGTTGCACCCAACCTAATTGTTGGTTTTAATTGATCTGTCAAAGTAACAAGGTCGTCAAAAGTTATATTGCGAACCGTGCAGCTAGAAGTTTCCGCGAACAGACGGACCGTCGGACACGCATACAGTCCATGTGCCTCCCGCCGTGTGAGGGAGACATAATTATTTGTGTAAATGAGCATCCCCCCATATCATTTTGCAAATGGCTGTGTGGATGTTCAAGTTCTATTTGTCAGCACTTGTCATAATATGTTACAAAACTGCCATATGGTGTCATCAGGCGCTACACATCTGTCAAACAACGTCAACAGCTTGTTTAAAACAAAATGTTGTCTTTAAGAAGAAAAAAAACAGAAAAGAAAACAACGCAACATTTTCTTATGTTTTCTCAAACGAAGACGAGACATGGATTCCTTAAAGTTTTCTGACTCAGAAAACGTATACAAAAATGACATACCTCCACGAGGTACGAGGCCCAGAAATGACATACTTCTACGAAGTACGAGGTACGGGACTGAGGAATGACATACCTCCACGAGGTACGAGGTGTGGGACTGAGAAATGACATACCTCCACGAGGTGCAGGGCCCAGAAACGGCATACCTCCACGAGCTACGAGGTACGGGGCCCAGAATGCATTCAAGATATAACTGTGACACCGTCTTTTTGTTCCTGTGGACTCAGTATCGAACGTGCATTGAAGTAACACAGCTCCAGTATGCTAACGTAGAAGGTTTGAATGTTTATTTGTTATTTGAATAATTAATCGAATTTTAATATCAATAAACACAACTTCAAGATCTCCTGATCCAGATTAACATTTTCCATTGAACGATTCAAAAACCATTTCCGGTGAACGATGACACAAGAGGGTTGTTTTTTTTTTTTTGTTTGATTTTTTTTTTTGGGGTGGGGGGGGGGGGGTTAAGTTGGTAAGGCGTTGATCTTTGGTCGCGACAAGTCACAACCAAAATACGACTACAGTTAATATTGTGGTTTGGTCGGGTCGAAGTCGCCACCTGAAATCGACAGTGGATCGACCTTACAATATTTTCTGTGCCATTGAACAATTATGCCTGTTAAGGCATTGTTGTCATTAGTGGGAAATAGTTCAGGATTTGTTTTTTCTTGAACCTGTACGTTGACTCCTTTTCAGGAAAAAAGATCCGGACATAAGACCCCACTATAACACCCCGATACAAGACCCTGATATAAGACCCCACTACAAGAGCCTGATATAAGACCCGGATATAAGACCCCACTATAAGACCCCACTACAAAACCCTGTTATAAGACCCGGATATAAGACTCTGATATAAGACCCAACAATAAGACCCCACTACAAGACCCTGATATAAGACCCGGATATAAGACTCTGATATAAGACCCAACAATAAGACCCCACTACAAGACCCTGATATAAGACCCGGATATAAGATTCCACTATAAGACCCTGGTATAAAACCCGGATATAACACCCCACTATAAGACCTTGATATAAGACCCCACTATAAGACCCGGATATAAGACCCCACTATAAGACCCTGATATAAGACCCCACTATAAGACCCCACTACAAGACCCGGATATAAGACCCCACTATAAGACCCTGATATAAGACCCGGATATAAGATTCCACTATAAGACCCTGGTATAAAACCCGGATATAAGACCCCACTATAAGACCCCACTACAAGACCCGGATATAAGACCCCACTATAAGACCCTGATATAAGGCCGGATATAACACCCCATTATAAGACCTTGATATAAGACCCCACTATAAGACCCGGATATAAGACCCCACTATAAGACCCTGATATAAGACCCCACTATAAGACCCCACTACAAGACCCGGATATAAGACCCCACTATAAGACCCTGATATAAGACCCCACTACAAGACCTATAACACAACCCGAAGTTAAATTACTGGACAAAACGAAAATGGTCATTTTTTCCGACTTTTGTCGTGTAATTGCTGAATATAAGATATTCAGGCCAGCGACATTTAGTCCACGACATTTGGGGATAACAACTTGACCAAAAGTCGTTGCCCAAATGTTGCAGGCCTTTATGTCCCTGGCTTTTGTCGGTATACTGATTTTCACATGTGGTTTAAAGTCATTCGTTCGAAAGGCGACAGTTGCACCCCACCCCTTACAGACACCCGATGTTCGGGTTTAGGCAAAAAAGAGTTGTGGATCGTCCATTGTTTGATTTTGCGCTATTAAAAAAAATACCTTTTAAAACACATCATATTTATTCGGTGTGTTTCAGACCCAATGTGTGCGCTGTGGAGGAAGTGGAGGGAACAGGCAAGCGATACTACTCCGAGTGTATGCCCTCCATACCACGTGACATCTGCGGCAGAGACACGTAAGGGCCATTCCAACAAGACACGCATGTCGCCTATCTGTTCTTGGTCATGTTAAACAAACGGTCTTTTCACGAGACGTCGATTTTATATCGCGATTGAAGATATGTTGTATTTTTGACGTTTATCGCACTTTTTCACCAAACACATGTTGCAACGATATAACCCACCCCCCCCCCCCACCCCCATCGAAAGCACTATGTGGACAATAAAATCACTATTTATCAATTACGTCCTTATTTATTTAGTTCCATTGTAAAGAATTCGCATTAAGATCACGCGGAAACAAAACCAACTTAAACAAGTCAAACCAGTGTTTTTGGTGATCTATTATATACCTAGAAGGGGGGTGGGCACACGCAAAGAAATGATAAAAAACTATCACGGGTGTGTGTTCGGAGGCGGCTCGAAAGTCTCTTCGGTTTTAGTAAAAAAATAACATTCAGTACATACAAAGCAATGTACGCGTATTGTTATTCTTTCTTTCTCAGTTTTCCTGTGGTATTGGTTTCTGGTGTGGTGTTCCAGGGCTGGCGTGTAGTGTGTTAGGATGTATGAAGAACATAAAGCAGATTTTCCCAAATATTTATTATAATTGTTATTACTTTTTTACTTTCATTTTTATTATTTTTGACTTTATTATATTGGCAGATTTTTGCGGTACCATTGCTGTACCGGATACGAAAAAGCAGACGACGGTTCAAGCGGCTGTCGAGGCGGTACGTCAACGTATCATTTTGAAAAGCTCTTTCATAGGTTTAAATTAATATTGATTCTGGTGTTTAAAACACTATTAAAGGTTACAAGATGCATTGATATCCCATTGATGTGCGATTCAGTGATATCTGATCGCGACATTTAAGCTTACAAATTAATGTTTGCAAATAGAGTACATAAGATGGTTCCAATGCAACGGTTTTATTAGTATTTCGACACAGATCGACTTTCAACGTCACGTTCACGGTCACAATTTAGGTCTTTAGGAGCTTTAGTTATAACAACCACTTAGTCTACCTTTCCTATTTTATTTTTTCTTCTCCCTTTTTCTATTCTGTATTTTGCCACTCCTTTCAAAATTATAATCCAAACTGTAAAAAAAATTTTGAATCAAAACTCAAGGAAAATTAATCTATGAAATCATGCCAAAATATCTTTGTTTTTAATAGTTACTGAAACGCATTTTCCTCTGGTTGACCTTGAGTTCAAACTCACGCTTCGAGTCACAAAATCCCATACACCGGGACCGGGAAAACAGGGCCATCCATGAGACTTTGCTGAAATGGTCCTCTTCCCAAAATGGTCCCAAATTTTGGTTTTGTCGAAAAAATGGTCCTTTTTTAACGTGACCACAGTTGTGACTCAGCCAATTCCGAGATTACACTTGACGTAGCTTAACTTTGAGGAACTAGAATTTCAAAACCTCATCCTGCTAACGATCTTGAGAGGAACTAATTTTCATATATTTGTTAAATCATCAGTTAACTCCACGGCTGAAAACACCGTATTACTAATAAGTCCTTTATTCATTTATTAATTTATGTATCTGTTTATCTCGGTTATTTGTAGTGACTCCAGTGCGCAAACTGATGGCAACATTTCGGCACCTGGGTTTGAGGGACTTCCAGAATTATCTTACACGTTCTGATCTTGACGAAAGACTGGATCAAAATGGACCGTACACAGTTTTTGCACCGGATAGGAGAGCGCTAGCGGGGATTTCAGAAAGCACGAGGTAGATGTCAAAATTACATCTCTGTCACACACCGGGATGGAATGCGTTGTTTCGATCTCACATTTTGATGTGCAATTTGATATATATTTACTCATTCAGACATATTTATTATTTAATTAAGATTAAATTAATTAGATTTAATTAAGCTCTTAACGAGTGGAAATAGAATATTTCTAATAATTTCAAGACACAATTCAATTAGTGTGAAAGAATATAACCTATAATATATGCCGAAACACAGCGGCATGTTTTAAACTGATCAAAGCCTCGATATTGAATTGCTAAATTTTATATCACTTCTGTAATGGGTTGTGCTTAGGGACTTGTTAGCAACACGGAACCAGACGACAAATCAGCTACGCATGCACGTCACCGAGGGTCGATTCTTCTCAAAAGACCTGAGGAATGACATGCAAATCTCATCTATTTACTACCAGCAAGACAAGGGTCGTCTCAAAATAAACCGCTACTCAAATGGGGTTAGTCTGCGTTACAGTTATGTACACAGCTCCACAGCAACCATCATTTTCATCTTGGAGACCTTTTGCAAGAAATTAAAACTTTTCATTTTTCGTCCCATTTTACTTCTTATGAGTGCTGTGTGCAAAATGAAGCGTTTCTTGAAAAGCTCTTACTTGGCAAACACGATTCAGAAGTAAACAAAACTTCTGGAATAATATGCTTTTACAATTGTTTATTTAGTACATTGGTATAATAAACTATGCTCTTGAATCTCACGTACACATGTTAAAGGTTTTATTCACATTTTAATTACAAAGTTTAGCTCTGAAATATGATATAAAGTCGCTGATGAATTTGTGAAGATATACTTCCTTTCTACTTATCACAATAGAGCTTCGATTCCTATTTACGTAACTGATTTAAATTATGTCGTATCTGAAATTTTAGAAGTGATATGATCTTATTAATACTTCTTAATAAAAAGATGGCGAACATTTACTCGCCTTTTGTTAAGTAATTTTACTTCTTGCAAAGCACTTTTTGCCAAAAAATTTTACTTTTCAAGAATCTAATTCAATCCACGCTCCGCGAGAACGACTTTACCCAAAAAATCATAACAAACAACTAACTTTACGAAAACATTGTCACTATTGGAATGGAAACGCAAATTCAATCCCACGTGTGTAAATGTAAACAACTATTCAGACCAAACTTCCGTAGAGGTTTGCTGTCGAACAGCAACGTAATTTTACAAGAAAACTTACTCCGCTGCGTTGTTGCCCACCAACCAGCCTCTATGTCAGTTCGATCTGCTATTACACTTTTTTAATCGGCAAATCCACTGGGGATTCCGAGAAATAGTACTAATAAAAAGTGGAACTAATTTTTAAAATATCTGTCCGCTGTGTGCTTGTTTATAACAGATAGACCGTCTTAGAGGGTCATCTGTTTTATAACAACGACTCTGGTGTCACCATAATGTCACGTGATCCCAGGTTCTTAAACTGAAGTGAAATAGGGTGTAAAACGTATGATGGGAACCGGTTACAATTTCCAAGAGAACATCAGTTCGAGAAAAATTCTGACGATAATTCTGTCCAAAAGAATACAAGATTTTATATATTGTGACGTCAATGTGACGTCATAAGCAACGATATTGTTAAATTCCACAGTATCTTCAATGTAACAACATGGGCAGTGTAACTTGGTGTCATACTTCCCTTATGAACATTTTCTCTCTATTTTCAATCTTTTGAACCCAGGTTTTAATACCAAATGCCTCGCCTTTTTTTAAATTAATGTTTCAAGCGTAAAAAGGCATTTTTAAACGAAACAATTTTGTTATTTTTTGGTTCGATTTATGTAAAGCTAGGTACAAAATATTGCTTGAAATCTCCCAGGGAACAAGGATACTGGTTTCGATTTCAGGTCATGACCGTGAACTGTGTTCGAATAATCTTACCGGATCAAGTGGCAACCAACGGAATCATTCACACCATTGAGAAGGTAAATAGAGATTTTTAACAAGCCAAGTCTTTTTAACTGACAGACAATGCAGTCGGAAAAGTACTTACCTCTGTTTATTACGTTAAGAAGTAAATCGGAAGAAAAACATAACGACACCGGTGGCAAGTCTGTAAATTATACGGAAATTGCACCAGGGATATAAACATTGGCCGAAATAAATTACCTTGCCTTTTTTTAGAGTTATTGTCCATAAACTGTGACAGCTGCAGCCAGGGGAACACAAAAAAACCTGAACTTAAAACTCGCCCACAAACAAACAGGGCCTGTATTTAGGATGATTTGTGATCTGTGGCGCATTTAGCAATCATTTAGCAAACTGCGTGAAAAAGATGTTTGGAGGTATAATTTACAAAAATTTCATGGCGTTCGCGCTCCAACAGTTTTTTTTCGCTTTGGTATTTATGTACAATTAATAGAAGAGAAAATATTTAAGTCTTCCTCAAACTATGTTTATGTTTTCCAGATCGCTACCATTTTCTGCACTTGGTTTTTGTTATTCTGAAAATAAATACAGAATTTCCATCGACATGCATTAATTTTACATAATTTATTGATTCGCGTTCCAAAATTAATAAATCTATTCGAAAAGGTGTAATGTCCAGCAATCAAACCGACGATAAAGCGCATGTTCACAGACGTTCTTAAAAAGACAGACTTGATGTCTAATCATACTGCGCGAAAAAAATATGACAAAGTAAGAGAGCGCGAATAAACAGTAACTAACATGTGTAAAATATGTATGTTGTGCGACCATAGAAATTGTCGCGACGGCATTTTAATGGTCGCGAGAAAAAAAATGCAGCATGTAGGTTTTGATTTTTTGACGAATATACCGCCATCAAGAAAAACAATACGTTGGGATAGGACCAACCCGAAACCACCTCACAAATAAGACCGCCTTGCAGTCGACCCGTTCTAGGTGCCTGCCATAATGAGGCCCACAAATGGGACCACCCCTGAAATGAGGTCACTTTAGCTCAGCCCGACTGGTGGTCCTATCTTCGGGGTTCTGCTGTAAATCAGCCAGTTATTCGCTGCGTTTTCATCAGAATACTCGACAGAGAGACAGACAGACAGACAGAGAGAGAGAGAGAAAGAGAGAGAGTGAGAGAGAGAGAGAGAGAGAGAGAGAGAGAGAGAGAGAGAGAGAGAGAGGGAAGGAGGAGGAGGAGGAGGAGGAGGAGGGGCGAAAGGTTGGAAATAGTAATCCTGGTATGGCAAATGTGAACTCGGGATTTAACTGAGGAGCTAGAACGTATCCGTCTCCTCTCCGGACTATGATCTGTTTGTGTCCTTCAATTAATTTTATATTAATTGTCAGCGATGAGTTTAAGCTGTTGGATATATCTGTAAAAATCTCAAAAGTTTGAAATGGTGGCATACAGTGCAGGTGACTGCACACCACTAGACGCTGGATTCATGAAAGAGTCAGGTTCATTTGGCAGCCTCCGTATATAAAATATTATATGACCATGAAATATAGATGTGTCTTTTTTTTAAGCCAAGCCGCTGGTACTGGTAACCAATTTGTACGCGAGTACCCCCCCCCCCCCCCCACCTAGTTGTGGCTAAGTACAGCGAGATGGTGGTGATGACAAAACCTGGAATCTGTAAAATTCATCAGATATCGTCTCAATCTGAGTGAAAGTTGAGGAATGTTGATCGCATTAAAATGTCAATGCTATCAGGTCAACATTTTGTAAAAGGTCAACATGACCTAATGTTCACTGAAAATAAGTCATTATATAGTACTGACTTTTTGTGTTAAAGCTTGACATTCCAGCGAAAAACACGTCGCGACGTCAAAAAGACTTCAGACTGAGATCTTAAAGTCACGGGAATTTCAAATTGAAGGGAAAATTGAGCAATGTAACACATATCGCACAATCAAGAACGCCGTAAAAATTGTGCAATGTGATTGGCACCCACAGACATGTGGACTGGCATCTTGCCTTGATCATTTTTCATCGTGCATGTTACTTAAGCATTTCTCCCCAGCCTCCTTTTTTAGGACATTTTGGTATTTTTGACATTGACATCATTCTAAAATTTCAAGACCAAAGTTGCAGTTTTCATGTCAGGGATATTCAGGCCGAGCTCTGTTGAAATAGTGCAACAAGACCGTTTTCGCTAGGGGGCCACAAAAAATACGATTCTTAAAATTCCAGAATTGACCAAGAGCGACGAGATGAAGGTCACAAAAGTACCTCTCCCCTTGCATCTTCTGTTTTAGGCCAAAATGGTCGAAAATAAGCTTAAAATCGCACTACATCTAACCGTTTATTTGGAACTTCCAGTTTTCGGCAGTGACTATGGGCGAAGTGGTCAAGGTATTCGAGGTACCCCTTATAAAACGCTTTTAAGGTTCAACGGGTCGAAATAACATCAAAATCGTCTAGCTCTAACCGCTTTCAAGATAATTGTCAACTTCCAGTTTTTTACATTAACCATGACCGATGAGATCAAGATAACCAAAGTACTTTTTACATGTCACCTGTTGGACCCAAAGGGTCGAAAATAAGCTCAAAATCGCTCTATCTCTAACCGTTTTAGAGAAAATGGCCCACTTCCAGCTTTTGACATTGACTATGACCGAGGAGGTCAAGGCCACCGAAGCACCTCTTGCATATCGTCTATTAGACCCAAAGGGTCGAAAATGAGCTCAAACCGTTATCGAGATAATAGCCCACTTCCGGTTAATGAGGTTGACCATGTCAGGGGAGGTCAAGGTCACCGAGGTACCTCTTACATATCGTCTTTTAGGCCCAAAAGGTCGAAAATAAGCTCTAAAATCGCTGTGTCTCTAAGTATTTTAGAGATAATGGTCCACTTCCGGTTTTTGACATTGACCATGACCGAGGAGGTCAAGGTCACCGAGGTACCTCTTACATATCGTTTTTTAGGCCAAAGGGATCGAAAATGAGCTTAAAAAGGCTCCATCTCTAACCGTTTTCGAGATAATTGTTAACGCCCAGTTTATTACTTTAACCATGACCGAGGAGGTCAAGGTCACCGAAATACCTCTTACATATGGTCTTTTAGGCCCAATATGTAATCCCCTAATTTATTGCTTACGTACGATTCGGAAAAGTGTTTCCGTGTGTTTCCTTTTTTCCGCCAAAACCTTGTTACTTGGACTCCTCTGACGCTTGGGGGGGGGGGGGGATAAGAAGACCAAATTTGGCAGACATAGTATGGCATGTCTAGTTGATCCAGCTCAATTTTTAAATAAATTCATCCAAATTTTATGTGCAAAAATGTGAGTGCTGAATGCGCAAGCGCAAAATTTTAGGATAAATTTCTTTTCTGGAAACTTTCAACACCTTTTCTGCCTTTCGGGTTAATCTTTTTACATTAAAACTGCCGTTCCATTTTTTTAAATCCAAATCTTCTACACTCCGCCGGGTCACTTCTCCTTCTTTTGTGATTTTAGCTACCCGATCGGGGGCGAGAGAAACAAGTTTATTTTTCTGGCCTAAAGTATCTCTGAAACCAACTGTTTATTGCGGCAACGGAGACACATAAGGCACTCTTTAAATGTAGATAACTCACAAGTCTTCGATTTTGGACACGTTATAATATGCTGGTATGAGATCACGAAGTGACCGAATAGCGGTGCATCATAATGAGCATCAGAAGGAAAAACATCACTAACAAGAACTTTATTCTAATCCTTGGACAAGGCAGAAATTTGCTCGTAGACTGGCAAAGAAAGAGTAAAGAAAATGCGTTTTTCCGTTTAGAATTTTGTTTGCTAGGGGAAATCCCTTGCAGCTGATTGGTTCGTCTACTCTTGTGACGTTGATGTGTTTGGAAAGAATAGCTTAATAGATACAAACATGTGTAATTATTCCTTCAGAGGCCTATCTAATGGAGATCTGTCTAATTCCGATATATCTCTAAGTTGTTTACTAATGTCTAATAATTTATTCCATTCCACACTTTTTGGAATATCTCTGACTGAAATCCAAGAAGAAATATCTCGAACACCAAATGTGACATTGATATGTGTTTTCATAGAATGCCATTTTAACATTTAATACACATTTTTGATATAAAAATGTAATTAAAGATATCAATAAATCAATGTTGATTTCAATAACTTATATTTTGCAAACAATAGTTGTATTTCAAATGGCAAGAAAAATAATTTTTAATTTTAATAAAAACTTGACTTTTACAGAGCTATAAAATCTTAAGGGAGTCACATATTTATAACAGATTTAACGAATCGTCAATTAAATTTTGGAGATGAAAAACTGATTTTTTGATATCACTAACAGCAACACAGTTTTTGAGTTCAAGAATTGCTCTTTTTATGTACAGTAAAAATAACAAAAGAATGATTCTACATACAGAAGCCAGTCATTATTTCATTCATAGATGTTTGGTTCTGAATGTTATATATAAAAATTAAACTGATATTTTGATATAAACAATTAATTTTTTTCAGATAAAAAATCATTTGCAGCTTTCAGAGTATAAATTAAAAAAGTCTCATTCTCAAATAATATAATTTCAAATACGTTCTTGATATCAGTAAAAGGAAAACAAAATTATTGAGCTCAAAATTGAGATTTTTCAATCAAGTATTTCGTTTTTGCTGTCAAGAACTGAATTTTTAATCTCTAAATATCAATTTTAGATATCATTAATTTTTTAATAATAATAAATATTTTGATATCTGTAAATATTTATTGATATCAAGCATTATTTTTTGAGATCAAGAACACTTTCAGAGATATCAAAAATATAATTACAGATAGCAAACATTAATTCTTGATATCAAAAATTTAATTTTTGAGATCAAAAATTAGATCTTGATATCAATAATTATCTAATAAATGTGAAAATGGCATTCCATAGATTTTAAATAGTTAGAGATGTATCATATTTTTTCAAAATTTCTCTAAGCCTTGAACAAAATGTGCAAGTGCATTAAAACTATAGTGCAGTGGCGGATACAGGTTTTGGCGAAGGAGAGGCGGGGTGGGGTGGGGGGGGGGGTGGGGGGTGGGGGGTTTCAACTTAAAAAAAATCCCCCGAAGAAGCTTATTTACCTGTCAAACCTTTTCTTGTGAAACCACGATGTTTAGCAATCTAATTTTTTCGAATGTAGAGGGGGGAGGGTGGTAACCTCTGAACCACCCCAAACCGCCCCTCCGCTTTGTTCCACCACTGTTAAAGTTTGGGATTTATTAGGTTTTAGAGCCATCTGGAAATAGCCAAAGCGTCATGGACGTGCTTCTGGATGATGACCGCTTCGGAGAGCTTGTGACAGCTTTGATCGTCAGCGACATCGGAACGACACTACGCGATACCGATGCGGACTCGGTCACCATTTTCGCGCCTACCGATGACGCGTTCAGACGAGCGCCACCTGAATTCATTCGAAGAATTTTCGAGCCAAGTAATCGAGAAAAGTTAAGAGGTAAGAGAACTTTTACTCACCTTTTTAGACTATGCCTGTATTTTAGTTCCAGTTTTAAGAAGACCAAGCCGGGGATGAGAAACTAAGTAATTTGTTGTCTTAAATTCAAAATTCCTCTATAACATTAAGAGTAAACCGATACTTTGCATTTCAGCGTTGTTGAAGTACCATGTGATAGAGCACAACCTCTGTTCGCCTGTCATCCTGGGGCCGGCCCGCTACAGGTCAAAAGAAGGTCAACTGTTGAACTTGTCCTGTGACGCCAATGACCGTTTCACGGTCAACGGGGTGCCTGTTCTGGATGCGGACATTGTGGGCGCAAATGGAGTGATCCATGCCATCAATGAGATCCTGATTCCGGATTCTGTCAAATCTGTGGAGGATCTTCTACTGGAGAGAGAGCTGGGGCAATTCCAGGAATACGCACAGCAAGCCGGACTGACGGATATTTTGAGTGGAGAAACATCGGGGAATTTCACTTTCTTCGTACCAAGTGCAGCGGCTTTTGGAAGTATGTACGAAGCTAAAATCAAAAGACAATTCGTTCCGAGCTCTGTAACACCGCTTCCAACCAAAGCGGCATTAAGGCCAAATAAATTAATAAACAATAGCCAAATAGCATTTGGCTTTAAGAAAATTCCACTGACACTTTTCTTTATATTTTACAATTAATGCCGTTTTTCCCTTAAATTAAAAGTTCTTATAAATCTAAACCTTATAGAAATACCGAAGTTGAGAAAAACTTTTTTATTGACCTGAATAATAGGGACAGTTCATAACCATTGTGGCAAAACTGGCAAAAATATTTATTCCCCCCTCCTCTTCCTCCAACCGTAAGAAAAAAATATGAATTATCCCACCCCCCCCCCCCTCCTCCATTGTTTTTGCCCCAGCATGTACTAACTTATGGAAGACCCAAATGATTTCTGTTTATCGAATACAAACTAATAATCAATTAATTCAATAGGATTAAGTGATCAGCAGCGCATAAAAATCCAGACGGATTCGGCAGTCGTGCGACGTGTGTTCACGTACCACGTGGTCCCCGATCACGTGACCACCATGGACATGTCCGACGGCATGGCTTTGGAGACAGTTTCCGGTCCACCACTACGGGTGCAAATTTATCAAAAGGTATTGCTGCTTAGATATAAGAAGTTTTAACAATTAAGTGACAAGAACTAGACCTCGCATGATTGTGGTAGGATTTTTTTAATAAGCACAAAAGGTTTTGGGAAATTTTCTGTCTGAACAAATAATGAAACAAGATGCCAAAGATTGCGATATTGTGGAAAAAAGAGAGTTTGCCGAGGAATTTACTTTCGCTATTTTCGCGAGGCACATCCATTATCCCGAAATTTAATCCCGAAATTTAAGAAAAAAATTGAAGAAGATATAAGGTGAAACTGTTATATACAATCTTGATTTGCTGCGTCCAAGAAAAGTGTGGGATGACTTTCGAGAGCGTGGTTAATCATCCGGAGAATGGAGTAAAGGTGCGTGGAGCCATTTACAACGATCTGGTTGTCTAATAGCATAAAGGCAAAGTGAAGCCAGAACCCTTAACTCAATTCTTAAGTACCTACCAAAGCGAACGTGTTAACAACCGATTTACAACTCACACATGACGGTCACTCAATTATCTTCCTTAGCATTAAGCCGCTCAACTTCTCGAGGATGCCGCAAGTTAACAAAATGTGAAGGCGTCATATCTGTCCAAACACTGACTGCCCGCTTTTTCCGCGCTATCTGTCCAAGAATTAACTGCCCACTACCTCCCCCTATCGGCCCACTGCCTCCCCTTTATCTGTCCAAGAATGTGTTGCCTACTTCCGCCTCTCCGTTTGCCCAGTAATTGACTGCCCTCTTCCTCACGGCTATGTCTGGAGATTGACTACCCTCTTCCTCACGGCTCTCTGTCTGGAGATTGACTGCCCTCTTCCTCACGGCTATCTTTCTGAGGATTGATTGCCCTCTCCCTCTCTGTTATCTATATGAAGATTGACTGCCCTCTTCCTCACGGCTCTCTGTCGATAGATTGACTACCCTTTTGCTTCCGAATTTCTGTCTGGAGATTGACTGCGATCTTACTCCCGACTTTCTGTCTGGGGCCTGACCGCCCTGTTCCTTACGGCTGTCTCACTTTGGATTGACTGCCCTCTTCATCCCGGATTTCTGTCTGGAGATTGACTACCCTCTTCCTTCCGGATTTCTGTCTGGAGATTGACTACCCTCTTCCTTCCGGATTTCTGTCTGGAGATTGACTTCCCATTCCTCACGGCTGTCTGCCTAGAGACTGACTTCCCTCTTCCCCACGGTTCTCTATCCATACATTGACTGCCCCGTTCTTCACCTCTATGTTGCCGGAGATGGGCCTCCCGCTTTTCCCCGCTGCCCATCCAACGAAGGACTTCCTTCCCGCCCACTGCCAACTGGCTGCCACATTCATTAACCATTTCCATGGTTTATAGATAATTTGCAAAGAAAACACATGCTTTTATGGATATTTTCCAACGAATTTTAAGTGATACAAAATCATTATGTGGAGTTTTGAGGTGACGCTGTGAAACAAAACTGTATAAAATTATTAAGTAAAATCTACTTACTCGATAAAAACCGCTTTAGGAGTTTTGCACTTAAAGAAACTGGCCACATTTCTCCCGGTTGCCTTGGCAATCGACGGATAACCAGATCAAATGGTAAAATTATAAGCTCTGAAATCGAATACCAAATTCCATCAATAACTGCGGAAAAAAGTGACCTCGGGTTAGATTGTCTGAAGTAATACAGTTAATAGCGTTTGATCTGGTGAAACGGCAAGCTTTTATCGACTCAGGTGAAGACAGGGAGCAAAAGCAGGCCAAGTCTTTTTTTTCAGGATATGATTCTTTTTCCCGTTAACAGAAAAAAGTCTCAGAACAATAAAATAATCTTTTTGTACGTGTTCGTATGCAGATTTATTGTGTTAACTATAATCATTTAGCGGAAGCCCACGATTTGAAATTGGACCACCCTTCCCTGTTCCCATAGGTGTCCTCCAGGATGAAGAGAGACACAAATAGAACCATCCCGTGAATCGGCCCTTTCTAGTACGAATCGGACTTTTCTAGTTCAAATTGGCCGTTTCCAGTTCGAATCGGCCCTTATTTGTTCGAAAACGAGTGTGCTTTCTTATAGGTATCACACAAACATGCCAGTGATATGTTATTTTAGAAGTGCGTGGGCTTTTTATTTATACAGGACTACGGAGTGAACTCGGCTAAAATCACTAGTTCTAACAACATGGCCGGAAATGGAATTATTCACGTGATCGACCGGGTCTTGTTTCCGCCGGAAGAAACTGCCATGGAAAAGATTAAGGCTAACCGTAGACTCTCGTACGTGCCGAAAATTTATTTTAGATTCTTGAATAATCTTTTGGCTTCTCCTTGTGAACTTTCTGTTCTTTTTGTAGTAATGATAACAAAATAACAGTAATGGCAATAGTAGCAGTAGTTTCAGTGGTAGTACAAATAGCAGCAGTAGTAGGAGAAGTAGTGTGTTGTTGTTGTTGTTGTTGTTGTTGTTGTTGTTGTTGTTGTTGTTGTTGTTGCTGTTCTGGCTGTTGATACCACCAAGGCAGGCTCGTCTTTCCATGTCGTTGGTACTCCATGAGAGCACCTGCAGCCTGTGCTGATGCAGCACCTACAGCCCCGTGCTGATGCAGCACCTACAGCCCCGTGCTGATGCAGCACATGCAGCACATGCAGCCCGTGGTGCTTGTTATTGTAATGTCCCTGAACGCTGAAATACTAGACAGCGAAAGACTCTAAAGAAGACGATAAAAACAAAACTGAGCCATCCCTGAACAGTAATATGCGCAGACTGCAGTAAACTAATTCATTAAACTGACAATATGTTGCTGGTGCTGCTTCGGTGTCGCTGCACACAAAAAAAGCCACAGTACAAAACAGCGCTGTATTTTACAAGTACGATTACGTGAAAAAAGAAGGAGCTAATGAAATTGATAAAGACTATTGGCACATGTATTGACACAAGGAAGACAAACGTCAGTCAACAGCACTAGGCTCAGGCAGCCTTTAAAGATATATCCTTATTCTTTGTCTGTTTTTTTTTTTTTTTTTTTTTTTTTTTTTTGTTCGAATTAATAACATTCGATCGAATCCTGTGAGCGTTCTTATTGTGGCTCTGCTTAGGATTAACTAACTCAGGCAGGACTGGTCAATCCGGGGCGTGTGCTTACTGCGGCATTGCTTGGGATTAACTAACCCAGGAAGGACTGGTCAATCCGGGGCGTGTGCTTACTGTGGCTTCGCTTGGGATTAACTAACCCAGGAAGGACTGGTCAATCCGGGGCGTGTGCTTACTGTGGCTTTGCTTGGGATTAACTAACCCAGGAAGGACTGGTCAATCCGGGGCGTGTGCTTACTGCGGCATTGCTTGGGTTTAACAAACCCAGGAAGGACTGGTCAATCCGGGCCGGGTTAATCCGGGGCCTGTGCCTACTGCAGTGGTGCTTGGGATTAAATAATTCAGGAACGACTGTTAATCCGAGGCGAGTGCTATTCACACTGTGTATATGTTCAGGATTAAATAAACCAGACAGGGCTGGTTAATCTGGAGTACGTATTTTTCATAGTGCTAATTTGCTCAGGATACGTTAAGTTAATCCTAGGCTAATCACTATGGAAAACAAACATAAAAATTCGCCGTTACAAAACAAAATTCACCGCTTGACCGCCTCTCCTCTCCTCTCCTGTCATAAAGGATTATGTATTTGTGAGACAAGAAAAAAGGGGGGTTTTTTAAACCTCCAGTTAAATAATCCCTTCTACCATTTGTCTGTCGAAATAAGCATAGCACACACTTGCTTGTGAGTGTTTGCAGCACAATCGCTTCAACGGGACCACCGGCAGAACTCGAGTTCCCGATCCGAGTGTTCTCAAAGATGTGGAGTCGGTACAAATACACATTATGAACCCCAGAATCAGGATAAACAGTGGTTTGTGAGCGACAGTGCTCCCGTTTCTGGGATGGCCCTGTTTGTTTGGGGGTTTGTCCTCAGGTTACTTCCATTCGTAGGGTGAGAATAAACACAAGTAAAAACCTGAGCTGATTGACTGTAATATTCTGACTCCTTTGGCAATTAAAACCAAACTGACAGAATAAATTACCCCAGTGCATGGGTTCTTTTTTTTATAATTTTTTATCGCTGAAAACATTCCGCCTTCCCATGTCACTCTCAAGAAGTCGATATATAAGGCCTACTGAGTAGGAGTCTATCGGTCAGGTTTCGGGAGTATCGCCAAACACAAATCTTCTTGGAGTTTTTGGGTGCCAATTGTGATATTATCTTTGTGGGCTCCTGCCCATTACTTCACAAGCAATCCCACAAAAACTGAATACCATGTGACGACAGCACAAATAAAGAGCTCTTGTTGCCAGAGGACCAAGTTTCTGCGAATCCCAGTTAACAATCTCAGCTCACTTTAGCAATAAGTTATGTCGCTGTATCCGTACCCTACACATAAAATGCCTGTTTCTTTTAGCTAAGACTACTTCTGAACCCAGATAATAGTAGGGTATGTTTCCCAAATTTCATTACATGCCGCATTTCTGTGGCTTTTAACGCCGTTAATTGCCAGTAACAAGCCCGGCGGACAAAAGAAACCCTAACTATACGGGCATTTCTTTCCTTCAGTAATGTCCAATATTGCAAAGATTTCCACATTTTGGGCGCCATTGATACACCAGAGCACAAGAACTTGGAAACAGCGCTTTTATCTGATGTCTGCCAACGGGGATGTTCCCAAGCATTATTGACATTGCGGTGTTGTGCGCAAACAAACGCCCCCATATAAAGTGATTCAACTAAGTAATGAGATACGCAGTACAAGCTATGTATTAACACATAGAGATCTTGCTGGATTTGTCTGGTTCAAAAACATTTGGTGGGTTAAGCCAATTTTAAAAGTAATAGAGAGGCAGTAATTCAGCCTTCGGTCGCCTACCTAGCCGAATAAAGATGCAGTCACAACTTATACAACACTGAGGCTACGGGAGGTAGTGGCTTTCTGTTGTTTTCCTTTAAGTCCTAACTCAGCGATGACTCAAGCACTGACGGCGGATAAAAAAACTGTGGGTGGGTGAGGTGGTGTAAAAAAGTGCACACATAAGCGTTGGTTTTCATCCTTCACATAAAGAGCACTGCGTCAACCCGTGCAACAGGCCTGAGCTTTTACCTTAGTTTACAGCGTTTACACTTACGATGATATGTTAATCAGCGTTGAGCGCGGTTAGTAGATCGGTAACTGCTTTTCGCTGCAAATTGCTGGCAGCGAAAAGCGCATTGCGATGAGCACCTACCTGGCCGGCTTGGTCCGCATATGTGGAAACTGGCCAGGAAGTAACGGGACAGTCCTTCTTAAAAGCACGAAGGGAGCAGTTGTTTTTTTTTTCGGTTTCTTTTGGGTCATTATGTTCATGCAAAGAACACAACTGTAAAAGACGAGATATACGGATGTGCACTCACCAGCCTATTCTCTGTAACTATAAATATTCATAAGAAAAAACTGTTTCCTTTGTACAGGCAACCATGAAATAACCATGAAATAAACAACCATAGAATAACCATGAAATAAACAACAATGAAATAACCCTAAAATAAACAACCATGAAATAACCATGAAATAAACAACCATGAAATAAAAGGTTGTCTTCGGGTTTTTTTCAGAACGTTCGCCACGCTTCTGCAGACGTCTGGCCTGGATCAACGACTGGATCGCGCTGGTCATCTGTCCATATTAGCGCCATCTAACGACGCCATTGACCGTCTCCCCAAGGCCTTTACCGAAATGCTAGTGCTGAACGAGGCGGAGCTAAGGAAGGTGTGTTTTTATGAGCGAGGCGACGCGCTGGATTTGGGTAATGCGAACGCAGAAATGACATACATTAAAGACCTTTTGCATTACGTTAACTTTTCAAATTTTACGTCTGAGAAGACTTCAGAAATGTGAAGTAAAATCTTTTGACAAACAGTACGTTGCAAGAATGGAACTTTACTGCTGTTTGACCCACCGTTGTCTGAAATCTGTGGTTATCACAGCACTCTATAGGCTTGATTACTGGAATTATCCCTCAAGCGGGGTTAAGCCCCAGAGGAGAACGATAGGTTCAAGTGTTGTCCGTCTTTCTGTCGTTACGCCCGCCCCGAAACCTGTAATATTTAGTACATAGATGACCTATCAGAATGGGTAGGTGCACCTTTTTGTATTTTGACCTTGACCTAATTTCAAAGTCGCATCGGCTGTTATTTTGGATTTTCAATTCCGGTAAGGGTTGTTCTCTCTACGACGGGTTCTTTAGAGTTGGTTTCAGCTTCGAAGTTTTCTCAGTGTTCATGTTTGTTTTATTTTTTTGTTTTTTTTTTTTTTCAGGCACTTAGTTATCACATTCTGCACAAGCCTGTTTTTAGCGGTAGCCTGAATCAAGGACTCCAGTATCGTTTCCATTCTCTCTCTGATGATTGGCTGCACATGGAGATACCGGAAGACCGCAATTATATCGTCATCAACGATGACGTACGCGTCGAACAGCCGGATATTGAGTCGACAAGCGGAGTGATACATATTATAGACGATGTGCTGCAATGTCCGTGCGTGGAAGGATTCCAAAGTTGGGGTGCTTAGTCCACATTGGGTCTGTCAACTCAAGAAATTCTTACGCACTCTAAAAATGTCACTTTACGATTGTAACTGTTAATGCTTTTTGTGGAGAGAACCTTTAGGGTTTATAAATGTGGACAAAAGTAAAGAACAACTTTAAAGCATTTCAATGTTATTACGAGTTTACAGCTCGTGGCTTGAGTAACAGGCATTTTCGAGATATACGATTGTTGTTGACGCTGTAACTATCGCTCGACTGGCACGTTTAAGTGTCAAAATATGGGGGGGGGGGTCGAATATTTCTTACAGTGCATTCTTGTATTATGAAGGGATGTTGTGTTGGAATACTTTTTTTATTAGGCGGCATAGCAACAGCAAAACAGTTGAAATCCAAGGGGCTGATAACATATACACATATACACGGTCTTTTTTTTTTTAATTCCAATACTCCACGTTTCCAATAAAGAGGGCGAGAGGGGGGAGGGTCTTTTGGAACTGCACTTTGACAGTGATATGGACACGTATGGTGACCAAATTGTACCTGATCCCTCACCCCCACCTCACTATTGGGGTTGGTGCTTCGCTCGAAATTAAGTCGCTTTACATATTTAAAATTTTGAGAAAGTCCAGACTAATGAAGCCATTTTATGGTCTTCAAGAAAAAATTCCTGGAGACAATACGAATGCATGTGAACTGCATAAATGGATTGAGACAACACCAGTGGCCGTATTCACAGAAATTAACTATACAGTTAACCGATATCTGTTGCGTTAGCTACCAGAACATCAGAAAGTCAGTTAATAAATTTGTCTTATTAAAGAAATAAGTCATCCACAAATTGTTTACACAGCTGCCTCACGTGGTACAACTGCCTTACGTGATATAGCTACCTCACGTGATACAGCGACATCACGTGATACACCACATCACGTGATGCAGCTACCTCACGTGATACAGCTGCCTCACGTGATAGAGTGACATCAGGTGATATAGCTACCTCACGTGATGCAGCTACCTCACGTGATACATCTACCTCACGTGATATAGCTACCTCACGTGATAAGCTACCTCACGTGATGCAGCTACCTCACGTGATACATCTGCCTCACGTGATATAGCTACCTCACGTGATATAGCTACCTCACGTGATATAGCTACCTCACGTGATGCAGCTACCTCACGTGATACATCTGCCTCACGTGATGCAGCTGTCTCGTGTGATACAGCTACCCCACGTGATACAGCTGCCTCATGTGATATAGCTACCTCGCGTGATATAGCTACCTCACGTGATACAGCGACATCACGTGATACAGCGACATCACGTGATACACCACATCACGTGATGCAGCTACCTCACGTGATACAGCTGCCTCATGTGATACAGCTGCCTTACGTGATATAGCTACCTCACGTGATACAGCGACATCACGTGATGCACCACATCACGTGATACACCACATCACGTGGTGCAGCTACCTCATGTGATGCAGCTGCCTCACGTGATACATCTGCCTCACGTGATATAGCTTCTTCACGTGATACAGCTACCTCACGTGATGCAGTTACCTCACGTGATGCAGTTACCTCACGTGATACAGTTGGATCACCCGAATTTTGCTTCTTGCGGTACAGTTAACTGTGCAGTTAACTTCTGTGAATGCGGCAGCAGGTGTTTTACAGCCCCAACGTAACCCGAGAGAGGTTAAATGATTTTTGAAGATGTTTTTAATTCCAAAGGTGTCTTTTTTCAACTACAGTTGAAATATTGCCTGGTACCCCACTTCCCGTCCAAACTGAATCCGCACCTAGAACAGAATGCATTAATTAAAGCTGGTTTGCATGTGTACAGAAGGAAGCATTTTTATCATCCACTGGTAATAACCTCCCATCCCCAAATAAAAATGCCCCCACTCTCAATGTCCAGTATATTTCGAAATGGAATGCTAACTCTGTCTATGTATATGGCCCCTAAAAGTACAGCACTAACCGTGTCCGTGTATATGGCATCTAAAAGTTCAGCGCTAACTGTGTCTATGTATATGGCCCCTAAAAGTACAGCGCTAACTGTGTCCATGCATATGACCCCTAAAAGTACAGCGCTAACTTTGTCCATGTATATGACCCCTAAAAGTACAGCGCTAACTGTGTCCATGCATACGACCTCTAAAAGTACAGCGCTAACTGTGTCCATGTATATGACCTCTAAAAGTACAGCGCTAACTGTGTCCATGTATATGGTCCCTAAAAGTACAGCGCTGACTGTGTCTATGTGTATGGCCCCTACAAATACAGCGCTAACTGTGTCTATGTCTATGGCCCCTAAAAGTACAGCACTAACTGTGTCCATAATACAAATTAGTCGCGGCTTACCCTTATCGTAAATCTCGAAAATGCCTAATAGAAAAAGTGAAACAGAAAGTGAACTTTTCACTCAAACTTCCTGTAATTTACAAGCTGTTATATAGACAGCTTGTATGAAAAGTAAACTTCTAAATATCAGCCAATCTCCACTTGGAATCTTACGACATGAGCGTCCCGTGAACATCTTATAACTGAGAAGAACAGCAAGGAGTGAACTGTCTACGAAAAGTTCCTATACCTTCAAATAAATGCATAATGTCTGAAACTTATCTAAGAAAAAAACCTATGTATATGTTTATATGTTACACACACACACACACACATATATATATATATATATATATATATATATATATATATATATATATATATATATATATATATATATATATATATATATATATATATATATATATATATATGTATATATCGAATATGATGAATGGTACTCATAAACTAACCGGTGCTTACATTTCATATAAATTTATGAGTTTATGATATATAATTATATATATAATTCGCTACCGTTAAATAGTTTGAAATCCTCTGCTTTCTTTGCTAACAGCTTTTTTTCTGTCTCTCGTTTTGTTTTGTTTTGTTTTGTTTTTTTGCTGCGAATGTAACCACGTCACTTATGCATGAGAAAAGTTGGATTTAGAGTAAATATATTGAAAATCCTACAGTTTTATGCAGCGGTGGACACAGGTTTTGGTCAAGCCGTGGGGGAGGGCGGAGGGGAGGGGATGAGTCAACTTCAAAAAAATCCCCCGAAGTATCGAATTTACCTGTTTCCAGTTCAATAGTTACATTCTTCGAATTTTGGAGGGGTGGCAACCCCTGATCACCTCCCCCCAACCCCCTCCATCATTAAATCCGCCACTAGTATGGATGGCTTGCGGCATAATTACAAAGCTTCGTAAGCAGGCATATCTTCTCCACGGCCACGCCCCATTTTTTAGGATATTTCTTTCCTTTACCAAGATTCCCTACCCCTCCCCCCCCAAAAAAAATGACAATGATAATACTAATAAAACTTTAAAAAACGCTCAGTCATAAAAGGCCTGTAGTGGTTTTGCATCATTTTGACAACGGGAGGGGCCATATCAGGCAAGCTCATGTTCTTTTGTTGTCAGAATGTCTGAAGTCAAGTAGATCAGTTAGACTTCCCGTATCTTTCTCCTGAATATGAATTAAGTGCCGTCTAGCCTCGTTTTAGTTTCAGATCGCAAAATGTCTTTTCCGAAAAGTACTTTCTGATACTTTAAATTAATTTCTTTATGTTAGTATTATTACTTGAGGTTGCAGAACTTATGCACATCACGACAGCTTGCTGGATAGGTTAAGAAACGAGAACCATGTTGTTGGCTAGACGATTTGACCATACGTTTGCATATGTGGAAACATACAGCATGGCAAGCTGATAACCCCACAGAACGACTTTTATGAATATATCAATTCAAAATCCGAGTCGGTATTCATAAAGAAGCACTACCAGCAATATGGTCAAATTGTCCGGCCAACAACATGTTCTCGCTTCTTGATCCATCCAATAATACCAATGTAATCGCAATGACATTGGTGGCACACCTGAGAGAGTGGTACTTTGTGAATACGACCCCCGCTTACTACATGATCAAAACACGTGTTTAATGCGTCAAAAGGCGAATAGTAAAGCGACACACCATTAACACATGGTAAGCGCGTCGCTTTGGCTGTGCAGCAAGGTCTGGGTGCGCATATTGCACATGTGGCGAAATAATAGATGTATGTTTATCACTTGCATGAATGAAATCACGTGGCCAATCACACGGTAGCAACGTGACCATATATGCAATATTTGTCTTCAACTGGTTAATCATATAATAACATAAAATAACAGAAAATGGACGGAATAATAATAGCTAAGGAGAGGCAGCTTTGTCAGCTGTAATTTCTAATTTGTTAACCAAATCTTTATTTATCATGTGTAAACGATGGTGCAAATGAGCTTTTGAAAACTGTTTGCCATAGCGTTTCCTAGTTGCCACTGTAACCTTAGAACAGAAAATATGTTAGCCCTGTGACTATGTATAAGTACTGTGTGATAGCACATATTAACCAGTTTTGACAGCGTCTAGCAACCATATGTTTGCCAAGTTTTTAATATTTGGCGAAGACCGAATTTATTAAAACCAGCTGTAGATTGCAGAAAGTATTTCGGTTATGTGCAATTCATGTCGGCTATCTGCAAGTCTTTCTTGTGAGATGACACATTTTTGTGCGGATTCTTATCACTGATGTTCAGATACCATCCAATGGTATTTGTAGACCTTAACACATTAGCTATTAGATTGTATGGCTGTAGTTTTTTAAGCTTGCATTTTATGTTTAGCTCTGACTTACTTCAGTGCAATTTTGTAGATCTACAGAGAACCAAGGGACAATGAAATGAAAGATGGTGCTGAGCTTTGAAACAAAGCCGATTATCCATTCTTAATAAATTCGTAAATAAATTAATCTGTAATTTTAAAAAATTAAGAGTTAAATAATATATTAACTATATTTTTTCGTTCTGGTTAAATGTTTCACTTAGTATTGAGTATCTAGTACTGCTTGAATGAAGATTTAATTGAACCAAGTGTGTGTTTTATTCCAAGCGGTTACGGTGTTGCGTGACCAGAAATACCCCGAGGTCACCCAGCCACTTCATATGAATTCATATTATTGATTAATATACATAACTAACTACCCACATATGAATAACACAGTTTCCGTGGCGAAGAACAAAAAATTTTGAAGTTTGAAGTCAAATCTCTCTTTTCTGGATTTGGTAACAGCCAAAAAAAGCCCATATCCGGATGAGATCTATGTACGATTTTGCTCTCGGCTGATAGATTCTAGTGTTTACATTGTATCCTCCTAAAAAGACTAATTTTTAGACCACAAAAAAGCCGAGCTTGTCTTTCTAAAAAATTCTAGCGCATTAATTGTAATGCATCCCGGGGGGAGGGGGGGTGCTCACGTATCAACTGGTTACCGTGCGCGTCCATGACCCGCAGGGGTCATCCCGGTATCAACTGATTACCATGCGTGCCCGTGACTTTTTAAAATTTTGGAAATAATACCCCCTTACTTAAGGGGGTATTATTACATTCCTCAAAGAACCCTCTTTTGTGGAAAACGCTGAACACTAAATAAAAATTATACACTTCTTCAACGAAACTGGCACTCCGCGTTTTTTATTATTATTATTTTTTTTGGACAAGCATGGTAACGCACCTGATGCTGCGTGCCCAGCCCCAACCCCCTCCACGGGAATGCACCACTCCAGAGTCTCTTCTATGCACAGGAAAACAATTAACACTGGTATTTATCAATCGTTGTCGTTTCTCTGAAATTCCAAATGTAAAACTTTAAAACCGAAATGATACGCAACAATAATATCTTATGACATTGCAGCGTAGCAAGTTCTCTTTATTGAAAAGTACACATCGATTATTAAATAATTAAGCACTATCGATATTTGGGAAGAAAAATGAACTTTACTTAAACTAATTGAAAAAAAATCTGCTTTTGAATGACGAGTTGCATTTGGTTAATGATTTCTATGGCAACCCCCTGCATCAATAATCGAACATAGAAGAACACGTGCTGAACACGTGCTTACAACATATTGTACCATTTGATGCTGTGGTTTTATATCACCATATGCGTACCATATCGTAGATATATTTTAACTCGGCCAAGCACAGCATATGGTGTCGCCATATTAAATATGAAACAGGTATTTACCACATTAGTAACACGTGTTTGTTATATTTTTGCCTAATTTCAAACTTGATGACCATATGAATGGCATGTGGTTGGCATGTTGTTACCATATACATATACAGCTTATTTAGATTCAATATATAATTACGACACGGTAAATATATGGTAACCATATGGTATATACGGTTTGCTTTGTTGCAATAAACATTCTTTTAGTGCTATAATAATAGATGATATAACATATGTTCACCCATGTTCACCATATGTCATACAGTCAACATGTTCACCATATGCCATATAGTCAACATATAATTTTAAAGGTGCCACCACCGTAACAAACACCGGGAGACCGCGTGCTCACTGCGTCGCTGTGTGTTTTAGATTGGTAAATGTGGTAAATTTATGTTTCACCGAAATAAGTGACAACATGTGTTATCCACGAGCTAAACATATACTGGCCATTCATTCGCTCTTCACCATTTGAATTCGATACCCTAAAGGACACATGTTTAGCATATGGCTACATATTCCACAAAATTTCGCGATTATATTACTGTTTACATTGCTCTTCGTCAGGACTAAGGCATCACCCACCCCAAAATACCCTTAGAAGCTTTCTATTACACCAGAACCATGAAAATAACACCACCTTTAAGACTGGCCAAAAGTGGTCTCAGTTCTTATTTTTGGGGATATCTACGACGGGCCTAAATGGGAACAGGACTGATTGAAAGTGGTCCTATTTCTGGGCTGATTATATTTCTTGGATGGTCCTTTTTCTGGGGTTACTTATTTCTTGGGTGGCCTCATCCCAAGGTTCTGGTGTGCATCCTTTTAGAAGCCCCCCAATGGACAATAAAAAAATTAGCTAAGTTTTGAGCTACATCTTTAAAAACATGAGAAACTATTAAAATACAAAGAATTGCAATTGTACATGTATTTCTATGGTATCTACTAGCAACAAAATACATACAGATTATTTAATACACACCAGAGGTACAAGCGTGGAAAGCGGGAAGATAGAAGCCTTGTTTTAAATTTAACACCGAGCATCTCTGACGTCAGATTTCAGACGCTTTAGTGGTCAAAACAACGAGAATGTCAACCAGATATTAGTCACATTTCGATGTATAATTCATATGGATTGCAATTCAAAATAACGTCTTAGTACATCAAGGCAGAATCTATGCCTGAAGCAAAAAAGTTGAAAAAGACTTGAAAAGTTGAAGTGAAGGTTTGTAATTAGATTTTTACCCGTAATAAATCCAATGCCCGTAAGTCTCAAGTTCGTGTTCAGAAAGCTGGTAACTTGGACAATCTGTTTATGAATTAATGGGGTTGTATTCCCTCTTTTGTAGCCACCTTGCATTTATTGTAGCAGCCTCACATTTATTGTAGCAACCTTGCGTTTATTGTTCAGCATGGAAATAATCACGGATTTTGAGTTGCAGAGTAACATGGGGAAAAACGCCAATTCGGGTCAAACGCCTGCCCTATTTTTTCTTACACTACAAACAGTAATGATAGTAAATCAATATCGATTAAAAGTGCCTTCTGGCGGCCCAGTAAGGACAAACGGCAAGTTAATAGTAATTAGACACAGTTTTCTTCTTCTTCTTTTTTTTTTTTGCATGAAATTGTAAGAAAACTAAAATCTCTAACTCCATTCAAATATTCCACAGTACAAGAAAAGAGAAGCTGCTCTTCTGTGGTGACAATCACCAAAAACATTTGAATAACCAGCTATGAAATGTGGACCACAATATCGGATTTTTTACTTTAACAGCGTATTTTTATGAGCTTCCCCATGGGGACAAACGGCCCACTTTGTTACTGGGCCAAAACGCTCACCTTCGTTTTGCCCCTCATTGTAATAAGAGTTCACATCAGACCGTCTTTAGGCCGTCCGTTTCCATTTTTGTCAGAATGGTCACAATATTAAGGGAAGTTTCCGTCCGCGTTTTTTCCCAGCTACATTTTTGTAGGTCTGTTTTTCTTGCGTAATCCGCCAAATAGTGCAAAATTTTTGTTATTTCCAAAAGCTACTTTTCAAATTCCGCCCCCCCCCCCCCGTCCTCGCACACACATTTGTGGTGAAAAAACCATCCCGTGTTCGTTGTGCCTCAACCACGGGCCAAGACGCAGGTTTTGACAGAAGACAGAAATCGTTTAATTTCTCCAAGCATAGTTACGTTTTTTTTTTTTACAAATCATCAGACTATTGTTGACGGACAGAGAATAGCATCACATTTAAAAAAAAATAAAAATCATGTTTGTGGACCGCAAAGTACGAGAAAAATCGCTCACCATAATCGTTTTGCCCCATGTCACTACTTTTTTAAAGCGGATCCTTCAAATTGGTTACACGGTTCATTTTCTTGTACATGTGTTCCTGAATAGAAGATACTTTTGTCGAATTTCACAGTTTATGCATGGAAGATAATTATTGTGTGAACCATTTTAGAGGACGTGTTTTTAGATGTTGAAGGCGGATAGATAGCGAATTGAAATCAGTCAAATTAGAATAAACTGATATCTAACATTGTTTTTTTTTTAATATTGGTATTAACAGAGAGAATTGATCTATTGTGAAGTGATCGCAAAATGTCAAAGTGTGTTCAAAACAACATGGCTGACAACATGGCATTACTCAAATCGATGCGTAAAAAATCCAAGCGTATTGTTGTACGGCTTTCATGGCAAAATTTCTTACACTCACAGCTCGGTGAAAGTACAGCGCAGGAACCTGAGGCGAAAAAAAAACCATGCAAGTTTAGAGCAATGGCAAGAGCACGTTATAAATAACTTTTTCTCATTTGATGCTTTGTTGAAAGGCTCGGCTCTCATTGACCAGCCTAATTTTTATCTATATCAAGCTTTCTATAGTCATCAGACAAGCTTTTTACAGTCATCAGACACACATGCATGCAGATAACAAGCCTTATCTACACACATGCGTGCAGATAACAAGCCTTATCTACCGACGGCCAAGCCTCGTTTTCGGGCTCCTATGAGGATTGTGCCATTTAGCGAATTTTGCTATTTTTAACCCCCGCCCTCTTCAAATCAAAAGCCTCATGTTTGTTCCAATAAAAACATGGTAATGTGTAAAGACAAAGGCTGTCACAACTATAGTGCTCAGATATGTTACTTTAAGAGGAGACCGAACTGCACCTGCAGTGTTTCAAAAGAACCAGTTTCGTAAAAAAAAAATACCATACGTTTTTTCAGCGATATTGAGAAGACAAGTTCTTGTTTTTGCAGAAAATTACAGCCTCATTGTTGTGATAGTTTTGAACTTACTCGATAAACGTTGCGAAATAATTTGAACAATAGTGGCAAGTTTTTAAGGTATGGAACACACCGGGACGTCCAAAATACGAAAAAGGTTTTTTTTTTTTTTGTATGTCCTACCCTCAACCCCCTCTCCCCTCTGCCCCCCACCCATCCTTGAAAATGTTAACATTGGTAGTACGATGTATTGACGATGTATTGACGATGTACTGATGATGTGTTTGGAATATCTATTTTGTGCTGGCGTTAAACTGATGTCAGAAATCTACAATCCTAAATCGACGCCAAACAAGCATCGCCATATGCTGACTCCTTTCTAATTTGCATATTATTTGCATATATACCCCAAAAACACAGCCAGATGCATCCCGGGTCAGACATTTGTGAGCTATAACTCCTGCGCCTTTATTCAATAAACTTGGCTCAAATTCATACTCAATTGTCTGAAATTTCAGCTTCAAACTCATTTCAGCCTTTGCTCGAAATATGAATTTAAGCTTCTCAGCGTCAAAACTCCGTTTAATACTAGACTTTTTCTGTTGTTGGCAGCGGGAGAAATGTTTGTATAATTTCTGAAATAAAATAAAGTACTTAGACATGTTATGGCGAGAAAAAGTTCGCTAGCTATCTTATATGTCTTTAATTACTTTTAAGCCGCCTTCTATAATGAGCTTAAGTTTTACTTATTGAACGACTGAAGCTCAAACTTGAGCCATGTTACTGAATATGGGCACTGGGTAGTAATTACGAGTTTCCTCTTAATATATCCTGCATCTCGGTGGGTGTTGTTCTAATTACGAGTAACTCCCTTCTCCCACACCCCCAGGTGATATTAAGTAATCAACATACATGCGAACAGCAAAAGCAAATCTCTGCCATCGTATCTCTTATATGTGAACAAAGTTACATTATGGCGCATTTCTGCAATCGTATCTCTTATGTGTGAACAAAGGTAATCATGACACATCTGTGCCGCCGTATTTTTTAACTGATACTCTCACTCAGTGTTGACTGAAGATCTTTTTTTTTTTGGAACCTGATTTCTTAAATGTCATAGTTACCACTGAGTTGAACCTGTTCACAGTGTAAAGGCTTTCTGTGAGATTGCTGGATCCACAGATGCCATGCATGTATCCGTGTTTAGTGGTGAATTGAAGGAGGGAAGCTTACACGTGTATATTTTGATTATAGTAAATAAAATACTAACACTTATGTTATCACTTTCTTTAGTTTGAGCAAGTGTGTATGTTTAATCTTATCCAGCTCAGCTTTATATTGTGGCAGGGCGCACGACGCGGCCTATCACCCAAATCGAACCCGTTCTCACGTCTCTTATCACAAATATGAACGGGTGATCTGCCTTGAATGTCTTGACAGCGTGCGGGTCGGAGGGGTGTGTGGAAGGCACCGAAAGATGAGCGATATTTGAGGACGATGCATTACAGCTCTCCGACTCCTCGTATTCTATATGCACATGATGGTAGACTGAAGACAAATGGAGCTTGTCGGCACTGAGGAATGACAAATCCGCTTTAGCAGCTGAGAAAACTTCCTTTATACCAACAGACTGAAGCTTATCATTAATAAGAACGGACGAGGCAAATTGAAAACGAGGCAGATGAATGTCAACAATCTCCGTATCCATCTCATCGATCGTCTGCTCCAACAGGGATCTGGTAAGCGTCTTCTCTAGTTTAGTTATCCCATCGTTCTTTTTTGGAAGTAAGATATACATTTTTGTATACTGATTTTCAAAAGGCATTTCAACGATGTCGCATTCGAGTTTCTCGCTTGAGCCGTAATTGAGTTCAGTTTTTTGTTGCATCATGTTCACCTGTAAAGTCTCTTTTAAAGTGAGATAAAATGGCGCTTTGGTTGTCTTACTAGAAGTGAAAGTATTACGCCAGCGTACTTTTATATGAGTCACACAGAGTAAAAATAACCTGGTATCCCTGTTCACTATAGAAGTCGGTGGTACGACGTTTTGAACGATGCCGTGGGTTCGCTCCTGCGTCCATTGGTTAATCTCAAGTCTCGCTAGATCATGGCGATTCGCAAAGTCCACATTGTGCATTTTCGTAATCTCAAACTGTGTACACGCATCCTCATAGTCATGCGTCATTGTGACGCCATTGGGGGCAAACAGTCGGACGGCCATCTCGACGATACATCCTTTGGGAACACTGGACATTAACGTATCCCAGTGCATAGCGGCGAAGGGCGCCATTAGGTCATGGTTGTCGACCACCTCATGTAGGTACATGCTCCGCCACAGTTCCTCTCGTGTTTTGCCCTCCGCCCCGAGCAGAAGTAGTCCGAGGCCCAACGAAACACTAAGCGGGCAGATTAACAGATTTCCTGCCTTTTTACCATCTTTGGCAAATTCCTGATAGAGATAGATAGAGAACTTATTGACAGCACGCGTCAGCAGGATGAGTTTGGAGCGCGTCGTGCGTGACTCGCGGCACGTTTTTCCTCCTTCGCCCGTGTCCGGATCCGGACACTCACGTGACGACACGCTGCCCATATCCACACCCAGTGACGTGGTCAAAACACCGTCAAAAACTCGTCTGCAGCAAAAGACAAGACCATCATACAAACGCACACTTTATTGCATTTATGCAAATACGTCAATGCCATCCTTTGCTCAACTCGATTTAGTTCACAGTAACATATTTGGAACACTGTTCTCAACAGCTTACGATTAAACTTGCTCTCGTCAGTAATGCGGTTATAGCTTTCTAGAGGCCCCTTGTTGGGCCCAAAATTACCAATAGGGACTCTACAATTGCTTTAGCTAATCGAACGTTTTTTAACTCTTGCCATATGCCTGCTTGCCTCTGACTAATGCACAAATATGTCCGCACTATTTAGACCATTTTTATCTTTGCGCCAGAGTTCTGCTGGTTCAATATCACAAAAAAGCGCTGGGTATATTTTGCCTGGAATTTTAACAACTTGTTTATTATTTCTAGCACACAATCAAGCTCAGTAATTAATAATGCATACGCTGTCATTGCCTCAATAAATGCCCACAGTTATAACCAGCATAAAATGGCTTTATAATTCGTACATCTCTGCCAAAGCTGTTACGAGATTCATGGCAAAGCGTTTTATTACACTGTTTGCCTATTCGCTTTTCCCCCTACCTTTCAAATCACGTTGATCAATGTGAGGCGGAACAAAGATACTAAGTAACGACTAGTCAACCGGACGTTGTCATCACATATTAGCGACATAATGTAGCCAATCGTCGTCGTCATGCATATGTACAGTTTATGCTCTTATCCCTGTTTTGTGGTAAGCATTTTGCGTAGCTTCTAGAAACCTCCAGAAATATAGCCATGTGTCTTTTTCAGGGCCATTACTGTCCCTTCAAATATCACATAAACATTGTTAGCTGTCCCTGGTTGTATTCCAAAAGCAGCACAAATGAAATTGGTGAGAAAAAGCATTCATAGCAAACAGCAGCAGCAAAGACCAGCAAATGCCGTTCCAGCTATTGAGCTCTGTGATAATCGATAGAGCATCGCCCGGGCTCTAGACACTGTAATGGGTGTGCGTAACATGGGCTGTCATTTATTACAACACCCCCGCACTAACGACTTGCTGTATGTAAGTGTATTATAATTGGCCCTACTCGGCCAGTTAACTGCATATGTGAAAATAACAAACTGGTCAGTAAACAATCCGAGGTGGTTCAAACACCCACACAGAATCGTGGCCTCTTTCCAACCAGTTACGATTGAACATAAATTGCAATTACTTGTCTTTATTCTGACGAAATTGCAATATCTACAAGACATTTTCTTCTTCAGACGAGATTTACTTTTTATTCCATTCAAAAATACACAACAAACTCTATTGAAATGAAAGTGCACGTACTCGAAAAAATTCTAGATCAGAAATACTCATATTCGATTAGACTCGCAACTTAAAATCTTATATCGATATTTGTGAGTTTCACCAATCTAGTCTCCATAGGAATCCTATCTATAAGACTTAACGGCAATTCAGTCATAACTTTTGGCCATGCTATGCCATTAAAAGAAATCGATCAAAAGACGCCTAAAATCGGTATTTTGCCAAAAAGTCAAAGCTAGGTTGCGTACAAAAACTTTTAGACAAATTTTGCCACCATATGAACTTGTCTACAACTGAAAAAAAAAACAAACAAACAGCTTGTAAGTTATAAACGGAAATTTATTCTCCGTTTATGACCAAATATCTGCAATTCGGATCTCGGTAAATTTTAGTAAAAATCACAGCATAACAGTGCAAAAGGAAACAGCCCTGTTGAGCTTCAAAACGATGCACAAGTATGTTATGTGATTTCATTAAAAATCGATATTTTCGGGAATCCCGTTAAAGAGTCAAGTGTTGAGACTGGGATCCATTTTTTGTCAAAACTTGTACAAATTTTTTCAAATTAAACAAAAAACAAATGATCAAAGAAGAATGAGTACCACGTTCGGCAAGTTTTCACTGAATTAACAAACGATCGACTCAAAACTATATGAGTAAAAATGCGTACATAGCTGTATACAACCCATAGGATTATCCCGCTCTGACAAGCTACGTGGGCTAAAGAGCGAGTAAAAAAGTAAGTAAAAAGTAAACAAACAAGTTCACAGTTCAGTAAAAAAAATGTCAAAACCAAAAGAGGCATCAAACGTGGCATGCGGAAATTTCGAGTTCAATCGACTGTGGTAGGAGTTTTTTATCATTCGAGCAACGTTCGTCAAAGACGAAGCGATAGTTATAGTTTACTGTCTGAGGGCCAAAACGGATTCCTTTATTTGAGACTAATAACTGAAGGCCTAAGATGGGGTTCCTGGGATGGGGTGATTTGGTCTAGAATCGGGTATGCGAATACAAATCTAATGTGCAAAGAACGAAGTTTTTTCTAAACCTCCATTGGCCGGATGCAAATCATGAAGACAAAACAAAATACCTCGCAAATGTTCCCATTTGTGAGGTGGCCCATTTGTGAGGTGGTCTCATTTCTGAGGTGATCCCATTTATGAGGCGGTCATATTTGTGAGGTGGAACATTTGTGAGGTAATCCCATTTGTGAGGTGGTCCCATTTGTGAAGCGGCTTAAGTGTCACTGTATATTTTCTCCGTATTGATACTAAACAAATGTTAAAACGCAATTTTGAAACTGCAAAATGTATTATGTGAGAAATAATTAAGCCTCAATATAATTTTAACTTTTATTAAGTGACATGTTAAGCTTTCTGTTTCTGAAAACAAAATCGACTTTTCGCCAAAAGCGATAATGTCACGCTTAATTACACATGCGCCCTTAATATCAAATGTGTCTGCCATGAGCGCTCCTTACTGCAATTAATCTAAGTCGCATTATGAGAACTAGAATGCGAGTTCACTCCTCCACAAGCGCTTGCCTAAGCTCTGGCAATATCTCAGGTGAGATGATATCCCACGCGTGTTCGATCGGCAAAAGATCTGGTGAAAGAGTGGGCCAAGGCAAGACTAGGACGTTTTGAGCTCGAAGACACTGCTGCGTATGTCTCGCGGAATGAGAACGTGCGTTGTCTTGCTGTAGAAATAAACAATTTTGACACACAAAAGGGACCGCAGGTAGTTCCAAAACTTGTTCTCGATATTGTTAAGTATTAAGAATGACGTTGGCAAAACGGAGTTTAGTGGTTGAGCGAACGATATGCATGCCCGTACTGCCGCATTTTGACTGCCTCATCGGTCTCTTTCTTGAATGTGGGCGTCGCTAAAGCGCTCGTTAGTTTCTGTGCCAAGCGCACGCTCTTCCGTCGGAGCGAAGCAAAAACGAGATTCGTCGGTAAAAGGACTTGGTTCCATTGTCTCCGTGTCCAGTGGCGATGTGCATTGACCCTTTGAAGTCGTGCGCACCTTCGGGCGGAGGTTAACAGCAATTCTCGACAAGGACGGCGCGCGCGTAAGCAGTATCGACGGGGCCGGTTTCTCACAGTCTTAGCTCCAGACACGGTTATTGTGGGTTCCACGGGTCTGTCTAGCAGTGGCTGCTGCTGGAAGAAAACGGTCTCGGAGATGTGACAGACGTATTCTTTGGCCCTGCCTGAAGGCAGTAACCGGCAGTCTCCCCGCTCGACGGTGGTCTGCAGTGGGCCCAGTTTCATCTAAACGGGTGCTAAAGCGTTTCAATATGGATTGGTGCACTCTAAAAGCTCTAGCGACCACTGAGGTCGAATTCCCAATTTGGAGCATTACGACTACGTCCGGCTACGTAAAAATGTATAGCACAAAATGTGCATTGCGTTTTCAGTTTGTTGAGTACCGTTTGATCCGAAATAGGCAACAAACAAAATTGCCCGTTTGTTCAACAGTATGGACTATTTCCTTCTTCTAAGTGTCTGGATCTGATTCTGGAAAATTTTGCGCATCATATTAAACCTTTCGTGTAATTCCAATACCATAGTTCTAAAAAGATCCCAAAATGCTGTAATCCCGGAACCATGGAACAAAACAAAACAGGACCTGGGTCACCCTGTTACTGTCCACAATGCTTCACTTTTCCGTGATTCAAGGGCATTACATCAATGTTTATCCTTCCTAGCAAAGACTCGGATGCATAATTATGGATACTTTCTATCTGATTGTTTTGGAGATGTATGGCTACGAATCGACGAACAGAGGTTGTTCCTTCTGTGTAAATACAGCGAAAGAACTGACACAATAACAGGAAGTACATTCATAAAAGGCTTCCGCCGTGGTAAATGTCTGATGTTTTATCCCTCATCTAAGTCCAAGGGGACTTTTTCAAGTGACACCCACGGACCAATCTGCTATCACAAACCGTGATTGGAAATGAATCGGACTTTCAGCTAGCAGTATCTCAGCAATGATTGATTGATTTTTATTTTATTTATTTTTTATTTTTATTTAATTTATTTTTAATTAATTTATTTTTGCAGCATTTCGTTGGATGATGATGTCTTGTCCACAGCGTTAACAGTGTAAAATTGTAGAAACGCTCAACTTTTCAACGCCGCAATAAAATGTCAACGTTTATTCAACTTAAATTTACAAAGCTAATACAACGTGTATGGAACGCGTGCGCATACGCGGAAATGGGCTTGTTTTAGATTGGTTTATCCAGTGGAACGTAATGACACCAGAAACTTGGTAATAAACCATTAGAACTATGCAGAACAAGTAATGTTTATAGTAAATTTGCTATATTTAGAATGCATTAGACGGTTATTCTAAAAGGATGAGAGGTTCATTATCACTGTGGGCAAAACTTAGGGAAAAGTATTTGGGGTTAGTACCTAAACAAGGGGTCTTCTAGAATGACTTGAAATAGAGCAGAGACAGAAATACCCTGTAAGTCGGTGGACAGGAACTGGATGACTTGTGTCATTTTAAATGAAATTTTTGCCTTGGAGATATATTTTAGCATATATACTAATTAAGAAATATTTTAATTTTTTATTTATTTTTACGTATGGCATCATCTTTTGAAAAAAAACCCATGATTAAAAAGTCGTAATTAGAATGTCTAATTCAACATGCGTGAGTTGTGATTTACGTAACAGCGGTGTTCGCCATGTTATTTTGTTTCCTAGCGGCTGGTTTGAACCACTCCACTTCTTTCCTGACTACGTGCATCGCAGGATAAATGTCAAAAGTCAGTCAGATTTCACAGGTTAAACATAGCATGCAAAACAATGAAAGGAATAAAAAACAATAGTCAGAGCTGACATTTAGCCCAATACGCACAAGGTGAGAAAAAACAATCTTCCCAGTAAACATTGCGACGTTGGACAACGTTGGATAGACGTCGCATCCGATACGTTGGACAGACGTCGTATCCGATACGTTGGACAGACGTCGTATCCGATACGTTGGACAGACGTCGTGTCCGATACGTTGGACAGACGTCGTATCCGATACGTTGGACAGACGTCGTATCCGATACGTTTGATAGACGTCGTATCCGATGTCGAGTCAACTTCAGATTTTGGTTGTTCATGGAATCGAAACAACAGTCTACCTTCCGACGTTGGAGAGGCGTCGCTTATCTGAAGTCTAACCAATGTTATGAGTAGAAAATAGAAATCGAAACAACAATAATAGTATAGTTACCCCTGCGTCAAACTACTCGTACAGTTGAGCTGTCACGCAGGATATGTGTGAAGTCGATTTCCATGAATATTTCTCAAAAAAGCTTGCCCGCGTTTGAAATTCTCGTATTTTACTTCTTCGTTTGGTCCATTTTCAAAGTTGCCTTTTATGGGTACCATTTCCGGCGAGCAATAACTCAAGGACATTATTTTTGGGTTACAAGTCCAATGTCTATATAACGTCGTATTTCGATGTCTTTCTAACGGTTATTCAAAGTTGCACCAAAGACGTTGATTCGACGTCGATGAAAATGGCCTTGTTTTCGAGAAACTGGGTCAAATTAAAAAAAATAGGATAAGAAATAGGAATACTTTTCTCCTGGCCTAAGAAAGCACCTATTAGCAGCTGTTGTCATTAATCATATTTTTATTATTATTATTATTATTATTAATTTTATTATTATTATTATTATTATTATTATTATTATTATTATTATTATTATTATTATTATTATTATTATTATTATTATTATTATTACTATTACTATTATTATTATTATTATTATTATTATTAGTAGTAGTAGTAGTAGTAGTAGTAGTAGTAGTAGTAGTAGTAGTAGTAGTAGTAGTAGTAGTAGTAGTAGTAGTAGTATTAACGTTAAGATGCCTCGACTTCCACAAAACTGTAGAAGCCAAGCCACAGGCAAGTCACAGGCTGGTGCTTCAATGCAATTTGTGAGTCGACTCTTCGGATGCGGTAAAACTGCTGGTTTACAAGATACTGGGTGTTATCATGACACAGTGCACGCACAGGATGGACCTCGAAGCGGTACTACGTGTGTCATTTTAAGTGACGAGTTCAGGTTCCAGCATTACCGCGCCGACGAGTATACAGACGCATGTGAGAACTTTACGATCGCTTTGTGTCAGCCAGATCTATCGCTGTGTTGCTGTTATGATTTTGGGGCGCCAAATGATTGGTATGGCGCTCACAAATGCTCATTTACGAAAATTATTGTTTTTGTTTGTTGTTGTGTTGTTATTATTATTATTATTATTACTTTTTTGGCAAGCAAGCGGGTCGCAAGTACGCTGTTGAGTGAGACTGTATAATACCAACTGAGCTGCGGAAATGACGGTGTCATAAGTTTGCTTTGTTTGAAACAGTTGATTTGTCTATTTATTTTTCAACAGAATTGATTAAATTGGTTGCTTTGTATATTAGTTTTGCAGTAAGAATACCCATTGCACATTCTGAAATTAATTTAAGGTCGATTTGAGGTTGTGAGGTCGATCCGACCCAACCACAACATTAAATCTGGTTGAAATTGGTTGCATTTGGTCGCGACCATAGATCAACGTCTTATCAACATCTTTAACACAACGGTGAATGAAAATTGAATAGATGTTCATTTTTATTACAATGAGAACCCCATTTTCTCTAACTTCAGATGACCGTCTTTGATTGAACGTGGAATAGACGGCGGAAAATCGACTTTGAATAGACGACGGGGTCATAAACAAACAACAACCTCATTGTGTTACCACTCATATAAATAAAATAAATAAAAGCTACGACAGGTCGCTTCGGAAAGATATCACAGTGAGGTAAAACATGAGAATTTTACAAGCGCGTAAATTTATTTCGCCTACTTTTGAAAAATATTTGTTAGCATTGACTTCATATATATCATGTGTTAACATAAGACCCAAGGGTGGAGGTACCTCGAGGGAGAGGTAACAACGACACCATACGGCTGTCACCGTCTGGTGAACGGATGACTGCCCCACCATTTGTGCAACCTAGGATGACTTTCCCCACCGACGCACTGCCCCACCGGGTGACTGGCCCACCAGTAGCCTTCCTAATTATTTTGAGAACACTCCCATCGCAGTGTTGTCTTTTTTGCTGTTTTCGTGGTGTAGGTATATCCCTGGTAACATAGCTTCGCACCACCTCGGATGTTCTGTATTAGTTCCATTTTCCACACACTCAAAATTATTCAATTATGAGTTTATTATTTTCAGCTAAAACATGTCGGCTTATATAGCCAGACAATAATTAGAATTGCAATTAGTAAAATTTTTGAAATTACAATTGAATAACTAATTGCATTTTGAATACGACTGGACAGGGCTTCTGTCGATCTTAAGATGTGCAGCTGGAAAAGAGATCAATGGTCGTTATGATGCTGCACTTGAAAAACCGGAGTTCGCACTTGAAACAAGCCACTTAATCTATCAATCAGTCCTCTGATCAATCAACTTGTCAATTAAATAAAAAAGGGGGCGAGGTGGGGTAGAAGGCAGGGCGTTCGAAAGGGAAGGTTAATCTCAAAAAGTAAAGCTATAATAAGAAAGGTTCCCGGTGAGGCAGTGCGCTAGTGGGGTAGTCATCATAGGCTGCACAAATGGTGGGGCACTCATCCGGTGGGGCAGTCATTCTACGTTCCACTGTCTGGGTGGGGATTCTAAATAAATATTTTTTCAACATCGCTCTTCCCACATTGCTTCGACTTTATTTGCAACCTTTATGCAAAGTTGAACAGACATCGGATAATCGACGTCTCTCTAACGTTAGCAGGTATGTTGCTGTGGATTAATGCTCCATTGAAGATTAAAGATATGTGAATTGAAGGCATTAATTAAATTTACAAAATTCTCTAGTCGTGAAAGGCTCTTTAATCAGTGCTTGTAATTAAAGGATTAGTAAATTAAGTAAGATCTCTGTTGATTTTGAAAGGCGTTTTACCAGTGCAGTAATATAGATTAAAAAGTAACGTTGATGGGTTACATGAAATGCGCAACTTGATAGTGAAACACAGAGGCAGAAATGGAGCCTATGATGACCTCTGATATGATACCACAGCATTTGAATCGCAAAATGGTGCGTAAATTGTCCCACAGACACTGGTACAAACACATTCTCGCTAATTTGTTTGCTTTTCAACTCGCAAATTTGTTCTTTTCACCCGTGCTAAAAACATTCGCAGATATATCACGGTATTAAGTCTCAGCATCAGACTTACATAGTGTAAGGGGGGTGTTTGCACGTAGCACCGGAGACCATGAACCCACAGCATCACGAACCCAGGCGCACACAGCAGAAATCGCAGTAGTTCAATGTTTTATTTTACGGGAAAGACCAGGGCGACACAGTGACAATAACACCGCATTTCAAATATTAACGTCAATTTCTGAGGGATTTCGTGATCAAAAAACATGCATGAAGGAAGAAGCTTCACTCAAGTCTAACAAAAACGGAAATTGGTTCCCCAAGCTGGGCAAGAAAAGACAATGGCTGTGCCACGGCTTTCCATTACCAGTCAAAAGGATGAAAGACCAAATCCTCGAGCTGAATTTGACTTAACAGTCTTCACCGCAACTGAAAACTCCTATAGGCTACAGCAAGAGAAAGCGACTGTGTTACTGGAAATGCTACACACATTGTTAAAGAAAATGCGATAAAAGAATGCCTTGGTAATTAATACACTTAAAGCTGTAGAAAATATTACTTGCGCTAATGTTTGAAAAAATATGACAGCGTCCATAGATTGGACAAATCCGTATCTACACATGCCAATTCGAGCACAAATTTTCACTTACCTATGCTTCCAAGTAAGGAAACGGAGACACTGGTACAGATTGCTGCCGATTGACCTGTTTTCGACCCCGTTGAGTCAGCTGAAAACATGGGGCCGATGAAAAATAATGCTACTCTTTCAATCACGGCTGAATGCAGATCTCGAGAGCTGAATGGTACGACATCAAACACACTCATAAGTAGGTGCAGAGAGCTATGCGTAGTACTAAATCCAGAAAAATCGAACAAAACCAGGTAATATTCGATTTCGTTAGGGGTGTAGTTCTGCCCCCTCTCAAAAGCACTACGTAAAAAAAAACTCGAAATTGCACTGCAGCGGGCGCTGGTGTGCAGAGGCGCTACCTAGTCTGCTGTTGGAAACAGAAAAGGTATTATCTACCTCTGGGACATCAGCGCATGACTTGTCGGGTCCCACAACTCATTGGTCTTGATGGCGCGGATTCGAGCACAACTGAGTTGCTAGAGCAACAGGTCGCGCGCAACGAAGTGGAAAACGTTAGTGGCATTTCGACGAGCAACACAGATACAGACAGATGCTTCCCATGCCGTTAACGTTTGCAAGAAGGCCAGTTATTACAAGGCAACTGAAACTCCAGATTGCGAGACACATACATGCCTTAGATATGTTGGCCGTCAACGAAACACTGGAACTCGTGAACCGACTAGTGTTGTGTCTGAGAGACAATGCGACTGCGGTAAGTTGTAACGGAAAACCAGGCTTAACCAGGTCACCGGAACTGATGGAGCCAACGCAGCAGGTGTTGGAGTTAGCTAGGACACACAACATAACGCATCGCATTCCGGTGAAAGTCAACTTACTAGAAGACATGGCTGCGAGACAGAGGGCAGGTCCTGGGAGGCGAACGGGCCAACGCTAGAGCCAATCCGATGATCCCATAGCATCAGCTACTAATGTGACTGACCACGAGACCTCCCATTCCAGCTACCGATGGGGGTAGGAGACATGCGCTGACCGCATATACCGGGTACATCTTCGTGCAAGTGCTGCAAGCGTGGGCAAATCTAAAGCGGTCAGGGAGCTGTAATTATTGTAATTCTGCAATTGTAATTTTGAAATGAGCTGCAAAAGCCCTGAACGAAGAGAGGTTTACTGTTTCCTGATGTCCTTCCTATCAGTAACGGGACTTGCTGCCATCTGTAACCTGGCTCAGGGTATCGACGAGTCGAGCTACTATAATTTACCTGGCTCGGAGTATCGACGAGCCGAGTTATTCTAAACTCTTGTCTGCGACGGCTGTTCGCGTTAGTGAAAACAAGTCTCAACACAATAAAGTATAGCAATTTAAAGTGTTCCCTTTAACTTTTCTTTATTCCTTGCTTCTGATTTTTGTTCCGTATTGGTTTTACAATTCATTTGGATTTATCAAGTCCCAAAAATTAATGAACTAATAGTAGCGTGAATTTCTTCCAAGTTATTATGGTAGCGTGTTCTCTTTGGAGTGTTAAGGCGAGTTCTTGTCAGCCGTCGCAGCATCGCGCAAGGCGACGCGGCCTACTTATATATCGATTCCAAACCATGTGACCAGACACTCCCCGCAACGTCCCGTGAGAAGCATGCTAAACAAAGGGCATTAAATCTTACAGCTATCAAACTACTTCTTGTAAACAAAATCGTAAATAACACAAAAAAGGAAATAACACATTTGATAAGCTGGCCTGGATCTTTAAAAATAGAATTCGTGACAGACTCTAACACTGGCATCGTTGTCAGACACCGTACAGCTCCGCTACATAGCTGACACCGTACAGCTCCGTTACACATCGACGGATTATCAATGACCGGGAAGCTTCCTAAAGTCATGGGTGGCTCTGCCTGTGCGCCGGATCACGGCATGTCCCTTCAACCTTGGATGGTTGATATTCGTTCGCTGTCCTCGTTGTCTTTCATCTCTCTTAGTGCTGCTTGAAGGACACACTGCTGGGCTAATGTGCCTTTAAGAGCCTTTAAGACACCATTTTCATATTAACCAATGGAAAAGACCTCCCTTATGTGTGCTTCTACAGTCTTAGCTGTCAGGAGTTTTTCCCTTGCCTATGCGTGGAGCTGTCCAACAGCTGCTTCGACCGGCTGCTCCTCCATCTTGACCAATTTTGAATGTTTGCGGTCCAGGGTAAGCCTTTTGGCCAATGTACATACGTATAATCGTTCTTTAAATTTCTTCCATCTATACGACATAAAGTAATATTATACAGTATTTATGAAACCAATGTTAACACCTCAGACAAGAATAAATAAATAAATGGATAAAATAAAAAAAGAAGAGACAAATAAACAAACGAAGCAGTGTACTCTCCTCCACAGGGGCTTAACCTATGCAGATTATAGTACTAAGTCGTTATCGATTTCTCGTAATTCAACGTTTGTTCCAGCAGCAGGAGTCACGCAAGTCTGCTTGGCGGCTCCTAATGCTTAACAAAGGCATGTTTAAGAATCAAGCATATACGAGTCATTGCTTTATCTTTTACTCCAAAAATATGGCAAGGTATGTCATATGTTACATATAGTTTATCGGTCAGAGATAAAACCATGAATATGTCTTTTATCCCAGATTTAGTAGTTTTACAGTCAATAAGTAAGTGCATTAATGTCTTTTCCGAATCACTTCTACAATATTCACAAAAATAAAAATGTCAAGAGAGTAAGGTCATATCCTTGCCTCCATTAGGATCTGGTGGTTTTCGACAATATTTCCATTATTGATTAAGCTGCCAAAAAGTAATAGCCAGATGGACACATGTGTCCCCCACATTCAGTTAGGAGGAGATACATTGTTAAGGAATTTGGTTTAAGCCAATATTTTTGCCAATTTTGGTAGAACGTTAAACAAAAGTAAAAGACAGGCAGAAACTAAAGTATGCTACATTTAAGCAACATTTCAGACAGTAAGACTATTTGCCTGGCACCAGTTAAGATACCTTTCATTACTTAAGTTTTCAATAAGAAAATGAAAATGAAAAAGAAAATTTGGCGACCCACCAACAAAACATACATTAGCCTGGTATATACTAGTGCCTGCTTCCGTTCTTCAACATTTTCTGACATCGATATTATATCCTTTGAGCAGTATTTCTGCAATTGTTCAGAATCACGAGAAAAGTTATGGCAAGATAATTCCCAATGACTGCTATCTTAATCAAAATATTATTTCTCTTGTGTCTTTTTCTCGGCTTCTTACAAAACACGGCCAGCCTGTTGTGACTGACCCGTGAAGAAAGAGAAGCGATAGCAAAAAGGGTTCAAGTCGTAGTCATCAGAGCCAATGCTCTGTTTGAGGGTGACGCAGCCCTGAGGTCTCTCCGAACGTCTCTAGGAGCGGCTCTGCAAGTGCGCAGTGACATCACTACCTTCGTGTAGCAGTCTTCTGCGTTGGCTAAAGTTCAGAGAGTAGCTTATGTTTCCGGTGTCAGTTTAACTTTTACGAAAAGAATTTGGAGTTTTGTTCACCTTTCCGCCATTTTTTTCCGTATCGCCAAAAACAGTAATACCCTGGTAAGTAGCAATGACTGCTTTTAACCATAATTTCAAGACATGACATTTCTCCTATGTGAGCTGAGATATTGTTGAGTGAGCACAGATCATATAACTTGTGTTAGTTAAGATTTCGGTTAGAAATTGATTTTCAATAATATTTTTACCACTTTTTTCCGAATTACCAAAAACAGTACTAGCCAGGTAAGTGTAACAATGACCGCTTTCTCTAACTAGAATGTCAAGGCAATCATTTCTCCGCTGTGAATTAAGATTTTACTGTTTATTGTTTTCAAAATAGTAAGATTCTTTTCCTGTAGTTATTTGAGATTATACCCAAAATGGGTCTTTTGCCAATATTTCGCCAATTGTTGGCGAATTGCCAAAATAGTAATAGCCAGGCGGACACTCATGCCTCTTATCTCCCTTCAAGATTTTAGAACATTTCAATAGAACACTTTGGAGGGGATACGTTTTAAAGATAATTGGTTTTTGGCGAATGTTTCCGCAAATTTGGTCGAATTGCCAAAAATAATAGCCAGTTAGGTACTTACGTCTGCTACTTTTAACAAAAATTTTAAGATATTCAGGCTAAAAAGCTGGGGGAAAAACGATTCAAAAATGTACATACGCACATACACATACTTTCAACTGCTATAGCCTCTGCTTCTGTAGAAGCTGGGACTAAAAAGTACATAAAAGTTCCAGAAAAGTGATATATATATATATATAATCGAGAAAATCGACCCACCCCGTCCGCCCAAACGGATGTGACCTCTATGCTGATTGATCCCAGCAAACTTTAAGACGTCAGACTGACGTCGGGTCGACGTCGTGACCCGACGTTTCCGACGTCGGACTGACGTATCGGTTTTGGTTGTATATGAAATGGAACCGACGTCGGGTTTTCAACGCCAGAATGACGTCGGGTTCCGACCTAAATCCGAAGTCGGAATTAAGTCTGTTTTAGGTTGTATATGAGATTGGAACCGACGTCGGATTCCGACCTGAAACTAACTAGAATTATATAATTAATAGATAATTAATCATTCAACTGCTGTTGTGAAATACATACGAAAGCATTTTCCATGTAAATTTTTACAACGCGCCATCAAAATTGTAAAATTTTCATGTAAAAATTACGTTTTTTCTTCCTCTTTTTCAAAATGACTTCTATTTCCGGTGAGCGATAATAAATGTTCATCGCTTTTTGGTCGTTTTTGAAACGTCGGAATGACGTCAGAAAACCGACGTCGTTTCGAAGTCGGAATATAGTCGACTTTGGGGGAATAGGTCAGAATATGGTTGTGAAGTAGTTGCGACCAAAATCCAACCTTTTTTTTTCAACCAAAAAAGACGCCGGTTGTTTGCTGGGATGTCAGTAAAGAACGACGATACAACGCACAGTTCTATCATGATTGCTGGTAATAAGTGATTGAACTGTAGCTAATGCTCCAAATCATTTGCCACTCACAAACCATGATATCACCTTAGATTTCTACATTATTTATTACGTTCAAGGCATCGTCCGAAACTGAAGTTCATGCCCTACTGTTACTGTACAAACGGCAGTTGCTTCTTTTTTTTAACCTCTGCAGTGCCAATTGTTATATATTTGACAACAAATAAGACTTCAATGTTTGTCGGAGCGAGACCTGGTTCTTCAATTTCGGAATCAGCAAAAGGGTAATTTGATTCATTGGTCTGCAATGAGACATTAGATTGGAGGGAAGGGAAATGCACACAAAGTCAGACTTATCTTGTTGCTCTGGCTTTCAATAATTGATGAATACTCATTGATTCTGTAATGGTGTCTCATCACCTAGATTTCCATTATTTGAATGCGCAGCAAATAACGGCACTTGTGTCTTCCAGCGGTGGTTTTTGCCTGCTAGGGCGTACAAAAAAGTTAATCCAGTAAATGTTACAATGCTGTTGTTGTAAATTTAGAAGAAAAACACGGAGATCCTCTTGATAGTGAACTGCAGTGTGAGCTGGTCTCGTAGGCTACAAAATATCAATACGAATTCATAAAAAAAACACACACACACGCAATGGTTTCATTAATTTAGTAAAGTGGAGTTAACTGTGACATGCTTGTGTTGAAATCCGAGAGGAAAATACACCAAATGTTCACTCTGAGCAGAATAAAAACCCTTACCCTGCAGTGCTCATGTTTTTTTTTTAACATTGTGAGGTAAATGTGCATGGAACCGAATCCCACCGAAGCCCACCAAACCCCATCAAACCGTTCATCTGCGCTATTTCGCTGCAAGGGATTCTGTACTACGCCGCCATGGGTCACTGAAAGATCTATTTCCCGCAACTCGCATCGTTCCGACGTCTGGCGTCTATGCCACGTCTATCTTGATCCGGAAATCTGAGGTCGTAAATCTGACGTTGGAATATACAAGCTGGAATGGCGTCAGTAAGGTACCAGATTTTTGCTGTTTTTTTTTACCATAAATAAAAATATGAAGTCAGACTTCTAACATCATATCTTCGCAGTTCGACCTGGTTGTAAAGTTATTTTCTGACGGTGCTCTGAGGTTGATAACCTATGTTTAATAACCGAATGGCGGAGGAAAAAAGAGGAGAGAGATTTTTTGTTGTAACTGTATTATTTAAGGGGCGCGATGCTTTTCAACTTCTGTTCGGTTGACGCTCGGACTCTGTCCTAGTATGTATGTCACAAACCTTGATGGTTGTTGGTCGTTCTGCTGAATTATATAATATTTTATCTCATTGCAAATAAAGAAAACTTAGACTGAATTTCACCACTGCGAAACATCTCACATGACAGACGGGGTTATGCAGAAAACGGACGCAACAATGTTGTATTCGAGTTTTTTTTTTTTTACCCCATAGCCACCCCCCCCCCTCCCCCAACCCTATTGTAAACAAAAAAAAGTAAACTTGTTTCTGCGACTAAAACGCGAGATATACGCAGAAACGGCATCAGTTAAACAAAAACCCTGCGATAATGGAGTATCGGATTTGCAACATCTGCCTCCTGACAAACCGGCATAATGTGGAAAACGCAATAACAAAATATTTCACGCCCTTTTAATTTGCCATTGGTTTCTATACAAATGCAATAATACCCTGGAAAATTCGAAAACCTCCCTATTTGGGGCACCGGACATAATTTCTCATCCCCACTTTTAGGTTTTACTGCATGAATCACCCGTTTAATTCAGATTAGCAATGATGTCATCTTTCAGTGCTGTTTGTGTGTCTCCCAGAAAATGATGTCATCTTTCAGTGCTGTTGGTGTGTCTCCCAGAAAATGACGTCACCTTTCAGTGTTGCTTGTGTGTCTCCCAGAAAATGACGTCATCTTTCAGTGTTGTTTGTGTGTCTCCCAGAAAATGATGTCATCTTTCAGTGCTGTTTTTGTGTCTCCCAGAAAATGACGTCATCTTTCAGTGTTGTTTGTGTGTCTCCTAGAAAATGACGTCATCTTTCAGTGCTGTTTGTGTGTCTCCCAGAAAATGACGTCATCTTTCAGTGTTGTTTGTGTGTCTCCCAGAAAATGATGTCATCTTTCAGTGCTGTTGGTGTGTCTCCCAGAAAATGACGTCACCTTTCAGTGTTGCTTGTGTGTCTCCCAGAAAATGACGTCATCTTTCAGTGTTGTTTGTGTGTCTACCAGAAAATGATGTCATCTTTCAGTGCTGTTTGTGTGTCTCCCAGAAAATGACGTCATCTTTCAGTGCTGTTTGTGTGTCTCCCAGAAAATGACGTCATCTTTCAGTGTTGTTTGTGTGTCTCCCAGAAAATGATGTCATCTTTCAGTGCTCTTTTTGTGTCTCCCAGAAAATGACGTCATCTTTCAGTGCTGTTTGTGTGTCTCCCAGAAAATGACGTCATCTTTCAGTGTTGTTTGTGTGTCTACCAGAAAATGATGTCATCTTTCAGTGTTGTTTGTGTGTCTCCCAGAAAATGATGTCATCTTTCAGTGCTGTTTGTGCGTCTCCCAGAAAATGCCAATAAGAATGACTGCTTCCGTTTCATCAATATCAGCCGTGGGTTGTTTCAGTCGTGTCTTTTTACTAAACTAGAAATAAAGTTTCATTCTGTTTTTTTTTTTCTCATACAGAGTAATAATTTTAACGGGCCATAATTTTAAGATACCGGGATAATGCTCTGTTTTAATTTCAGTTGACCAGTTTCACTCTCTGCAATTGATCACTCCGTTCAATTGAACTTAACACATTCTGTGATGGGATTTAGTGATTACTTCATAAAATGCTTGGAAACTGAGGAATGGGCAGTCGTTGCCGCCTGAGCAAAACTGAAGCACAAAACACTGACAGAGCATTATGGAGGTGGCGGTAGAGGACAGATTGCATTCATTACCAACAATGATTTATGCAAATAACAAATCAAGCCATTATTGCATACCCTGAATAATTCGGACAAATTTCGTAAATCCCAACGCGTCCAGATTAACCAGGTTTTACCGTAGATTGGGTTCTTTTTTAAGGCCGTTTGTCCTGGCAGTACACTACCCCCAAAACACTAGCTCTTGGAGAATTGAACCAAACATGACAGCCGCATGGAATCAACTGATTAGCTGATGGTACTACAAACACAAGAAAACGAAATAACGCCCGTTGCTTGCGTGTAAGGTACTACTCCGCTGTGCATATGCCCAGAGAGCCATTATACTGTTTTATGGACTTTATCATGGAGGGAGGGGGTATTGGCTTGGTCTGCAAGGTCGTAGCCGCATGGCATGAACCAATAAAAATTGAATATTTCGAATATTTTTTTATCAATGTTTAATTTTTTTTAAAATTGTCAATATTTTTGTCAAACAAATCTTCACAATCGTTACAAATCGTTACAATCTTTATTTCGAAAAGGTACATTTTTTGGAAAAGTCTGCATTTTTTTATTTGAGTTGAGACCATTATGCAACTGCCGATAAAACTGAAGGTCACATGGGTTGCCAAGAAATGACCAAGAAATAGTAAATGATACTAATGAAATTGTAAGCGTTGCCAAGTCTCTGTGTATTTCCTTAGTGTGAGTCTTACCGCCAGAAACATCTAATTCATGCATATGATGAATTTGTATCGAGTCACTTTTAAACTCACACAATGAACAATCATACAAAACTAAACTCTTACATATGATAAATTTAAAATTAGTGCAAGGGTATTCCTCGTTCCTCACCTTCAGACGGGATTTCTTTTACTTACCGTAATCTATCGTAAAAATGGAAAAATGAATAAAACTTTTTAACACTTGTGGGAGGGAAACCCGGTCAATTCTGCCTTATATGGTAATGTAGTAGGCCAATAAAACGGGAAGACACGTGAAAATGTCACGTGATATACATTCCCTATTTATCTCGATAGCAAAGAATCCGTAGCGGGTTCAAAGGGATAGATTCAAAACCGGATCCAGAAAAAAGGTTTAAAAATAGAGACCACGAACTACACTTAACTCGTAAAAGCTTTATTATCAAATAAAACTATTGTTTTGCGTCGCAAAAGCTTTCATTCGCTTATCTCGGTCTTTAGACAGGATTTAAAATCTCTCGCAGGGTAAAACCTTCGGGGCATACCAGTGTGGAAAAGTTTCACTTTTTAACAACAGAATACTCTTTTACTGGCATATGCATTGTACGAGAGGGAGTAAAAAAACAGCAACAGACCTTTTGATACTTTTAATTCCACTATTACATAACAAACTAGATGCACAGTGGACATATGACGTAACAGATTGGGTGAACCGACCTGAGTGGGGCTAACCCTAAAAGAGGCTCTTCCCACCTGAGTTGACCTGCCACAGTGCTAAAGGAAGGTAAATTTGATTATGACCTGCCTGGGAAGAGATCGTTTCCTCCCCTATCAAACCAAAAGAGGAGAACTAGCCCCAAATCCCATTGTGCTACATTAGACTTGACTGGGAGGGGGTACTACCTCGAAGTGTCTGATAAGCTGGAAGATTGAGAGGTCTTCTCGTGGGTTGTAGCCTAAAACTGGCTTAATCATAGCAGCGAGGGTTGACCTATGATCACGAACTGAAGAGGGCTTAAAGTGTAATTCTTCGTGTACATAGTACCGAAAATCAGCCACTATCCCTAGACAGGCCTAGTTTTTTTTTCTCGTACCATCCTGAAAACTTGATCCACTGAGAGCGATGGACTTAGGTTATGGACTGCTTGTGCACTTGAGTCATTGTACGTATCACTCCTTTGAAGAAGCCCTTATATTTCAAGAAGCTGGGGACAGGTAGCTAGGTCCTCAGTTCTTGGAGAAGTGGGCCCGGGTGGGATGGTCTAATCGAGTTGGTATAGCAACCTCCGATGGCACGGAATCTGTAGACACTTCCCTGTCTTGTACCGTGTCAATAGAGCAAACCTAGGTGTCTCCGGTTGCCATGGTGCAAAGTCGCCCTGAGCAGAAACTGCTTCAAAATTGCTTGTGGGGGAAAGGCATAGGGCGCTTGCTCCGGGCATTGACATTTCATTGCGTACCCCCACCCGCTCCGCACCCCAGGGTCGTAGTCTAGGCAGGGAGAGACGTATGGAGGAGTTGATGGGCGAGGCTGTTAGCAAATAGGTCTTGCAAAACCTCACAGGGATCGAGCCACTACCTATGGGAAGGAGAACTATCTTGATACCACTCCATTGGCACTATTCAGCCCAGTTTAGAGGCCAGGTGTGTTCATACATTGAGAGTGCCGGCAATATGGTCTGCAGAAAGCCAGATAAATCATGTTCTCCTCAGACAAAAGCTCTTCCCGGCCAGTTGTGTCAGTTCGAACGACCTGGTGCCCTCTTGCTTTCGAAAATAAGCCATCACTGTGAAATTGTCTAGATGAACATCCACCAACTGTTATCCAGGGTGGGAAGTAGTTGAATTAGTTCCAGCCAAACTACCCTCAGCTGTAACTGGTTTATGTGTTTTGAAATAAGGAAGGGCCAAGCCATAAACTTCCCCTGAAAAATAATAACGCCCTCTCCTGAACGATGCGTCCATCTTGATCGAAAGAGTGGGTGCTTGAGATTTGAATGGGCAACCCTAGGTGAATTGTTTTGGGACTACCCACCACTAAATGTCCTCGATGAGGAGATGGCCACTAATTTCCCGTGGCTCGGGCGATTCTTCCCAACTCTCTTTTGAGAACACACGGGGCGGTTGACAGTCCGAACGGATGTGCCAGAAACCAATACAGCGGGACCTCGACATCGGATCACCTCCCTTTTGGGACCACCTCTGAAATGGGGCACATTTTTTTCAGTCCCGAATGCACTCCATAGACCACAATGGTTAAGGAAACTCCCAATTGGGACCACCTCGGAACGGGCCACTTCGGGCCACTTTTTCGGTCCCGAGCAATCAAAATGGCTGAGATCGGACCACTGTGGGACAGCAGGGAAATCACTGCGTCTGTGCGGCACATTATTTACAACACTGCCGTCTTGGATATTGTTGCTGGGGATTATGGTAACAAGTGTGTAACCAGAAAGGGGCTTTATTTTGTTATCTATTGTCTAAACAATAGCACCTGACAATATGCAAACTCACTGCCTTCCCTGCGAGTAGTTCTTGCGCGTTATAATCCTTAAGCCACTGTTACTGACCCAGCTAATTCTTTGAAACATGGTGTTTGAAACTTTTCCGGAGTTCAACCACGTTGAAAATGTACAAAGAATTTCTAACAATTTCTTGATAAAATTTTACCCCAGAATGACCAAACCTTCCAAATAGGACCACCTCTAAAATAGGGCACATTTTTCCGGTCCCAAGGGTGGTCCAATTTCAGAGGTTCCGCTGTACTTTCCCACTACCTGACAGCAGAGGTATTTGTGACTGTCTGAATCTGTCGGGATGTGCAGGTGTGTGTCTGACAAATCTGTCGCTGTTTACCAAATGACAGGTTGTAGCATTTCTTTTATTACTTGGGCTGTATCCATTTGGGAAAGTGGTGAGCTGTAAGAGCTGGTTTAAATCTGAGAAATCCTTCATTGGCTGAGCAAACCTTTAACTGTGCAGTAGAAGCCACCGCCGAGGGTGGCGGTCTATGTTGCTGCAACACCAAGGCTTGAAGTGAGGATGTTAAATATATGCAACTGTTACGACAGGAGAATGCCCAGCATGCCCTCAATGAAATGATCACTACAAAGGCTGTGTTGCCCTGATTTCGGTTTTGCATTGTGAATTTCTTCCCGTGGATGACGCTGCTCTTGAAAAACGTGACTGCCAGGAAAGCTCTGCCTCTCTCAACGCCACTTTCTCCTCTGTGCATAAGTCCGAGATAGTCTCAGAAGACACAGACCCGTTAAGCTTCGCTCTTTCTATTCCTGTTTAACTTGGCCCCGGTTTTCGGGCTTGCTCCTGTGGTCGGAGCCGGAGAAGGCTGTGGGAGGGGTTGGGGATAGAAGATGTTAATTGGGACAAAGACATTTGATGTTTTCGATCCTCAATTTCTTGCGTCGTGGATTCGCAAGACGATTAGATTTTCCACTCACGGTGAGTCAGATGTTCCACAAAAAACCCACTCAGCTTAACCCGACCCTTGTCACACGAATGCTGGATATCCAGACTCATCCTGGTGTGCAGAGGGTAGACTTCAGCCATGCCTGTAACAAAAAAGAATAATAACCGGGCATCAGTTCAGTCACACACACTGGTCATAACTTAGATCCCTCGCTCCTGTACACGACTATGTCAAGGGATGCTTGGAAGAGGCAGTAACAATCAGGGGAAGGGGGGAGTAGGCTCCCTTGGCTAGCCTTGGTGAACGGGAAGGTAGAGCCAATCTGTCAACCAAGGGGGGAGGGGTGGCGCTTCCCTTCCTCTCCTGTTCCTCTGTACGGATGGGTAGGGCCTGTCAATTCCCCCAGACGAGACCACTAGGAACTTGAGACAAGCGGTAACCCCGAGAAGCTAGTTAGATGCAAAATTCCTGACAAACCCATAACGTTAAATGCGGCTGCTGTGAAAGGCAACAGAGACATTAATAACGCCACAGCCTGCACCTGTGCCATCCATCACCCGATCTGACTACAATACCAGACAGACAGTCATATTGACAGGTCTCCGTATTTCTCCAGGTAAATATAAATCTTTTGCTGATCGGTGGAGAAATACGAGAAACACTGTACTTGAGAAATCACTGTTGTTGCTTACTCGCTGATCAGCTACAGAGATTCTAGTGCTAAGCTTTTCCTAAATGACAAAAATAGAAAACTGCATACAGAGTAATTTTCGTGGAACTAACAAGGAAAATCTTCAAATGTTTTTATTTCCCAAAAACAAGTCTGTATCCTGTACGCGCATTAAACAGGAAGATAAATCACGTGATAATTTATGCATCTGGTTTCCGAGCTATCCACTTCCTAAATTGTCAAATAGGGCAATGATTGTTTGCATTGTGAGTTTACTTATGTATGAAAGTTTCGTTCATATTTTTGCGACGGATCACCCTAAATTTAAAAAATCATGTCTAAAGGTGCAGATAAACTAGAACCTAACTTCGCTAGCAAAATGTTAAACACTTGACAAAAATTAAAACGCAAAAATACTTCCTTCAATGGGCTATTTCTTGAATAATATATTGCAAAAAAACACAGCTTGAATACGTCTTATAAGCCGAGTAGTGTTTGGTTTCTGTTGACTTAAGGTTTTATTGACTGATCTAGCATACGCCGTGTTATCTATTTACGCAGTGAGAGCTCGCACAAAGCTCACTGTGCAACTGTGTGTGATGTGGGTTAAATGCTACGCATTTACTTGCAAAAAATACACTCAAGAAGAAAAAAAAAGGACGAATTTTGCTCGCACAAATTCATATAACCCTTGCAAGCCAAAGGCTTGTCAAGTGTTTATAAACGTAATCTTTAAAAGGCCATGGCTATTAGCACATTTCTCATGATTCCTGAATTCTCTCAAAATTTCTTGCTCAGCATGCAATCTGATGGTGCGCATTACTTGTGGATACAATGTGTGTTTTGGAGGTTCACACTCTAAATCAACCCCCTCCCAGTCCCCGTCCTACTTTTTCTTCAACATCTTCGTTGATATAGGCACATTATCACAGCGTCTTTTAGATGTTGTTAATTTCCTATGGTACAGACATTTTTTCTACATTCTTACATGTAATTTATCTTCGCATATGAGGACTGCAAAACGCTCACACAGCAGTGTCTATTGCACATTTGTTTTTAAGGCCTTTACAACGCTGCAGAGAAAAACTCTTTGAAAGGTTAGCATTTAGACGAACGACTTCGGAACTCATTATAACGTCTTTAATCCGCAATGCAGAGGATTCTTTCCAAACAGGAGATGGGTTGTAAAAAAAAATACAGTTGCAACAAGACGACACCGAAAATGGGATCACTCCATACATAGGACCACTTTTCAAAATTCAGTTTCTAAGAGTCTTCTATTATGGAAAAACTCCACCCGAGAAACAGGACTAGATTAGTTCAGTTCCACTGGCGGTGCTATATCTGGGGTCCCGCTAACTCTGGAATCTAAACACACGAGATTGCAATACTCTAAGCTGCTGTTCAATACAAGAGCTCTTGTAAACTGCCCTTTCTACTTTTTATTGCCTGACTCAATACTCCAGACAAATTAGGTAAGTTTGTCTGGTCGAAAACCACATAAACCCAATAAACTTGTTCTATTAACTAAGAGAACGATGAAATTAGAGTCCTGTCTGATATGAAGCAACCTATTCCCTGACACCAACCTTTTGAGAGAGGGAAAACATATGGAACTCACTCAAGTTACAGTCATTTATGAATATGAACACAAAAATAGACAGCGTTATTAGACCTCCAGTTAAAATAACTGGTGAAAAATATATGTTAAAAATATAGATATTAATGTGGTGAATATTTTGCTATATTTTACATTCATGTGGTGACGATATGGTCATTAAGTGACCGTTAGTCATGGCCTTGCACTCACCCCTTTCCATACTGGTAGAAACGCGGAGGGCCATACAAAGACACAAAAACACATAAAACTGTCCCATTTTTATGTTCTTTTGTTCTCTTGTTATTTCTGTTCAGCTAACATTCTGCAAGTTTTCCATATATGTCTATACCTCGGGCAAATTATTCGCTCAAATTAATCATGAAGGAAATTCCATCAAGTGAATATATGAGTAGCCGGAACAAAAATTCCGAACTACTGAGAATTGTAAATGAGTTTTGGGGTCACACGAGATTATGCTGCGTTTTACGAGGATCAACTTTTTATCACTATTTACGAGATAGCGTTGTGTGTGTGTTACTAAGATAAAACGCCTAAATTACGGCATTATTTAGGCATCTGTCTTTCTTTAGTCTAATCTCACTACCCATAAAAACAGGGGAAGTAGCAAAAAAAAAAAAAAGTCAATAAACTGAATCCACGTTGTGCAGAGGCTAGGACCCTAAGCATAAAGGACCTTTCATAAAATTGTAGCGCGTGTTGACTGCCTGTGTGCCATGGGCTCACCACACGAACGTATCTTAACTGCAGACTGTATATAATTACCATATGCTGTAAGCATATGCGGTTAGAAAAAATTATGATATTAATGTAACATCCGGCAGATACGTCACATACCAATATTTGCGAATAGGAAGCCTACATTTTTCAGCCTCTATTTTAGAATTACTAGTTATTTGTCCCTACCACAAAAAAGCAATATTTTTCAATTCCTACAAAAGAAGTATGTATTAACTAACACGGCAATAACCTGCTCATTTATTAACATCTGTTAATAAATAGGAGATCGCATATCGCCTGTTGCATATATTTATTTGTATATTTCTATACAACATTTGCTATTTATAGTACATTTATTTTAACAAGCCAGAAAACAAACCGAAAAAGACTACTTCGATCTCTTATGCGCAAATCAGTATTCTTTTTTACGAAATGTTTTTTAAACTTTCTAATCGTTATGAAAATTGAACCTCTCTAAATTTACAAAAAAATACTCATTTCTGTAATTTTTCTTACACTTTACACGATTTTATGATTTTTGGGTACTTATTCTGTGTAATGGGCAGACAGACTGGGAGGCTTTAAGAAACTTAGGATTTCTCCATAATATTAATGGTTGCTGTGTTTCATAGGAACCCCCACCCCCACCCCCAGTAACCGCTACATAAATTCAATAAAGGGTTAGAAAAACACATTATACGACATGTGCCGACAGCACGGTGGTGTTACGCAAATAGTGACGAGCCCGGGCAAAATATCAGAGTTCACCCAAACAGAGACATTTGCTTTTCATATGCCCTCTACTGACTCACCATGATAACAGAGGAGGCATTCATTTGTAGCGTTTTTATTCTTGCTAAACACTGGCTTTTAGAAAGGGTTAAGCACCCCCTTCTCCCCCACCCCCCACCCCACCGAGTCCCAGCCTGAACAAAGGTGAAGGAAAACTGGTTTTAGTTGTTGCTATGTCGGTGTGTGACTAGCACTATGGAATCGACATCATGGCTGTTGTGTTTGATCTCTTAAAAGGGGTGCCTGTAACTTTTCTTTCTCATTTCTGTGATAGGCAATTGGTGGGTGAACAAAACTGATGGGCACCCAACGATAGTGGTAAAGTTTCACATTGTTGAATACCATATGCAACATACGGTAACCAAACTTCTGATGCATCTTTTAACTGTTTTCATAATTTTCAGAAAATGCTTGTGTTTTTACCACATGGGGATTGTGCGGTCACTGATATCACTTATTTATGGTCAAACATTTAAGACATGCTGAAAACATCACAGAGAATATCTGGCTTTAGGATTGTCAAAATCATATCGCTGTTACGGTCCGCTTAAAAATGCTTCTCATAAAAACGTTTGTTCAAAATGGTTTCTACCTTCTGTGAGCAGTGATAGACATTGGTCTTTTGTGTGTCAACCGTACGACACCAAAGTGACGTCCCATACCTAACTTCAAAACAATATTGTTCCAATGGTTGGGGGTTACAGTAGTGTAGTGAGGTCCTGCATTCCGTATTCGATCCCTATTGTTCTTGGTCACCGAACCGTGAAATATTTATTGTGACGTCATAGTCAAGGTCATTCCATATTCTTATGTCATAAGTAGGCCAGCCAATGAGAGAAAAAGCTCCTACTTTGACTCTTCAAACAAACCGAGTCAATCAGAAGAGAAGATAACGTTATAGCTAAAAAATAATCTTTAGTATGTAAGTGTTATAAAACAATAAACTATGTTTAAATTAAAATACTTCAATAAGTCAGAGTTGCTATTCATTAAAAGGAAATCATTGTTTATAAACTAACAAAGTATGTTTAAAGAAATTATTGAAATGCTTAAAGTTTTCTTTTGAAGAGAGGAAATTAAAGTTCACACAAAAACAAAGTGTGTCTAAATTAAAACATTTAATAACTTAAAGTTTTCTTTAAAGAGAGGAATTAAATTAAATTATTGAAATGCTTAAAGTTTTCCTTTGAAGGCAGGAAAGAAAAGTTCGTATGAACATAATAAGCAACATGAGCAAGAACAATAACATATTTGAGCCCTAAAAGGTGTGCTAGACATAAAATTAAGTTGAAATCTACTGCCATCTATGATTTTTTTGTTAGATCCAAATTGATCCAGACTGCGAACTTTTCATCAAAACATAGTCGTGTGACCATTCTTTCAACTTTCAACTTCTTTTAACTTCTCTTGACAAGCAGACTCACGTACAGACAAACCAGCATTAAGCCACATACATACATGACAAACATAAGAACAGACAGATGTATGAAATATAATAAATATCAAAATGAATACTTTTAATTCAAAATGCTAAGAATCACAAGATATCTTGTAAACGAACAGTCTGTGTGCTCACAAGTGCTAGAGACAAGCCCGATATAACTCGTGAATGCAAATTGCACAGATTTCATCACAACAAAATGCAAAATAAGTGCTTTCCTGCTTAAATCAACACATCTCGCCTTGTTCTCTTGAGATAACTCCACGTATTTTCTGAGGGCATACATAAGACAAAGCGTGGATAGTGCCTCCTCCCGCGACTCGGGGATGGGTAGGGATGGGAGCCATATTTCCTCGAAGGTTTCCAAACCTCCAGTGACTATGTGGTCTTACCCATGTTCTTAAGAACCACTGTGTCCAAGGAGCCATTTATTTCAAACACATCGTTCTCCAACACAAGGAGCTCCACTCTCCTTTTGGCCAGAGCCAAAACAAAGGTGAAGTTCAGTGTAGCCCATGTGAAAGAAATTGTTGCTTCCCCAAAATGTTCCTATCTGATAGAAATTGAAGAACCAACCGCAGATCCCACTGCACCACGTTTGGTCTGGACTGGCGCGGGACAATTAACCTGAAATGTCTGATCAGTTGAGAGATGGAGGAGTCTTTCCTTGTACCTCTATAGAAGAGGGTCTAAGATGGAATATTTCATTCAAATTATTCAAGAAATCAGCAATCACATTCCCGCCCCACCCCAATCCAGAATGATATTATGATGCTTCAAATGCGTCCACCTTTTGATTGCAACATCAGCCCGAGGCCTTATTCTACTGTGATCGATAGACTTTTGTAGTGGATGGCTTTTAAACGATTCGGATTTTCTTTTGTCGCCCCTTCCGAAACCCCTTTTTTCAGAAAGGTAGGGACAGGTACCACAATCTCAGATCCAGCAGATGTGGGTCGGGATGGAGATATTCCTAGTGGGGCTGGAACAGGATACCCTGGTGGCAAGGGAATTGAAGGCACTTTTCCACCCTGCAACGAGTCGACAGGGTGAGCGACGGTGCCTCTGACTGACACGGTGCTATCAAAATATGTTTCTTCTCTCGAAAAACAGAGGCTGTGCGTAAAAGTTGTTTCAGGAGAGCGTCTATTCTCCCTATCTTTTCTTAACTGGACAAGGGAAGACATACCTGAGTAGCTGGTGAGTCAGAGAATTGACAAACAGATCTGGCCAAAGAGGTCCCTACGGGGATTGTGTCACTTCCAACTGGGAGGCGTCAGCCACTACTCTGGACTACTCTGTCCATTCTGGAAGCCAGGTCTGCCAGCATATTCAAAGTGCCGGTGATGTGGTCCGCTAAAAGCCACATCTCGTGACTTTTCGCCAGGTATAGGATGACTCCGCTAACTGCGTCAGCACGGCTGAGCAGTTGCCTCCCTGCTTGTGCAGATAGGATGCAAGCGATTGAGTTGTCCCGCAGAACGTTTGTAGACCTGTCTTCCAGACTAGGAAGTAGTTGAATGAACTACTACCCTCAGTTTCAGCCGGGTTTTTGCGCTTTGACACTAGACTGGGGGAGCAGATGCCCTTCCATAACCTTCCCCTGATGTAGAAGCCCCACGCCATGAATGAGACATCTGTCTGGATTGACAGAGAAGAGACGGGGTGTGAATCGATAACCTACGCACAGACAATCTGGGGACACGCCACGGAAGATCTTCGATCACTTGTGAAGGAAAGGTTGATTCGGGGAAGAGGGGAAGGTTATGGGTAATGGCTTGAATGGATGTGACAATTCCGCCTCATCTCTGTTCTATGGGATAAGTCTTAACCTACTCCCATATCTATCCTAGAAACATTCTTTGTTGCTTCGACAATAGTTCTGATTTTGCTACATTAAAAAAAGACTGCGCAATGCTGTTCTTACTACTAGAAGAGTTTGAAGTCTGGCCGGAACTTTCACGACGTGAGCGAAAAGCCAGTTGACCAAATACTGGAAGGTCAGCGTGCCCTGAAGTCTGGCCCACGCTTTTGGCACTTCATCACTTTCGAGAACAAATATGGAGGTGCCAGAAACCAATATCTTTTTCTCCTACCTGGAAGCATAAGTACTAGCGACATCCCGGCTTTATGGGGATGCGTAGATAGGCTTCTGACAGATCTATTAGTCCCCAGCGACCCAGTTGTAGCTTAATGTTATCACCTGAGCAATGTCCATTTGAAATGTGGTTGGCCGAAGAAACTGATTTAAATCTGACAGATCTGTCAGCATTTTCCGACCCCCTGGTTTCTTTCGGACTAGAAATCCTCGACTGAAAAATCCCTGCTCCTAATCTGGCATGTCCTCTATTGCCAGCTGCAGTAGCTTCATATCTTGAAGAGCCTGATTTTGCCCTGGCTGCTGGAAGTTGCTAAATGATCTGAAGCTTTGAGATGCAGAGGAATCATAGGGCATCTGCCACGATTGTTCCTCGTGAATGGAAGGAGATAATCTTGTTGAAGCCATTTTTCTGCATGACGCGGTGCCACCTCCCCTCCCAAACATAGCCAGAATAGCTTCGCCTTTATACCACGGGCCAAGAGTCTTCACAGCTCAGTAGCTCCTCTATTTCCTGTGATAAACGAATGACATCCCCTAGAGATGAGAACAACATCTCAATGCGATATCATGATTCGTTGTTGCCTATACTGCTGTGAGACCTGTTAACCGAGAGTGCTGTCTTCCTGCTGCCTCCGTCGCTTGGCCTATGTGGAGTGGTGGTGCGACTGCGCAGCGGCCCTCTCCCCTCTATGTTGCCTCTTAAACCGGCCCTAGCTTGGCATGCCTCTCCCATAGGGGCGTCTAGGGCGAGACATCAGTGCCAAGTCCTGACGGGTCCGGAAGTTGACCATTATCTCGTAAACGGTTAGAGATGGACCGCTTTTGTGGTCATTTTCGACCCTTTGGACCTAAAAGACGCTACATAGGAGATACCTCAGTGACCTTGACTTTCAAGGTTAAGGTAAAAAGTCGGAAGTTGACCATTACTTAGAATGTTGTTAGAGACAGACCAGTTCTGCGGTCATTTCCGATCTATTGAAAGATATTACATTTGCCTATTTTCTTGGCTTCTTGCTTCTTTTGTGTAGTATCTGGGTGTTCTGCATTCTCCATAAAGATGACTTGATGCAAAACTTTTGCTGAATAAGATTTTTAAGACTGCCCAAAACATTCGGCGTTGGGTCAAAGTATCAGTGTTATTATAAAGCTTAGATTTTCTATGGCATTGAAACAACTTACAAACAAAAACGTCTGCAGTCTTGTTAAAAACAACTTGAGAGTACTCGCCCGTGGGATAGATTTTGTACCCAAAATATAAATAATACTTTTCAGATTATCTTCATGCTGATTGAAGTGTGGTTATTCTGCACGGAGAACGCTGGGAAATGTCTGTATGGAGACTATAGAGATGAAAGAATCGGCAAATTGACTAGATGCTGATTCTTCAGATCAAAAGAGGTCAGTGTTAATTTTTTTGTTAAAATGCCTATAATATTTGGTTATTGCCAAAATGTACTGCATCCCAAACAAACTACCGCCAATATATTCAAATGGTCGGTCACTTCCGAGAAAGTAGCGCGGATTTGGCTTTCCAAATCGATTCGTAATGGACGCAAAAAATTATTGCTACTGATCTAGAAAGCCCTGTAATTATAGAAATGAGCAAATCACGGATTGTGTTGTTGAATACATTGTTATCAGACTTATTCTTATTCGAGTTGTCGTCTTAAGGCATCTCCGACGTTGTTTCACGAGACTCGCCGATCTTTTCGCCGGAAATCGCCGGGTTATCAACACTGAATGCTCAGACTGAAATCTTAGACTGATGCTTATACCGAATGCTTAGACTGGATGCTTAGACTGAATGCCTATACCGAATGCTTATACTGGATGCTTAGGCTAAATGCTTAGACTGAATACTTTGATGAATACTTAGGCTTAATGCTTAGACTGAATGCTTAGACTGAATACTCAGGTTGAATGCTTAGAGTTATGCTTAGACTGAATGCTTAGGCTGAATGCTTAGACTGACGTTATACTGAATGCTTAGACTGAATGCTTAGATTGAATACTCAGGTTGAATACTTAGAGTTATGCTTAGACTGAATGCTTAGGCCGAATACTTAGATTGGTGTTATACTGAATGCTTATACTGAATGCTTGGACTGAATGTTTGTCTTATAGTGAATGCTTAGACTGAATGCTTAGACTGACTGCTTAGACTGAATGCTTAGGCTGAATGCTTAGACTGAATGCTCAGACTGAAAGCTTAGACTGAATGCTCAGGCTGAATGCCAAGTGGCGGATGGTATAGCCGACCGACAAATTTGATTTGTGATGAGTATGTCATTGCAGCTGAGCAAAAGATTTGCAAATAAGAAACCACTGATTCTTTACTTTAATTAGAAATAAAAAATAAAGAATTGATATTGATTAAAAGCCAGAGCAGTTCATAAATTTTTGTTGTCAGAAAGTACTAAGGATTTGTGTGGAATGCCGTTTTAACAGTTAATGCTTATATTTGATATCAAAATATAATCAAAGATATATGAAGAAATTAATGCAAATCTCAATAATTTATATTTTGCTATCAATAACTGAATTTTAGATGGCAAAAATTTATTTTTGAAATCACAAAAAAAAACATTTACAAACTTGAATCATTAAGATCAATAATAACAACACAATTTTTGATCTCAAGTATTGCTTCTTTTTTTGTACAATAAAAAATTAAAGAAAGATTCTGTATAGAAGGCCCAATCATTATTACTGACAGTTGTGTGCTTCTGAATTTTTTATTTAAAAAAAGACTCATATTTTGATATTAAAAATTAATTGTTGAGATCAAAAAACCATTTTCAGATTTCAAAATACAAATTTAAAAAGTCCCATTCTGAAATAATGATATCTGAAATAAATTCTTGATATCAATAGAAGGAAAATAAATTATTCAGCTAAAATTGATATGTTGCTCTCAAATATTTCATTTTTGCTTTCAAGAATTGAATTTTTGATCTCAAAATCAATTTTAGATATAGTTAAATAATTTTTGATATCAATTAATATTTCTTGATATTTCTAAATATTAATTGATATCAAAAATTACTTTTTGAGATCAATAATACATTTAGAGATATCAAAAATACAATTATAGATAGCAAAAATTAATTCTTCATATCAAAATATGGATTTTTTGAGATCAAAAATTAATTCTTGATATCAATAATTCCCTAATAAATGTGAAAATGGCGTTCCATAAATTTGAGCTTTTTGTAAAATGACGAAGAAATTGAGATAATATCTCAACGTGCCTTGAAATCTTGCCTGCCTAAACCCGAAACGGCAAACTGATTTCAGGTTTATGCGCTATGCCGCAAACCTTTATGCCTTTTATTTATAATAACAAAAAATTAATTTTAGAAACACGATTACAAAATAAAAGTGAAAATGAAAACATCGCTTAGGTAAACTTTAATGCCAGTAAACTCTGTTAAACAATTTTTTAGCTTCTAAAACTGTTGTTTTAACAGGGCAAGTTTGTGCTCACTCTTTGTTTTTTTATTTTTTGTTTGTTTGTTTGTTTGTTTTTTTTTCGTTGTTTTTAGATTTAGCCGAGGTATATGCCCCAGTTTTCGATCTATTGAGTCTAATGGACCACAACAATAACCACAATAATATGGATGCTTTGACCTGAGGAGGAATCCATCAAATATTCATCCTGTTCCTGTTGGAAAATTGAAGTGATGCATAATGCAGAACCCCTCCACCCCCGACCCCCCCCCCCCCCCCGAACCCTCAGGGCTCATTCAAACAGATATGCAAAAACAAAAACACACCCCATCAGGACTTCTGTTAAAAATAATAAATATCTTTGTCAAAACATCATCTGTTATCAGTGTTACAAATTTAAAATGACCCAAATAAGCAATAGCAGTAACAGTATATGTATACTGAATACTGAATATTCGCATATAAACAGGACAACAGGAAATTAGCATGTCATTATGTTGCAAGCCAGAATAAATCTCCCCAAAAATGCTTTAATTAACACATTTTATGAATGCGGCCCCGGATTACGGATCGTCTTGAATTTAACAGCCGACGTAACAGTTGCTATGGGAGATACTAGAATTCCCCCCTGCGGGATGATAGTTCGAGTCAGAATTGTTTCTAATTCGTTCACGTAATACCATTGCAGAAAACTATCTCAGCCTGAGGCAGTGAAAAAAAGCAAACCAAACAGGACCATCTATGCATTCACAAGGACACAAAATTCTATCAAATAAACATAGAACTGGAGAAAAGAACTGCTTGCAAATCTCCTGGCAATTGCAAATCACCCTCCATCCACATGAGACCCGGAGCAATTGGGTTTTTTTTTTTTTTTTTTGGATTAATTGCACTGTAGATTCTCCCATATAAAGGGGCCATAAAAGGGATATGCTTAGCCAGGCAGAAATGTGCTAATATTTTTGGTTTTGTTTGAATGCACAACGACCGATCTAATTATGGTAAAAAAAATCAAGCAATTTTCGGCTTCACACAAGAATTTATATTCCAAAAATTCATGTGATCGACAAAGCTTTGCTTTTTTGACACAAAAGAAACACATATAAAGTAATATTAATTGTTGATTCTTAATTAAAAAAATCCATGTAACGGCCTTGTTTTATAACTGCAAGGGGACAACGTGAGTATATCCATTTTTTTATTATTCTCCAGAAGTCACCGCGATGTTATTTGGTCAAACCCAATTGACAAACTTTAACAAAAGAAACAAAATCATTCCTATTTTACGAAACATGTTTCACAGGAAACACAACAGTATGATGCGTTACCTTATCCCGCACGTCGAATAGGTATGCCCTCTTTATCAGACATTCCTTTCCTGGGGCGGACTGCGTAAAATTGCTTTTTCTTTTTTTCTCATTTTCCCATTCTTTTTCTTCTTGACGCCTTTTTTTCCGCTCCTCATTTTCCTCTCACGCCATTTATTATTGTTAGATATCTGCTAGCCCAGATCTGTGGGATAGCCCCCCTATCACGTGACTTACTATATGTTATGTTTGTTAGAGACTGGATTACGGTCGGTGGAATTTATAAACACTATTGAAAGCCATATCTACATTTATTGGGGAATTACTGATATCAAGAATTAATTTTTGATCTCAAAAATTCAATATTTTGATATCAAGAATTAATTTTTGCTATCTGTAATTGTATTTGTGACATCTCTAAATGTATTCTTGACCTCAAAAATAATTTTTGATATCAATAGATATTTAGAGATATCAAGAAATATTTATTGATATCAAAAATGACTTAATGATATCTAAAATTTATCTTTTGAGATCAAAATTTCAATTCTTGACAGCAAAAATGAAATATTTGAGAGCAAAATATTAATTTTGAGCTCAATAATTCATTTTCCTTTTATTGATATCAAGAATTTATTTCAGATATCATTATTTCATAATGAGACTTTTTTAATTTGTATTTTAAAATTTGCAAATGATATTTTTATTTCAAAATTGATTGAATAATGACTGGTCCTTGTATACAGAATTTCTCTTTAAATTTTTGACTGTACAAAAAAGAAGCAATTCTTGAGATCAAAAATTTTGATGTTATTATTGATCTGAATAATTCAAGTTTTAATCTCCAAAATTTAATTAGCGATTCGTTAAATTTTATGTAAAATAACTAAATTTTTGCCATCTAAAATTCAAATGATTGAGATCTATATTGATTTCTTGATGACTTTAATTATATTTTGATGTCAAAGATAAGCATTAAATGTTAAAATGGCATCCCATAGAATACTGACACCAGAACAAGACATACTCAAATAGCACATACCATGTATAACATAAATATTAGTACTAACAGACTCGCAAATTTATATTGCTTTTGATCACAAGAAGAACACTGTAAAAACTATCAACACTATTGAAGAATGTATCCTGGCTTTCAAGAAATTTTTCGAAGCTGAACGATGACAAGGCTGAACTTATTTTATTTGGCTCAAAATGTAATTTGTCGCGACTTGAAGGTATTGAAATAAATATCGAATTTACAGTTATTTCATCCACACCTACAATGAAAAATCTGGGTGCTATGTTGGATAATTTGCTAACCATGGATAAATTTATTAGCCTCAAAGTATCTTCTGCATTGTTTTACCTACGAAACATAGCTAGAATTCGACGATTTCTAACTAATCAGGCCACTAAGTTCTCAGTTCACGCATATGTAATACCTCGCTTGGATTACTCGAACTCCCTACTCTACGGCGTAAATAAATCATTAATTCGAAAGCTTCAAGTCGTGCAAAACTCGGCAGCTCGTCTCATCTCCAAAGTGAACAGATTTAACTATGCAACGCCCCTACTCATCGAACTGCACTGGCTGCCTGTTGAACAGCGGATAGTATTCAAAATTCTAGTCACTGTCTTTAACTGTATTCATGGACGCGCACCTCAATATCTAATGGATCTAATAACACCGTACCGGAACTGTCGCTCGCTCCGATCGGGCAGTCAAGGATTATTGGTAGAACACAGAACCAACAATAGATATGGTGATAGAGCATTCGTGAATTTTGCTCCTAAACTATGGAACTCGCTGCCTATTCATTTTAGATCTATAAATAACGTTGCAGCTTTTAAAAGAGCTCTTAAAACACACCTTTTTAATAATGCTTTTGTCAACTAATTTGTAACAGCATTATAATTGTATTATTTTTCACGTTTATCATTTTAACTTATAATTGTATACTCTGTGTAGCACTTGGAGCTTATTATTAGATAAAGTGCTATACAAATGTATCAAATAATAATACTAATAATAATAACAGTGGCTCAGTGCGATTCTCTTTATAATGATGTTTTCTCATACCTATTTACAGTTAAGCGCTCCACAGTTTCTTGCATTCATTTCACAGGTTAATGTGATCCTGGATTTGACACAAAGATTTCTTTTGCGTTTCTGTTTTCTTCACTTTTAGCTTTCTTTATTTTAAGTGTAGAACAGAACATCGCAGTTAAGAGCTGCCTTGTGGGTGGATGGACCATTCTCTACAAGATATGATTCCAGAGCTACTGCAGCCACTGGCAATACAGGAAATGTCAGGTTAGGGGAAGGGATTTTACAGTCGAGTATTTCTAGTCCCAAAGAAACCAGGGGATTGGAGAATGATAGCAGACCTGTCAAATTTAAATCAGTTTCTTCGGCCCGCCACATTTCAAATGGACACTGCTCAGGTGATAAAAAAAGCCACAACTAGGTCGCTGGGGACTTTAATAGATCTGTCAGAAGCCTTTCCACGCATCCCCTTAAAGCCGGGATGTCGCAAGTACTTATGCTTCCAGGTAAGAGAAAAAAGCATTGGTATCTGTACTTGCTCTCGAAAGTGATGAAGTGCTAAAGGCGTGGACTACACCTCAGGGCACGCTAATTTCCAATATTTGGTCAAATTGCTTTTCGCTCACGTCGTGAAAGCTCCGGCCAGACTTCACACTGTTCTTTTAGTAATACAAGCAGTCTCTTTTGTCAATGTAGCAAAGTCAGAACTACTGCCCAAGCAGCAAACGATGTTTCTAGGAGAGATGTGGGATTTGGAGTAGGCTAGAACTTATCCCACAGGAGAGATATGGGGCGGAATTGTGAGAGCCATGCAAGCTATTACCCATTACTCCCACCCCACACCATCACCCATGTGGCTTGCCGAAATTGACTCTTTATTGGGCTTATTAGTAGCCACACAGAAGTCAAATTGGGCACTTTCAATTGCAGAAGTTTCAAAGGGCAGGGAGAGAGGCTATGGCTCAGGGAAGACGTCGAAACAGGGTCAGTACCATTCCTTCACAAGCGCTCGAGGACCTGCCACGGTGTGTGTCCCCAGACTGTCTGTACATAGGCTATCCATTCACACCCCTGTTCCTTCTCTGCCTATCCATACAGATGTCTCATTCATGGGATGGGGCTTCTATTTCAGGGGAAAGTTATGGAAGGATATCTGCTCCCCCCAACCTGTGTCAAAGTACATAACCTGGCTAGAGCTGAGGGTAGTATGGTTAGCATTCATTCAACTACTCCCTAGTCTGTAGTACAGGTCGATAAATGTTCTGCTGGACAACTCGACCGCTTGTAGCTTATCTGTGCAAACAGGGAGACACCCACTCAGCCGAACTGACGCAGTTAGCTAGGACATCCTATACCTGGAGAAAAGTCACGAGATCTGGTTTGCAGCGGAGCACATTACCGGCACTTTGAATATGCTGGCAGATCTGGCTTCCAGAATGGACAGAGTAGTCCAGAGTGTTGCCTGACGCCTCCCAGTGGGAAGTGACACGATCCCAATTGGGACCTCTTTGGCCAGTTCGGTTTGCCAATTTTCTGAACCACCAACTACTCAGGTATGTCTTCCCTTGTCCAGGTAAGAAAAGTCGAGGAGGAGGGACGCTCTTCTGAAACAAATTTTACTCACAACCTCTGAGGCACCATGGTTCACGCTGTTGACTCGATTAAAGGTGGTGAAGTGCCTGCAATTCCTTTGCCACCGGGCTATCCTGTTCCAGTCCCATTAGGAACATCTCCATCCAACCCAAAATGTGCTGGACCTGAGAGTGTGGTACCTATCCCTACCTTTCTGAAATAAAAAGTTTTCGGGGTGGGCGACAAAATCCGAAAAGGTAATCAGCCATCCACTACAAAAGTCTATCGATCACAACGGAATAAGACCTCGGGCTGATGTTGCAATCAAAAGGTGGACCCATTTGAAGCATCATAGTATAATGGGAGAGGGAGCTGGGGGCGGAGATGTGATTGTTGATTTCTTGAATAATTTAAATGAATAGTTGCATCTCAAACTGATAAGGAATTTCAAGTTAATGGTCCCGCTCCAGTCCAGGCCAAACGTGTCACAGTGGGATCTGCGGTTGGTTCTTCAGTTTCTATTAGATAGGAACAATTTTGGGGAAGCAACAAACTTGGCACATGCATGGAGGGTCATCTGAAGTGGTGCACCTGGTAATAATTTTTGACCTTGACCTTATTGGTCAAGGTCAAATCGCAAAAAAGGTCAATTGGTTTCCAGACATCTACAGCAAGGCCATTGAAGCTAGAAAAGCCAAACTTGGCACATATATAAAGGGCGATGTGATGTGAAGTAACCGATAAAAAATTTTGACCTTGGCCTTGACCTTGAAATCGCGAAAAACGTTATTTAAGAAAACAATGATTTATCTCGAAAATGGTAAGAGCAATTCTGACCCCATTTTCGACCTCCACCCCTTATGCGACGATACGTAAGGTATAACTTCCGGTGTCCTTGACCTCCATGTCACTTTCGAGCCCCAAACCGGAAGTTGGCCTTTATTTCGAAAACGGTAAGAGATAGAGCGTATTTTTGGCCTTGATCTTACCGGTATAGTTAGTAGTATTTATGAGGATATTCTACATTTCTGTTTATTAACAGATGCTAAGAAATAAAAATGTTATTGCCGTGTTAACTACACAATTCTGTTGTAGCAATTCAAAAATATTACTTTTATGGTTGGGACAAATAACTAGTCATTCTGAAACAGAGAATGAAAAAATGTACGCTTCTTATTCGCAAATATAGGTATGTGACGTAGCTCACACATGATAAATTAATATTATCATTTTTCTAACCATTTTGTTCGTATATGCTAACAGCATGTGGTAATAATATAATTAAGATACGTTCGTGTGGTCAGCCCATATGTCACACAAGCCGCCAGCACGCGCAAACAGTTTATGAAAGGTCCTTTATGCTTGGTGTCCCAGCCTCTACACAACGGGGATTCAATTTAGGATTTTATTTTCCTACTTCCCTAGCCTTATGGGTAGTGAGATTAGACTAAAGAAAGACAGATGCCTAAATAATGCCGTCATTTAGGCGTTTTATCTTAGTAACACACACACAACGCTAGCTCGTAAATAGTGATAAAAAGTTGATCCTCGTAAAACGCAGCATAATCTCGTGTGACCCCAAAAGTCATTTACAATTCTCAGTAGTTCGGAATTTTTGTTCCGGCTACTCATATACTCACTTAATAGAATTTCCTTCAAGATTAATTTGAGCGAATAATTTGCCCGAGGTATTAGACATATAGGGAAAACTTGCAGAATGTTAGCTGAACAGAATTAACGAGAGAACAAATAACATAAAAATGGGACAGTTTTATGTGTTTGTGTATCTTTGTATGACCCTCCGCGTTTCTACCGGTATGGAGAGGGGTGAGTGCAAGGCATTGCGCAGTCTCTTTTGTCAAGGTAGCAAAATCAGAACTGCTGCCCAAGCAGCAAAATATGTTTATGAATGTAAACTACAGTAAAATATTGACCACCTGGGTATCTATATTTTTAACACGAATTTGTCAAGAGGTATTTTAACTGGAGATCTAACAACTCTGTCTATTTTTTGTGTTCATATTCATAAATGACAGCAACTCGAGTGAGTTCCACATGTTTTCTCTCCTTCAAAAGGTTGGTGTCAGGGAATAGGTTGCTTCATATCAGACAAGAGTCTAATTTCATCGTTCTCTTACTTAATAGAACAAGTTTATTGGGTTTATGTGGTTTTCGACCAGACAAACTTACCTAATTTGTCTGGGGTATTGAGTCAGGCAATAAAAAGCAGAAAGGGCAGTTTACAAGAGCTCCTGTATTGAACAGCAGCTTAGAGTATTGCAATCTCATATGTTTAGATTCAAGAGGTATTGGGACCCCAGATATAGCACCGCGAGTAGGATTTAACTAATCTGGTCCTGTTTCTGGGGTGGTCTTTTTTGTGGTTTTTTTTCATAATAAAGGACTCCTAGAAATTGAATTTTGAAAAGTGGTCATATGTGTGGGATGATCCCATTTTCAGTGTGGCCTTGTCGCTACTGTATTATTCAACACCACCATCTCCTGTTTGGAAAGAGTCATTGCATTGCGAAACAACATACATACCTCACGAATCACAGAATAACCGTACGCCAGTTGCGTGTGTTATTCAAACAATAAACCCTACTCTGTGTCTGGAAATTATGTCTGTTGTTTGAAACCGGAATTTGTCCCCATTGTCTAGGAAGTTGTCCAAATTATACAGTTTTTTTCCAGAATAAGAGCAAATTTAACTTCTTTTATAATCCATTAAAACAATTCCAAACATTGACAGTAAAAATGATTTACAGTCATAACACCTGTTTAAAACCAAATCTGTAACTGTGGTTCTTGGACTTGGTTCTCAGGCAAAGTCTCCCATCTGTGTACGTAATTCTGTCACGACGTTTTCCAGGCTTAAATGGTTACTGAACGTTTCTCCCAAACGCCAAAACGCTGTGCCCACAGCAATTACCCTCTGTGATATTTAAGAAGTCTAGTAAGAGACTCTTCGTAAAGAGAGACCCAGTGCTGAATAAAGTTGGCTGATCTCTTTTATATTCCATCTTTAACGAGAAAACAGATTTATTTATGAAACTAAATGCCAAAATTTTCCTGAAAAAAGATGAGTATTAAAGACATTATCTTCTTAATAAGATCGTGGTTACCTTGGAAGAGGGCATATAAAACTATTGAGCAAAGATAACTACCGTTATTTTGCATCTAGTTGAAAAAGATAAATGTTGAACCAGTTGAGTGGAAAGAATTGAAGTAATACTAGAAGTGACATCATGCAAAGAGAAAATCGAGTCATAAAACTACAAAGGAAAATCATTACTTTGAATAGCAGGCAAACAAAAAACAGCGTCTTACAGCTGTTGTGAACTTTTTCGCCATAGAAATTGGAGTTATTGCTAGTAAAGTTACCAAATGGCCAGAAAAATCAATTCATAAAATCACTAATAAGAGCAGTTAACAACATTCACAATGACGTGTTACATCAAAACATGAGCAATAAGTAAACGAAAGTAGGATATAGATCTCAGACTTTCAATCAGTCAGTGTGTAATCTAGTTCTTTTAATTAATTAGAGTAAAGTAATATTCAAGCATGCAAACTTAAATTTTCGGAGAATTTTAACTGTCTTATATAAACAAAAAAAGTAAAACTGGAAAGGTTATTTTTTGTCTTGCGCGCAGTCCTCTACAAGGTTGTCTATCTGCCAAATCATTATAGTCACGTAAATACCGCGAACTTCGTTGTTATAAAACAGCTGACCTCCGATGAGATCTATCTCTTATGTAAAAGACAGAACGGATGGATATTTTAAAAAGTAGTCCTCTCTTTTATGAGTACTATTTTCACGAAATCAGCAGTGGGTATGCAGAGTAAAAAGATACTATACACAACAGACAATTCCGCCGTAAAGGTAGAATGTTGGACAACACGGTCAACTTTGGGACAAAACTTAAGAAAATGCAAATTAACAACAATGCCAGAATTATATTTTGAGTAACAACATAATGGTGCTAAATTTTAATAAGGCTGTTTTTTTATCTAGACAAATATTTTTGCCTGAACATTTAAGGTCTTTATGGAGAAATATATTCAGCCAAATTACCTTTTGCAATGTGGCCTTCATTGTGAAACACTCATAAAAATAGCTCGGTCTAGGTTATTAAACTCGGTATGATGTGAAATTACGTCACTTGCGGTAAAAGTGACAATGACACGAACGAAATGACCTTTCTCATTATTCTATTATATTCTCCATCATCCAATTCAAGAACTGACCTAGTATTTGGTCAAAAAATACAAGGCAAGCCTTCTGTTCACGTCTGGTTCTTGCAAGGACATAAATTCCATCAGATAAACATATAGAAGAAGCCAAGAACTAAACAGGTCTGTGGAGGATTGCAAATCAGTCTAAAACCACATGGGGCTTAGAAGTGTTATACAGAAGGGCACTGTTTGTGTATTTGCCTGTTGTTTCTCATGTGTAGCACTGCTCCTTATTTCTTGGAATAAAAACGTTTTGTAGGATAGAAATCACTTTGCTCATCTTAATAATAGCAAAGTTTCTGAACCCAAAATAAATCTATCATTTTGAATAAGTTAAAATGCAAAATCATGTCTAGGCTTTTATATTTGAGCAGTCAGTGTGCACTTCGTCCTAGTTAATAAGCGAACTACATAACCTTTGTTGTTGTTTTTTTCAAAATGCCTTTTTATCAACAGAACTTTATTTTATAAAGATATAACTTTAAACATGTTTGTAAGTAACAAGGTATAATACGGGCATTCACGTCCCAACGCCGTGCTAAATAAAAAACTTTTGCCAGGAATCACCCTACGACTGTTAATGGATGGATTCAATTCAGATTCCAGACGGCAATGTGTAGAACTTAACAAAAGATTGCATTTCTCATCTTCTTACAATCAAGTTGGACTGCATTTCAATAAAAAGGATACAATTTGACAGGTTTTGATAGCTTATTGTTTTGATTAGGAACATAGCGATGATTGTTTTAATAGTTTCATTACATTATGTGCCATTACTTTTTCTATTATAAATAAAATCGTGTTGCACAGATAGTGAAGAAAGTTATATTGAAAATGATTATGCATGTTTACCGACACTTTTTCTGAACAAAGCATAAACAAATTCTTACATGTATGATATGTCTGTATTGTAATGTCTCCTGTACGACTGCGAAACATAGACTCCATACAGAAGACACGCACGGCAACTTGAGGCGTTTCACATACACTGCCTTCGCAGAATCCGCTGGCAAGATCGAATATCCAACACCATAAGTCACTCTTACTGAAAGCTCAACTGCAATGGACGACTACCGCATACCAAAGGCACTCTTACGGTATAAAGATACCCTAAAGGGCAAACCCAAAGACTGTGGTATGAATCTCCCTGGGAATTAGACGTTCGGCATAGGACACTGTGGTGGAGCCGTATGAGGAAATCTGGATCGAGACCGCGAAGCTGAAGCGAGCAGCGGGAAAAAACTTAGAGACCTGTATTCCAACCTATAAATGCTGCGACTGCGGCAAAGAATGCCTGTGACACATCGAACTCACATCAGAGAGAGCTTATCGGTGCCGAGACGCTCACTCGTTGTGTCCGACAAGAGACGGTATCATTCCATTCAGTTCATCTGATATTTTAAGTTCCTGTCAGATACACTAAAGATAAAACATGCATATTTAATTATTTTTATATAGAATTTGAAATAGCTATAAATAATTGTGATATCTTAAATTGAATAATAGATATCGAAAATAAACTTCTATTTGTATATCTAAAATTTATTTTTTTGAAAAAAATGAGTTGTACGTATCTAAAATTGAACATTAAAAATCTAAAATTAAATATCAATTGATATATGCACATAAGCGGAATAAAAAGCAAAAGTCATTTTAAAATCTTTGTCTTAATCTTTGGCTCAAACATCACAATGACTAGCTTGTCATGAAGTTTGACTCCCGACAAGATGGCAGGCATTATTACGACGATTATTTCAACGTTCGAGCCATACAACAACACAGAGATTTCTTTGGTACATTGTGTGACATATTATCTAAAGAATTAGACTTGGTTTTTCATTGACCCATAAACTCCATTTAGTCCTATGGTAGAAAAAGCAATGAAGTTGAAACAATGGAAAGTCTTTGTCATTGGACGTGAGCGATTGTAAAATTACATTGATCGTGATAATTCCATAAATCTCTTACATCTTCCATGAATAGTTGCCTTCTGATGCAACAAGTTCAGCAAATACTTTGCGCAACTGGTCCAGATGAGTAATTACTTTGTTACAATACTTTACTGTCATAGCGTAAATGACAGTCACATGCAGCGATCTCTGATGGCCGTAGATTTTGCGCTGTAAAACCTGCGAGATCAATATTCATTCTTAAAGTCTAAATAACGTGCTGATTTGGTGATTTCAAAAAAATAAAATAATTCTAGTTGTAAATCATTTCGAATATGAAATATCAGTTTTCAATATGATTATTATACAGCATTATTGGCAAGCCTTTAAAGATATCCAGTACAAATCCAATACAAATTATTAAACCTGCAAAGCATGATTTATTGCGTTTGACCAGTCTAAAAAGTAATAGACATTCTGTAACAGAAATTTCGTCCTATGGATTATTTTTATTCAACTGCTAGATACAACAGCTCTGATAACAGGAGTGCCTGTATTAAATATTAGCCACAAGAAATTAAGCAAAAGACTAGAAAATCACACACATGGGTGTTTTGAGGAAACAAGATCTTATATCTATGAAAGAATATGAAAAAAAACATGATTTCTTAAAGCAAAAACACGTAATACCTTACAAACATTACATATCACATTTAGACTTGACATCATGTTCTTCGTTAAAGTGCTTCATTTCGAAATTGGAATCTGTAGTGTGTTTCTTTCTCTAAAGACACTTTTCATATTAAATACACCGGAAGGAAAAGAGTCCACTGTCCAGCTAAATATTCCTAAAGATTGATAAAGCAGAGATTTGTAATCAAATAAGCTACAAGATTGAGATTTATTACCGTGTTTAGCTTTTGGGTAGCCTGAAGCGTGCTCATGGGTCAACTAAACCAGGTTTTATTAACACTGATTTATGGTTATTTTTGGGTCAATTACGGTTAAACTTACATCAAAGGCTAGACTGATGCCGTCAGTTTGAACACTCACGGATGAAATAAGAGCCTACAAAACAGGTAAAAGGTAATTTAATAGCAAAGTAGCAAAGTGTGAAACTTAATAATTATGTAATTAAAGAAATTAAGTTATTAGTAATGCAGGTTTACTGCAAATGTTGCAACTGATGAAATAACGCTTTTTATGTGGTTTATGTGGTATCTGCCACATCAACTGATTACTGAAGAAGATAACTAAATAAAATAATAATGAAGTTAAACGGTTCTGGTTCAGCAACGATTGCAAATACATCAGTACTATTAACCGTATGCCCACTTTAGACTCCAAATGCCAATTAATGCAATTAATACTAAGAATATGACAAACAATCTGATTAAACTACCTACTTATAAATGGAAACTATGTCAGCTCAATTTTCTGGATAAATAGTTGAGGTCTCAATGAAATAGAAAGCGCGTTCAACTACTGGCCACAAGTTTGTTGTCAAAACCACATGTCTTTTGCTCATTGGGTTTTATGAAAACTGTACTTTGCCACATAAAACGTCATTTACACCATAAGTATTATTAATTGTTAAATGTGCAGTCAATCGCCTAAAATAAGCAATAAGACTTTGTAACTAATCTGATTTTATTATGTTTCTACTCAAATATTTGTATTTATAATTATTTGTCATTGTTTAGTAATATAGAGAATAATTTATAGACATCTCAGTACGCCATTTTCAATGCAAATGTGTATTAATTATGCAATGCTATGGATAGGATGTCACACAAAAACATGTTTACCATGTTAAAGCGTAACAACTTTATAAAGTACAAGGATATTATTGAAAAAATCCTGGAGTTGAATTTGAGATTTTTTTGAGTGTTTTTTTTTTTTTTTTTTTTTTTTTTGTTGTTGAAGAGTACCATATTTGGATTGTACATGATGAAGTATACAAGGGCGGTAAACAATGTATTAATTTTGAACAGTGACATAAAAGCATAACTATTTGACCTATCATCAGTATTTGCGTCCGTACTGGTATTTGAAAAGTCAAAGCCTTTACTTCAGCACAATGTCGCTATTGATAGAAATTGCAAAGATATGACCTCAACAGTTGATGAAGCTACTTTTCAACAAAACCTATGCGTAATGAAGAAGTAATTGAGCTGCTTCCAGCAGGTATTGGTCAAATCAAACCACTCTAAGTTAATAAATACCATAACAACCGTGGAAAATTTCAGATTTGTATCGTTATAGGCAAAGCTTCGATTTTAAATATTGAAGCTATCGTACCGCTAAAAATATGAGATCTCAGTGGTACCTTCGACTCTGTACCTCATTATTTATCATTGGACCGTTCGAATGTTTTAAACAGGCGGCCATGACTTTCCAACGTAATTAAAACGCTATTTTGTCGTTACTGAAAATGGTTCTAATTATTTTTTGTTACAAAATTGCTTCTATATCTTTTAAAGATTTTTTTTCGTCAGTCACATTTCCAGAAATTCTACTCAACTTTGTGGCATGTTTTAACATTGTGGCAGGTGCAAGTGGCATAACCTATTTCATGATGTTTGCATTTCAGAGTTAGCCAAATGCGAATCACCAGACATTGGGGGCGGTATTATAGTTCTCGGTTTTAAAATAAAACTTACAGTAAAGCTTTTAAGCCGGTATTAAATTAATACTAACTACTACATCTATCGCAAGTTCATTACTGCAGTCGCAGTGTTTGCAATTTATTATTTAATTGATAGGACTGATATACAAAACGCGTTATTGCTTGTTGGTAGGATTATGTTCCATACCAGACAGCTCCTTTCTGGAGGGGGAGATGTCCGGGAATAACTGTGGTAGCAGGCAAGGGGGAATGCGAGGGGTTGCTAGATTATCCATCCCAAACAGGACAAGCTGTTTATAATAATATAATCCTGTTTATAGAACAATGCATTCCAAGTGATAAGTCATTAGTCTTACATCAGTTTTCTGCCTAGCTTATGCCAAAAAACTAGTTACAACTGTGTAAAAAATAATGCCAATAAGGAATCTGCTGAATCGCGCGTTAATTTCAAGAAAATTGTGTGAGATCTTATTACTCCATCCTCACCCAATCCAGAAAACAGATATCATATATTCCAGTGTATAAGAAGGGACATTGAAGATACAGATGCTAACACTTTGAAACTGATCCTAGATGCGATATTGCCAAGGACCAATCACTGCTCTTGCTATATGCTTGCAGACTATTCCTTTTACAGAGTGTTCCATTTATTTTCATTTGCAATTTATGATGTTCTGCATGTTCCAAAAGCTATCACCCCGACTTTTGTTAAAAGCTGCTTTTCAAATTCTCTTGAAATGTTAAAAATGTGTTTTTTGTGTTTCCTGTTGTTTGAATTATTCGATTAAAAACACAGCATTAGAAACATCAAAGACTCATTTTGGCTCATGGCGTTGTAAAAAACACAATTCTCTCCGTTTCTTATCCAACTATTTATAATATTATTTCGGAAGACACCCAGTTTTACAAAAATAAAATCTCTTGCGGGAACCTTAAATTTTGATGCAAAATCACAGCAAAATACTGTGCATTCATAATGAGTTGCAAAGAATGACCAAGAGCAGGCTTAAGCTCAATTGCAAACAAGACAGGCTTTGTATATTTAAACACACATCATTATAGGTACAAAATGTGATTTGACTCAAATTTGAAAGGCAACAAAAATGTTATTATTAAAATGTGACACACTGGCATATTTATTTTCGGGAGATACAACGTCAAGCAGTCAGATAACACGTAAACAATATACAGTTTTAATATTGTTAAGAGGATGGCACTCAGTTTTGTTCATCCAAGGTACCAGTTTTGTTCAGTTTTGTTAATCATTTAAGTACTTCGCTTTTGACTAGTGTACTGCTTTATTTGCTGTCCTCATAGCTTTACCTGTACAAGCGTTGCTGAAAGTACTCCTGTGACAAAGTGCTGTAAACAACATGCTGTAAAAATTCCAATACGGTGAAATCTCCAAGTTTATCAAGAAATTCAAAGCAAAGTTGCAAAAGAGCTTTAAAATTCTTAACAATGCGGAAACATTCTTGAGATATTTGATATTCGCAGAACCATGATGTGTCAGGTCAAATAAATATTTAAAAAGATGTCTCTAAAAAAGATGAGCCGAACGTAAACAAAAAAGTGTGTCATTGAAAAAGGCCCTCGAGGTATTATTTTTCCGCAAGGAGGTGGGGGTAGCACTTGCTATCATGTGTGTTACCACACAAGTCACAAAATGTGGAAAGAGGAATTTTTAGTGTGGATTTCATTAAAAGGGGAAGTAATTTTCATTTATTACACCACGTTTTCCGCAAAAAGGGGAGCGAAGCGTCTCACATATATTTATAATAATAGTAATCACATTGTTTTACTGAGGTATTAATGTGATTGAAGGTCCTTACTTTTCAATTTGAAACTCTCATGACATTTGAGGTCCTAGCAAACCCGAATCTCAAATGGAAAAAGCAGACCTCATGTGACAACGGAGGGCCTCACATCACATTCACACTAAAAAAAAAACGATGTGACTGGTACAGCGGCAAAATTCCGTGTTCGTCACCTCGAGATCATGTTTGACGATGTGTTAAACAGGTCAGTTCAAACAGCCCCCGTTCAACGACAGTTATGCCAGTTTGAGACAGTCTCGATTCAATCATAAGTATTTAGCAATCGATCCAACACAACTTTACTTCAGGCTATGGTTACTGCTCACTGGGATTGCTGTAATACCGAGTCATGAAGCATGAATACAACGTTTCATGCGAAGTATTAAAGTGTGTAAAATGAAGACGTGCGGTCCATATTATGCATTCTAAAATTTGGTCATGTCGACGATGCCCTGCAAAGGCACGTTAACTGCTGGTATACTTCTGTATTTAATATAAACATGTCGTCATGGGAACGGCTGACATTGCCTTTGGGAACTTTTAGTGATCCACTAACGACCGACAACTATGCGTTCCATCTTACAAGTGCTTCTATTTCCGCCTAAAACTCACCTGAACTGTGCCGGCAAAATTTTTCCAAGCAACAACAACGATATAGATCCAATTGGGCAATGATTTAAGACCAGCAATATTGGTAGAAAGAGTCTGACATGTTCTAGTTTAATATCCAGTATTTTCTTTTTATAATTTTAACTGCGTTTATTAGTCATTATTGTCAAACGCACTGTGGAAATAATTGCATTTGACTTTGATCCGAATAAAAGTACATTTAAAGTTAATATGATTTGTTTCTAAAACTGCTAGCAATCACATTGTTTTCTGACAGGCTTATCAAGGGTGATAAATTAAGAACACACTTCAAGCAATAGGCAAAGCTGATGAGCTCAAATTTATGTCAGTATTTTATTGCTGTTTATTAAATTTTTAGTGAGGCGATAAGGTCAATAATTAATTATTTTTATTGCATTATCAGAACCAAAACATTTTTCCTAATGTCAGCATTCTGGCGATCTTAATTGGCATCAATGTTGTTAAAATATTTTGACATGATATAAAGTCGCCTCTTGAAAGGAATATATTACAACTTGATGTAAATTTTCTTGATATAAATACCAGTTGCAAAGCATAATAACTAAAGTTGCCAATTTCAACAATTTGCAACACAGAATCTGATGTCTCATCTGATATCCAACGATACATTCGCCATGAAGCATGGCTTTTAAATACAATTTACCTTTATTTAATTATTTAGGTGAGATTATAGCAGCACGAAATGCAATTGAAACTGCAAACAATCGCGTAGACGGCAATCAGGTCATTAATCCATATCAATTCTTTTTTATCTTCATATAAATGCCCAATTTAGTAGGACTAATTAAGAACAGGATTTATGCAACACTATATAAAGGTATTTAACATTAAGTGCCAAGCGAATACAGAATGTTCGTGTAAAATTATCAGTCTTGAAGCCTACTTACGAATTAAGCAAAATCTCAATACTATTTGTTGACATAATTTAAAAGTTCCCGCTCTATGTTAGTTTCGTATGAAATGTTGCATTGTCAACACCGAATTTAGGACGAGTCAGGTCGGCAATACAATATTTTTAGTAAGGTCCTTGTTACCGTTCATGCATGTTGTTGATAATGAATACGTCTTCAGTGCGCAGAAATCGCGTTTTGTATTTGTGTAAGCTTACAAAGTAAATTGCGCTTAAACAGGAAAATATGAAAACCCCGAACAGACTTGTATCTTGCACGAAACAAAAAAGTTTAATAGTGTTTAAATTCCTCAAGGAATGCTTTAAGTAATTCATGTATTATTTTGATATTTGAGAATTTGATAATCAAGTACAAGAACGATATTGATTTTCATAAATTGCAGCTATCATCTCAAAATGAGCTGTTTTCAGAGCTTCATCCTGCAGTATATAGAGCAAATATACAATTGTTGCACATACTTCAGAACAAAACGTGTCCAGGATATCAGTTACATAAACTTTGGCTTTACTCCATTGGATTTAGCTATTCTTTCCCAAATCAAGATATGGTACATTAACTTTTGAGGCAACGAGGTATTAAAGTAAATTATCAAACTAATGAACGCTTTATCTCTTTAGTATTTGCAACCTCAGTGGCTTCAAAAAACCTCCTAGAAGGACTAAGCCATGAAAGCCAGAAAATTTCGGTGCGGACTTCAAGGCACCATCACTTACCGCATTCTACAGTGTGTGTATGTTCTGACAGGCTGATAATTTAAAATGTCTCATATTATGTGACAAAGAAAAAAACATAAAAACAACCAAATTCATACATTTAGTAAAGATGTTGCTTCAAACCAAGCGTTTATATATTCATAAAGCAAAATTGTTTTGATAGTTCCTCAAAAAAATAATTAAAGTGCAAGCACATAAAAGCACATGATCTCGATCAATGTTGAGGCTTTCTTAACGGAGCAGCTTGAAACTGTATTTCAGGGTTGAAGTATGGTAAGGCTAGCTATTCGTGAAGCTGTTACGGTTTACTTAAAATCTGGCAGCAACAATGTTGTAAAACAAAGTATGTCAGCTGGAGAAATTAATGTATTCATATGGCCAATTTTGCAGAGGGCACAGTGCGGGATAATAAAATTGTTACCGCTGTCGTACTTCTCGATGTTTTACAAAAACACTAGACATACATTTCAAACAAAGACTTAGAAAAGTTTTGTTGACTTTCAATTGCAAAATTAAGTGAAATTCGCTGCATATTGTTCAAAAATAGATCAATACTTCCTTTCTCTTGTACAACTCACCAGAAGATAATCAGCACTGTGTATCCCGTGACCGTTTTAACAAACATAAAACTTTATACATCACGCATCACACAGAATGACTCCTCGATAATTCTTTATCACACCATATGGCATGGCATCCCACAACAAGTCAAGTTTATTCTTGACTTTGGAGAAAAAATAGATCGGGAATTTACCACCAGAAAAATCGGGAAATTTGAACAAATTTACCACCAGAAAAAGGAATAAGGAATAAGAGAAGGGATGACGCCACACACGTTGGCATGTGTGGCCTCTGTCTGCGGTTACAACTTCTTCCCTGTGGCCAAATATTTTTCCTCATAGTTTATTTTAAACTGAAATACATTAAGCATTAAGGTCACACATATTTTATAATTATAAATTTGCCTTACAGTTTAACTAAAGGTGATCTGGTTTCGTGCTATTGTTTAACGTGAGATTTGTTTGATGACGTTTTTTTCATAAATTTGTTGTTCGATATCAATATTTGGTTTAAAATCAGCTGTTTTTAGAGAAAGAAAATGACATAAATTTCAAGACTATCCAAAACTAGAGCAGTGTGCATAACCCACATATTCCCCACAGGCCCCCATCAGTTAAAAACGGTCATCAATAGTCAACCATGAGCTGAAATTTTATAAGTCCAGTTGGTGCATTTTCCTTGGACGAACCTGGCCCCTTTACAATACTGATCTGTTTTTCTTCCTATAGAAGCTACATTCCAAGTTTTATTAAAATCCCTGCAGTTGTTCTTGAGATATCGTGTTAACAAATTCATTCCGATACTGTATAATTTTCAGGATTTGGTAAAGTCCAGTTGGTTCATTTTCCTTAGGCCAACCTAACATATTTACAATACCTATCCTTGTTACTGCCGTAGAAGTTACATATAAAGTTTCATTAAACTCCCTGCTGTTGTTCTTGAGCTGTCATGTTAACAAACTCATTCCGATGCTGAATAATTTCCAGGATTTAGTAAATTTAAAAGTACGTTTGGTTCATTTTCCTTGGGCCAACCTAACCCATTTGCAATACCCATCCTTGTTAGTGCCCATAGAAGCTACATGCCAAGTTTCATTAAAATCCCTGCAGTTGTTCTAGAGATATCGTGTTAACAATAGTCAATGAAGAGCTGAAATTTTCTCAGTTCAGTTTGGTGCATTTTCCTTTGACGAACCTGACCCATTTACAATACCGATCTGTGTTTGTTACCATAGAAGCTACACACCAAGATTCATTAAAATCCTTGCAGCAGTTTTTAAGCTATCGTGTTAACAAGCTGTTGATGACAGAGTGACCGACAGACGAGCGAGCGCATATATTCCCCACCTGTGGAGAATAAATGAAAATGTTCGTAACAGAAAGATGCCAAAGGACTGATCTAATTATGGACTGAAGTCAAGCGATTTTCAGCTCCAGTGAAGAATTTCTGTTCTGAAAGAATTTTTAAGATGCCTAGACAGTTAACATGATCAACGTAAGTATGTCTGTTTGCCGGTGTATGGTGTAACTGTGCTGTGCGTTTTAAGGCAAATGCGTAAACAAGTCAGTCTTGCACTAAAGGGTCGGACATTTTTTCTCGATGTTATTATGGCCCAACTAACTCAAGAGCTTTATAACAACAAATATTAACAGAACTAACAAACAACTGAAAACTATCATTCCACAACACAGTACACAGGAGTATAAGGAAGACTGTGCATAGTTAGATTCTACGCATTCTCTACTTTATCTGTACGGAGTTTTCATTATATTTGACAGAATTTTGAGCCATACGACAAACGAACTCGACTGTTTTGGGCTTTGGGAATCTTAGCCTTGAAATTTTTTCTCGCGAGGAACTCCAGTAACATCTTCGCATCTGCCGTGATAGTTTTAAGTATTTCTGTCATCTGGGACTGTTTGGCTAGCTAACCGAGCAACTGATTCACTGGCTATGCCCTCCTCCCCCTTCACAGTCAAGACGGCGGAACGGAATCAATGGCAATAGCAACGATATTGTATGCGTACTGACGTAAGACAAGTAAAGAAAACTTTTTCAAAAATAATGACAAGTTGATTTATTCAACGTATTTGGTTAATAAAATGCAATAAGTTATATAAGTCTACTTGTGGTAGAAAAAGTTTACCACAGAACTAGTCACGTAGATACAACTCATATACATCATATGGGGAACACAGCGAATTGTTAGACATTCAGAAGCACTTCCGTTTTTTATACGGCTTTGTTCCATACAATGGTTGCACATACCAACTAAATTATAACTCACTTTTTTTTCGCTGTATTATTTTGAGCACTAGAGTATAGGTGTAAATTTTTGGTGGATTAGTTTAATACTGCCCAATGCCAAAAAAAGGTTTTTACAAAGAACTGTTGCACAAAAAGTCTTGCTTAAAAAGTCTACGTTACTAAAAGTTTATCATGGACACTTAAAAGAATTCTGTCAAAATACACAAACCTAAGAATTCCACTTATTCCACAGATTCGAGTAACATTCGCGAAGACACCAAGAGTCTTGAGGGAGTTGTGAAGCGCTTGACCACTTTACTAAAAAAAAATTCCCTTAAATCGAGCAACTTTTGAACGCATGCCGCTAACGAAATCGTCAACTCAGTTTGCACACATTTCTAAACCACTTGGCACCAAATGCTGCTGTTTCTAAAGCTCTATCAGGTATTGTCTCACATTCGAACAATTAAGTACACAATCATGTAAATAACACGAAATCGTCGGAGTAATCTGTCACGAAATAAAAACACCCCTTATTATATGTCTCCACCTCGGGGAGGCATACTCTGTTTTTGGTCTGTCAGTCCGTCTGTCCGTATGTCAGCAGCGATTTCTCAGTAACGAGGCAGCCGATTGCAACCAAATTTTACACGCGTGCTGCCTATAACCTACAGATAATGCCCATATATTTATTTTTCATATCCGACTATTTTTCGATTTTTGGCAAATTTTTTTAATTTTTGACTTCAACATTTCGCAATGTATCTTCATCTTTGACAGACTGCGGCGCTGGGGAAGACATATCCGTTTTTGAGCTTTAGCAAAAACATAGACTTTCTAGTTTAATTAAAATTTCTGAAGCAAACAAGAAACCAGACATTTTTGGTGGACAGTTCCCGGAATCCCGGAATACACTATCGATAAATATAGTGTCCGGGAAAAGCAGTGTCAGGGAAAACCATAGTGTCAGGGAAATCGACACTTTGAATTATTTCGTCCGATAACGTTGTGAAATACTTACACAATTTACTTTCTTGCCTTATGACAACAGCCACTTGTTATAACCTGAACTTTACTGCACCCCCACCCCCCCCCCCCCCTCCTTCCCCATGGCAGATTCTCTAACATATTTGTCTTTTTTTTGTTTTATAAATATTTTCTAATTTTATGTAGCAGAGCAGTAAAAGTGTAACAACACAACGGACAAAAAACAACGCATACAGATAAACCTTTTAGTAACTGTCAGCATGATCGTGCCAAAGTATCGATTCGTCGGCGATTCCATCCTCGAAAGACGTGGCATCGATCCCAAATACGTGGAATCGATTCTCTAGCGACTGTGCCAATAATAGATTCCAAGAGCAGAGTCGTGGCACTGGGTGTGAGCTTTATTATTTCAAAAGTTCGGGCACAAGACTAATAATAATAATAATAATAATAATAATAATAATAATAATAATAATAATAATAATAATAATAATGAAACTTGAACTTCCGATATTTGACTAATAATTGGCGGGTCACAAAACTGAAGATGGAGTAGGATTCGCTTACACTAGAATATGGGAGCGATGTAATGGAAGGCCTCATGAATTTAGGCATTTAGGGAAGTAGTTATGAATCAGACAATTCAACTTTTCCAATAACATTTGGCGATACAGATATGTACTAGTGTTAGAAGTTATTCTCAGGAAAGCAACATTTACACTGTAATTGTCCTCTGTCAATTAAACCAATTTTCGATTGACCAATAGCTGTCGTGGATTTCCACCACAATTACGATTGCAGTGGTCTGACATATTTGACGATGTTATGAACTTCAAAGCTGCAAGTATATACGTAAAGGACACTGTGCTCAAAGATTTAATTTTTCGAGCTGTCTTTGTATAATCGTTGAAAGAAAAACCGTGATATTTTCTACACCAATTTTCGATTCGATTAATCGCCGCTGGAGGCTTTCGATTAATCGATTCCAAAAATTGGACCGATTCCTAACACTACCTTATAGCATTGCACTATGACCATTCTCTATTAGCTACAAATAAAATATTACATCAGCTATACGCTTAATATTTCGCAATTTTAAGTAGTATCTCATCATATTTTCTACACAATTTACCCTTGTAAATAATAAACATATTACAGTAAAGAAAGCAATAAATTAGGGACAAAGAAACACCGGCGGAAAAATAAAGTTAAAAATAAGAAAACAATATAACCGCATTTTTGTACAACACAGAAATAAAGCTTATTATTATAATTTTAAAAATGTGTGTTGTTTGGTGTAGAAATGTGCGTAAATATTGAATAAACAGTAACAAAAATATGCCTAACGACCGCATGAGTAAGATTAGGGGAAAATATAGGCGACAAATTAAATCCGCACAGGATATTAAATCTTATCGTGGTTTTGGAAATACGAGTTAAAACACACTAGTAACTTCCAAATTCGTGTGACAGTTTCTCTTGCTGACGTCACGCATCCTTACTATTGAACCTCACCTACTGTCTTTATTACTTCTAAAAATAGAACAGAAGTAAACACAGTGGAGGGATGTGTGAAGCCCCAAATAAAAACATGGTCTTTAGAAATCCTAACTGAAGCCGCTAAAACCATCTATAAGGAACGCAAAAAAATCTAAATACGCCGAAATTATCGGGTTCTCGAAAATTTTCTGTTTACAGCAGAACTTTTGAATGGAATAAGTATGACAGCTATTATGAGAGCTACAAAATACTTAGCAAACTGTTGCAAAAAAATCGTTAAAAATTGGCAGTACAAATTATTCAGCACCTTTGTTTGTGATAACTGCAGTAAATGCTGCCATTGTAATATCTTAATTATCAGATCTATGGAGAAGAAATGCACCTGAACATAGCACAGCACAACATACAATAATTTGGGCAATTCCACAGCGGATGTACAGTCACGTTGACAGCAAAGGTGCAAAGACTGAGCCACTAATCTCTGCAAATCAATACCACCAAGACATCGACACCCATAGCATTTTGAAACGCTTATTTACAGCCAAACATCCAGTCAAATACACAGACACGTAAGTGCATTGGTGAACAGTAAATATATTTATATCTCACAGACTGCCCTTATAGCCAAGCCGTGGCATTAAGGCTGTTTTTTAAAATGGCCAGTTCCTTGCACCTCAGATGCGAGCGTGGCTGTCAAAACGTGCACAAAGATACGCAGTTGTTTAATTCGCCAATTGTCAATCCCTATAAATAGTAACAACATGGCTACCCCAGGGCGATCTGTTGGGTGGGGGGGGGGAGGGGAAGGGGTAGTGACCGGGGATTACCTTTTGGTACAATAATAAGAAGGACCGTGGCATCGCACAGAAACGGCCCCCAGGACGCCATTTAGTTAGTATTTAAAAAAATCGACAACTGGAGAATTATACATGAATCGCCAGTGAGAAAAATATTTAATAAAACAGTAATATTCCATTAGTTATTGCACCACGTATATAAAGGAAATAGACTGTGAGTATTGAATGGGGAGTATTTCATTTCTCATGCAAAATAATTGTTTTTTTCTGTACAATCAACAATGCTTTGCAATAAAGAGTTCAGTCATGATTTAATGACGTCACAACTTCTCTTTTATTATTATTCTGTGTTATCTTTATGTACTTCTGTTATCTTATGTTACATTACGATGACATGATACAGCCATATCTCACATCTGTCCCCTCCGACAAAAACGAAATACGGGAATTTGAAAATTACGCAGCAAAACAACAACCCACGAACCCAAATTCAGGTCGTCTAGACATATCAAGACCGATTTCATCCAAATTGTGGTGTATAAAATGCAGTATCTTATTTCGTTAAAAATGTGAGAGAACAGATTGGGGATATTGCTCATGTTACATTGTATTGCCATGCCATGGTTTACTTACGTCTTTTGTCCATTTACATCACAACCATGGGTCAGTTTTGCATCACATTTCAAAGCCACTAACATTAACTTACATCACATTCCGATGACGTCACAATGACGCAAATCACAATTCAATGACGTCATCCTCATTGTCATAAGAAGCCATAAGAACAACACTGTCGTTGCTATCGTTGCCAGGAGACGACTCTGGTTTATGTACGTTACCATAGTTACTACTAAATGGCTTTGGTGTATCGAAGTCTTTCAACCAATGATCTGCTCGTTGACTGTCACCATGATGCGTTGCCATGGCGTCCACATGACTCACTGGATTATGAGCTCTTGCGTCATAACCTTCGCCATTTCCATTGGATGTGGTGAACTCAACATGGCCGTCCGTATCGGTCAAGGTCGAGCTGTAGTGTTTTGGTACATAGGCCGAAGGCGAGAAAAAGCGCATCGAATTCGACACACTCTTGTAACTGCCCGCGTTACTGATGATACCCGAGTCCATATTACTTACACTGAGCTCAGTATCGTGTGTGTCGCCAGTATCATGAGTACCATTACTGACCGTGGGTACGTCTACCGGCTGGCTAGCTTTGGTGTATGTCTGCGACCATGCTGCTGGATGCAAAACAGGTAATTTAAGGTCCGTGTGGCTTAGTTCTGACTGTGCATTATCACGCATCTCACCGTTTACCGGGGAGAGCGTCTTCGGTGCGCCTTCAAAAGAGCGGGAGCGCGATCTCCGCGGTGGCTTCTGGGGGGAGCTAGTCTTGTCATCGGTGCTTGAGGTCAAGGACGGCATATTTCTGTCTGGAGAGCTCTTCCATGGAAACGTCGACGACTTCTCGTGAAAATTCGAAGCTGATGTTTTACTTTCAACCGAATAACTACGTGACACCACCTGCTTTTCGCTGGCACTCCTTATGACGTCATCCGCGGATTCAGCACTGATGTCCGGAGTACTTCGCCGGAATTTGATCTTATTCACAGGATGAGCCCCATGGGATCCTTCCGCTGAGTTTATATGATCATCACCCCTAAATATCTTATCAAACAGACTCGTAAGGTGCATACTAAACCCACCTGCCAGACTTAACGGCTTTGAATCGGGGGCCTCATTTGGGACTATTTTCGCTGCAGGGGCCTCATTTGGGGATTCTTTCCCGTCACTTTCTGCAGACTCACTTTGAGGCGAGTCAGAACTGACTTTACTGTATGAAGACACTTCATGAGTATCGACGTCGCCTACTGATTGGCTGCGCTGAGGTGTTTTGATGACGACATAAGGCGAGGTTGCCATTAACTCGTACGGTAGACCACGTGATAACAGGTGCTTGTTTTGAAGTGGCGTGTGCAAAAGCTTTTCCTCCCCTTGTATGCGCAGTTTATCCGTCACTTTTTTGCCAGACGACGCATCCTCACTCTCTGCCTTTTCAGTTAAAACATCTCCATTTTGCACACCACAAGTGTCCCTATGTTCGTTTGAAATATAATCTTCAGGTGGATTGCCAAAGGACAGGAGACTATGCTGAGCCAAAACGCCACTGTTTAAACCAGACACATAAGCTTCATGTGCACTATCAACAGTCAATGAACTTTTTTGTCCTTCACCTTTGGTTTCATCAACATCCACTTCGTAAGCACTGTCAACGGTGACGTCACAACTTTGTGGGTAGTCAACGGCCTTCAGACTTCCATCTTCTTGTTCAATGGGAGGAGGCATTGATGGTAGGGGTGGGGGTTCACCGAATGACGACACTGACTGCGGAGTATCCGGCCGAATGGTTGCATCTGGCAGTAAGTCAGTCAGACTAAGCCGATCCGGATCTATCTGACTGACAGCGAGGGATGCCAGCTCCTCGCACGATTCCGTTGTAACTGATTCGGGGGCACTCGGAGTCTGGTTCACACTGGCTACAACTCCACGACTCATTTTCTGCGGGATAGGTGTGCTGGTGATTTCAATTGACGGCACCGTCAATTGAAACGTGGACTTTGAAAAGCTTTGGTTGTCTTCATCTTCGTATGTGGACTGTGACAATCTAGCAACATCTTCGTACGTGGACTTTGAAAAGCTTCCGTTGTCTTCATGTTCGTATGTGGACTGTGACAATCTAGCAGCATCTTCTTCGTACGTGGACTTTGACAAGCTTCCGTTGTCTTCATGTTCATATGTGGACTGTGACAATCTAGCAGCATCTTCTTCGTACGTGGACTTTGGCGATTCCAAAACATCCTCACTTCCACGTATTGTATTACTCTCAAAATCCGTCAAATTACTTCCATATTCTACACACGAATTTTGAGTCGTTTCTTGGAGTGAATTGTTTGGCGAATACTGCTGCAATTCCTCTTGGCTAGAAATGAATTTCGAAACAGCAGCCGAGCTATTATTAGTTATTTCTGACATCTCTTCTGATTGCTCACAAGATGGAGTTGGAGGTGTCGCCTCGATGTCAAAGCCCGGTGTGTCGCCATCACTGAAGCATATAGGCGGAGACGTAGAAAAACATCTCTCACTTTCTGAACTGTTGCTAAGACGGGCCTTGGTCGCCTCTCTCAAACTGTTAAACGACGATGTAGAACTAGTCCTCGACTTCGATGCGTGTTCGCTCCTATCAGGCGATTGCGGCGCATCGTTATCAGATAAGCTGTCTTTGATAACAGCCGGTTTGTCGATGTCGTATCGCCGGACTCTGACTTTGGTTGGCAGCGACTGTGCATCAGCCGGTGGCGAGGTGGATGGTGAATGCGGTCCGACAATATCCAGCTCTGTATTGTTGAAAGGTCGAGAGTCATTGAGCGCATATATCGCTGTACCGTTGAAGGGTTGTGAATCGTTCAAAATGTCTCCCTCGCTAGCATTGCCGCGCAGTGACTGTTCATGGTCAATCATGTGAAATTTAAAGCTATCGGATAATTTGGAGGTACTTGTCAAGGCAATGTCTTCGTCAGTGTTCACGCAGGTTTTGGGATCAGCGTCATGATTTTCACCGTTGCGTTCTGTCTTATCTGTTAATGCCCCTGAATTCACTTCCGCTGAGCTGAGGGGTAGTTTTTCGGAATCACTCCCATGAGGTGATCTCAGATCGACTTGTGACTGTACTTCATTCTCTGTTATATCAATATCTCTCCTTCTTTCTGCTTCGCTCGGTGATAAATCGATCTCACTTTTAAGTCGTAAATCTTCAAAACTGAGCATGATTTCCGACAGCAAATCTTCTGGATTATTCTCAAGTTTGAAGTTTAACTCCTGTTCATGGGCTTGGCTCGAACCACCCTCCTTCGCTGTTGGTGTAGGAATGGGCGGGGCTTTGCTTTTTCTCAGTGGCGAAGTCGGGCGGGGAGGCGGTGTCTTTTTCCCTACGGCTGAAATGATCTTAGGTATTGGACTCGAACCCAGCACCTCTCCAGCTGTATCTCTTCCAATAACAAAAGAAGGTTTTACGGGTGCTTGAGGTTTTGGTGAGGCTATCTTTGGTTTTCTTTGAGGGGGGACAGGTCGAGGTGGAGCAATAGGTTTGGACGAAATAGCAGGTTTTTCAGTCAAATGTGACCACTTTTCCGGGGATTTGCTCGGCGAGATTGATTTTTCACCGGAAAGAGAAGCGTCTTTTTCCGGACCTCCGTTGAGCAAAGTCACGTTTTCCGATGATTTGGATACAATTCCACATCGATTTTCTGTGGATTTCACAGACAATTTATCCGGAATGTTGTCTGGAAAGGAATGTTTTTCTGAAATGATCTGTGAAGATGCCGTCCGTGTCAGCGGAGATTCCATTATGACCTTCTCCGGACTCCTGCTCTGTGGTGGTGGCCTTTCCGGAGGAGTGTGTGCCAATTTTTCCGGAGACGGTGGTTTTTCCGGTGATTTCATGGTCAGTTTATCCGGACTCCGACTCGGGGACTCTGGCTTTTCCGGCCATTTTTGCACACTTTTATCCGGACTTTTGCTTGGTGAGGGCGTTTTTTCCGGAGACTTCCCAGTCACGGGACCTGTACCAGGCGATCGCGCCTTTCCTGGAAATTTTGCCATCACATTTTCCGGACTTACTCCTGGTGAAGGCGACTTAGTTGGAGAATGTGATCTCGTTGAATACTCGAGCTTTCGTGAAGTAGACTTTGTTTCCATGGCAACCGGAGGTGAAGTATCCTTGGCGGGTGACGCTGAATGAGAGCTAGCAAAACTGGTTTCCATGGCAGCACCTTTCTGAGCAGCACCGATATCCAATTTTAATTTTCGTCCTGTATTTCTTGTCAACGGTGTGGAGTGGAATGATGGCTTTTCGTTATAGCTTATCTGGAACTCCACAGGGGCAGGTGAGAGCTCAGACCACAGCATATTTTCCGTCATGTTCGCATTCACACTTGTGTCTTTCATCGGAGTGTTGTTTTCAGGGATTTCACCTGCCGATTCGCCGTTCTGTGTACGAGATGTGTCAGGTTCACTGTCACTTCGGCGAGGGGTGTCAGGCTCACTGACACTTGAATGACGGATGTCAGTTTCAACGACACGTGGCGATGTTTCTGGGGACGTTCCGCAGGGCCTAGACGAATCCCCGTCAGCTTCCGGCTCAGGGGGAGGCTGAGGCGGGGGTACATTCGGCCGCGGGAGGCTATTGGTTCTGCTCTTACGGGGAAGGCTATTCGTCTTATCCGACTTTCGCCTAGGGGGCGCTTTTCGCTCGCCCGTCGGTGGTGCGGGGGGAGGAGGTCTTGCGGGACGGTCTGGACTTCTCTTTTTTAATTCACCAGTTCCTCTGACGGTCATTAGCTTTGGGATGACAAATCTGAAACACACAACACTTTACTACAGGTTTTGATATATTGACATGTAACGCCGCATTTTGACAAGTTAAAGTAATCAGATACTCCACGTAAAAAATGTCCGAAATAACAAACCCTTAAATAAACTTCATAAATACGCACATATTTACATATGTATGATAACCTAAACCGAGTTAAAGTTGACGGTGTGCTTCGATTGGTCACAAGTTGAGATTACCTTTTAGGCAGATCAGGTTTGGAAGTTGACCACGATTCTCTACGAGGGGTGTCAGCATTCTGAGAACAGTCAGCTGACGCTGGAGCTGCTTCTTCTATGGCAGACGATTCCGCTCCATTCACCAAACACGGCAATGACGCCGGGGACACTGGTCCAGCTGCAAAATCGAAATGTGAAGAGCAATGGACTATCCTTCATCAAATGATTCTAATAAGCAGATGTGTGATCTGTCCAACGCATTACCAAAATGTTCAAAATCGAAATAAATAAATTCTGCACAGTTTTTATGCATAAATAATTTTTTTCAGCACAAAACAAGTAAAAACTTCATACGTAACGAAAGCGTCAAAACTTACAGATATATTATTATTATTATTATTATTATTATTATTATTAACATTATTAACATTATTATTATTATTAAGAAGTGCTATTACTGTTATTACTGCTATTACTGTTATTATAATTTTGTCAGCTCACCTTTGGGCCACGTGGGTGCGCCTTTGTTGGTCATGGGCGTCTGCGGAATGACGTCAACATAGGAGCCCGGGAACCAGCCACTCCTCCCGTCAACCACGCCCCTCCACCAGCCATTGTCAAGCGTGTCTACCACGACGATAATGTCCCCTTCTATGAAGCTGAGGTCCCCTTCCATGCACGCTGTGTAAGGGTACTTGGCTCTGTATGCTGTCATGCAAAACAACACGAATATATAATATGAAATCGTAAATATCGAAGTTCTGTGTTCTTTTTCTTACGCCAAAGATACTTAAAACTGTTTAGAACAAAAGATACTTCAGTTTAGACTTTACATTATTTCTGAAAAAATATATATAAATATATACTGTAAAACAGCATACACAATACCACACTGAATCCGCATATGAATGACTTTACCCTGTTAAAAGCGTAGATTTATATCTTCAAATGTACCAATTACATAAAAATAAATGGCGGACATCCACCGGTCTCGCGTTTACTCAAGCGTCAGTTATCTGGTCAATCCCTTGCACATACCCATCCCGGTCAGGTCCTCCTCGAAGCTGTGGTCCCCGAAGTCGCCGTCACTGAGCTCGGGTTCTGACAGTGATTTTTCAGCGGTTCCCGGAACTTGCAGTAAATTTGTATTCGTTCCTTCGCGTACGTAGCTTATTGGAAACCAGCCCTCCTAAAAAATGTTCATAATTTATGTACCTTACAAAAAGTATTTAGTTCCTATTTCCAGAATAAAAACTGAAAAGACTTCCCCGCTCTTTCACAGAAATTTTCTCAGGATAATTCAAAATACAACTCATCTAGTGTTTGTTTCTTTACATCTTATTATTTTACAATTTTGATTAGTTTTGTATTGATTTTTCTTACTGTTTGATTAACAATATCTTTCAGTCATTCATTTGATGGGTTCAACGCGTTTTGGAACATGGCGGCCAGTGTCTGAAGATCTCTCTTTCCACATGTCTGGCGTTTAATAAATTTGCGTTCTAACGCTTGACACCTTCAAAAATTATATTCTTTTCCCCCAGGACCGAACACAACCTTCGCTTACTTTCTCTGGATGATCCTTCTTTCTGCCCTTGACCCAGCCGTTGACATGGTTACCATGGCTGGCTATTATGACGTCATTTGGTGTCAAGGACAACTGCTCTTCGTGCAGTGCACTGTATGTGTACATAGCCACATAGACTGCTGGCGTGGGATACACATCTGTTCGTTCGTAAGACGCCAATTATGTACAATTTCGCATTTTAACATTAACACTGAAGGGCTAACACATACAGCAAATTCAAAGTGTAATGGTTCTTTTTTTTTTTTTAATTTAAGTACAAATGTTTAAAAGTATTTTTTTTAATTATTATTTCTTACATTTTAATGAAACCGCAAAAAGTTGCATTTTTTCTCGCTAAAATAGTTTTTCTTTCTAACAACATCTGACAGCAGTAGTGTTTTTACAGATACCTGACTTGGGTCGCGGCCGATGACGTAACTGCTGTGTTGGCTTTGCATCAATTTCATCCTGAAATTCGACAACTGCGTCAAAATTTAGCTTCAATTTCTCTTTCGGAATAGGTTCTTTTTCGCTATACGTTCCAATGTGCGGCTCTTTGTGTTTCGGGAGCCGTCTTTTTGGCGTTGGAATTTCACGCGGGGACTCTTGTTCTGTAGCGTGTATATTGCACTCATTGTGAGTGTATTCATCACTTATCACTACGGCGCCATAATTATGCTGCCCACTATCCCGTTGCCACGCCCCAGCTGACGTCACACCAACGACGGCTCCAAGGGATGCAGGTGAATCCGACTTGACGGTGGCGGGAAGGCTGATATCTGCAGTCTCATCCAAAATTTCTACTGTACTTTCTGGACCAAAGCTCTGCTTCATTTCAAAGGATTCTGTACATGTTAAAGTGACATCTGGTTGCACTGTGGGCGTGGTCTCTTGAATAATTGGTGCAATTTCCTTTTTAATGGCCTCTGATTGGTCCAACCCTGACTTGGCCACATTTTGATTGATATCACTCTCGCTTTGCAAACAATAAGTGGGTTTTGCTCCGGAGTTTGAAAACTGCACTGTTTCTCGGTTTGCATCTATTATAACATCGGGTTTTATGGGAACAGCTTCAATCTGCAGTTGTTTTTCTTCAGTTGGCGAATCTCCCTCTTCAACTGCAAATATTTCATTGATATAACCTGAAAAAAAATGAAAGAAAATATATAAAGACTCGGTAAATTCATCGTGTCTCTTCAGTAGCTTCCATCTTGATTCTGCAAACAACAAATGGACGACTTGAGCGGCAGAGATAACGTCAACCTTACACAACGGTCAGACTCACACCAGACTCTGCAAACGGCTACAGCGACAGAGATAACGTCAGCCTTACACAAGGGTCAGACTCACAACAGACTCTGCAAACGGCTACAGCGACAAAGATAACGTCAACAAAACACAAGGGTCAGACTCACAACAGACTCTGCAAACAGCGAATGGACGACTTGAGCGACAGAGATAACGTCAACCTTACACAACGGTCAGACTCACACCAGACTCTGCAAACGGCTACAGCGACAAAGATAACGTCAACAAAACACAAGGGTCAGACTCACAACAGACTCTGCAAACAGCGAATGGACGACTTGAGCGACAGAGATAACGTCAACCTTACACAACGGTCAGACTCACACCAGACTCTGCAAACGGCTACAGCGACAAAGATAACGTCAACAAAACACAAGGGTCAGACTCACAACAGACTCTGCAAACAGCGAATGGACGACTTGAGCGACAGAGATAACGTCAACCTTACACAACGGTCAGACTCACACCAGACTCTGCAAACGGCGAGAGCGACAGAGGCAACGTCAACCTTACACAAGGGTCAGACTCACAACAGACTCTGCAAACAGCGAATGGACGACTTGAGCGACAGAGATAACGTCAACCTAACACAACGGTCAGACTCACACCAGACTCTGCAAACGGCTACAGCGACAGAGGCAACGTCAACCTTACACAAGGGTCAGACTCACAACAGACTCTGCAAACGGCTACAGCGACAAAGATAACGTCAACCTTACACAAGGGTCAGACTCACAACAGACTCTGCAAACAGCGAATGGACGACTTGAGCGACAGAGATAACGTCAACCTTACACAACGGTCAGACTCACACCAGACTCTGCAAACGGCTACAGCGACAAAGATAACGTCAACCTTACACAAGGGTCAGACTCACAACAGACTCTGCAAACAGCGAATGGACGACTTGAGCGACAGAGATAACGTCAACCTTACACAACGGTCAGACTCACACCAGACTCTGCAAACGGCGAGAGCGACAGAGGCAACGTCAACCTTACACAAGGGTCAGACTCACAACAGACTCTGCAAACGGCTACAGCGACAGAGATAACGTCAACCTTACACAAGGGTCAGACTCACAACAGACTCTGCAAACAGCGAATGGACGACTTGAGCGACAGAGATAACGTCAACCTTACACAACGGTCAGACTCACACCAGACTCTGCAAACGGCGAGAGCGACAGAGGCAACGTCAACCTTACACAAGGGTCAGACTCACAACAGACTCTGCAAACGGCTATAGCGACAGAGATAACGTCAACCTTACACAAGGGTCAGACTCACAACAGACTCTGCAAACGGCAACAGCGACAGAGATACCGTCAACCTTACACAAGGGTCAGACTCACAACAGACTCTGCAAACGGCTACAGCGACAGAGATAACGTCAACCTTACACAAGGGTCAGACTCACACCAGACTCTGCAAACAGCAAGTGGACGACTTGAGCGACAGAGATAACGTCAGCCTTAGACACGGTCAGACTCACAACAGTTCATCTACGGCTTCGTGGACACAAAGAAATGTGACACTCCCCATTATTCACCATCCCCACTCAGTCTGGAGCCTTACTCTTCTGCCCCCAAACAACCACCCCCTCCTCCATCCCTCTTCCCCAACCACCTTAGATATTTCAGCACAGTTTAAACATAATACGCCCGAAACATGGCCCGACGGTTAGACACCCCCTCCCCCTATGGCGCCATGACGGCAATATGAATCTTAAGCCCCATATTGTTATTTTTCGCGTAACAGATTGTGAATACAAAATGAAGTTGGTTAAATCGCAAGGTATTAATGACATTCACCGACTCGCTGTATGGTGTCGGCACGTCCCTCTTCCTTTGCATTCACTCGGCCAAACGCCTACTTTTATTTGGAAATGGTCTTCATGTAATTGATGTGTTTCGACCTTATTGATAAAACGATTCAATTTGTCAGTTTTTTGTACATTTTTGCACCACACTGTGAAGACGCTAATTCTGAATTAATGATGTTATATCTTATTCAAACGATACCAACGGAATTCACACACCAAATCCGATGTTTATTATAGTCGCAAACTGAACTTTCATTGGCCCAGCCGTTAGGTACAATTTTCACACAGAACAATTATTATGAGTCACAAATGGGTTACTGACAGCGTTTTTTTGATAAATCCCATGATCAACTCCTGCTGCTTTGTACAAGATCCTTGGTGGGATTCACGCCTCAGTGGTCTGCATTTAACGCAGTAACTGTGTGTGTTGCTTACATTCTCTCTCACATCAGCGGTGACAATATCCATTACTAATTACAGAAAATAAATAGCTTCAATGACAAACAAATTAGCGGAGGTGGAGGGGGGGGGGGTGGGAGGGAGGGGCGAGCTGTTAGTTCAGGCAAAGTGTAAGCACTGTCACTGTGAATTTATCAGCATCTTAATTCAATAGAATTACACTGTATGAGTTTCATTGAGTAACGAGCGATATTTCAGACTACTGCCCTCTGTCAACATCACTCACAGGTGCTTTCTTTGTTGTTATATTGCCCCCCCCTCCCCCCCACATCCGTTTTCTTATCTTCTTTTCATTTGTGCTAGCAGGTTGATCTAATTGTTGGTGAGAAAGAAGTTGCAAGCTTTTGTGAAATTAACTTGCATGTGCAACTTGCTACTTGCCCCACCGCCTTTTCTCAGTTATCCCCCCCCGCCCCTGCCCCCTCCCCTAATTCCTCCCTCTCTCTCAACAGATCCGGACACGTATGTCATCATCACATTGTTAACAATATCACTCTATTCAGGGATCGACAAACTGGTCAGCTGGGTCACCACAGAACACTGACATTCCTTGTCACCATAGCAACTACATTTAAAAAAGTGGTCTTTAACCTGCAGTCTAACTACTTTTCCTCTACGTAATTTTAAATACGCTCACGTTAGTCCAGGTTTTCGAGGTGAAGCATACGTTTGGCGTTTGGAAATTGTCCACTTCCGGGGACGTTCCGTGAAAACCAACCCTGCATAACAACGCCCATTACCGTGGCAATAACGCTAATTTACTCGTAAAGCATCGCAACACCAAAAACCATTTACCTTCAGCTGGGTATTAAAGGGCTACAAACACCACCCTGCTGCATTATTAATGAGCCAATCTCCAAACGGGTTTCAAATAGGTAAGGCTTCAATGCACTACTTTACACTGACGGCACGCGCAATTTGGCGCTTCAACATGCAGAAGACTATTTCAAAGAAGACACGAGACATTAGCAGTGGGAAATAAAAAATGTAATCGTTGATATTTTCAGCTTAATTTCCAGTATTGTTCTGCCTTCAATAACTAACGTTAAGGGAGATAATGTGTAGTTTTAACTTGAATGTAAAGAAAAAACATGACCGGATAATATAAGTGACTTGTATATTTTTTTTTCAATCTGCCCTTTGGAAAGGCAATTATGAGGGAATTGCTTGAAAACTGGACTCTGAATACATTCATCTCGGAGACCTCCATTCACGGGATACCCCAGGCCTGCCGTGCGCATTCTCCATGGTGGATACGAGTAGTCTGGATGCTGATCACAGGGGTACTCTTAGCCCTTTGCATCTCAATGGAGGTATCCACAATATCATTTTACCTACAGTACAACTCGGTCACGAGTACTGAGCACAGGAGCGGCGAATCGCTCGTCATGCCTACCATCTCCATATGTAATATCAACCTATCAAAGCGCACGATACTGGCGGACAGGTACCCGCCATTTTATCACGCCATACTGACCGGCGAAATGAATGAGAGCGACACTGTGCCCAACGAAACCATAGGTCGAGTTTTTGTCCAAGTAGCGCCACAGTTATCGGATATGGTGGTTCACTGCGTCATTTCGGTCGGCTCGACTGAACTGTTGAACAGTTCACAATGCAGCACGTACTTTGAACCCATTCAAACTCCGAACGGACAATGCTATAGCTTCCACACTGCCAACTACATCAACGCCAATAAGCCTTTACAAGTAGAGCAAGGAGGTGTAGAGGAGGGGGTACTATTTTTTCTCAATGCGGAAGTTTCCGAATACCTGACAGCAACACTGTTCGGAGAAGGATTTAAAATAGTCGTGCATGAGCCCGGCTCAGTACCGGAAATGCAGAGAAATAGCGTCGTGGCTTCCGTAGGATTTCTAACTATGATTGGATTGAAGAAAGTCGTGAGCGAGCAGCTCTCCAAGCCCTACTCGGCCACAGCGTGTGTCCAGGCCACGGAGAATGCAGGCTACAGCACGGAGCAATGCTTGCTCGACTGTGAAATGTCCATCAAATTCAGCTGCGGCAACTGTTCCTACGAGAAGGAAGACTGCATGTTGCGTCACATTGGTTGCCTGCTGAACAACATGAGGACGTTTTCGGCGAGCTCGCTCACTGACTGCCGCTGTCCTCCCGTTTGCCAGCAGGTTAAGTACGAGAAGCAGATCAGCACGGTGGCTATTTCCACGCAGCTCCTCCAAGGCTACGCGCCTTTCGCCTCCGCCTTCCCGCCACACCTGTCGATCGACGACAATGTTGCCCTTGTCCAGGTCTATTTCCAGTCCACCTCCGTGACGTACACGACTCAGGAGCCAGCCATGAGCGTGCAGCAGCTGTTTGCGGAGGTCGGAGGTCAGCTGGGCTTGTTCCTTGGAGCCAGCGTAATCAGCTGCGCAGAATGTGTTGAAATGATTCTGCTGCTGATTTCCCGCCGATTTTTAAAAATAACCAAGCGGAATAATGTTGAACATTTGAACAGCGAGAAAAAAGAGGCTTGGCCTGGGCGTAACTTCAGCAAAACTTTTCTTCAGGAAAACTAAAAAACATTCTTTTTGTGTAATAAATGTGATAAGATCATCTGAGCATTTGGCCAGTATTGTCAGCGAAATACCTCATTCGTCCAAAAGCACCAAATCAAAATCAACCTCAGATATACATATAGGGCGGGACAAGTTAAAATCATTGGTCCTGAAAACTGATCTATTTATTTTTTATGGCTAATTTATTACCACAAACCCTATGCGCGATGTTAATCGGTTTAATAAAATAAAGCGCAGACTCTAGAACTCATGGTCGCTTGTAATGAGCCGTTTCGTAAAGTATGTATACAAAACATTCTTTCTAGCAATAGCATACGAGTACACACAACCGTTTCCTTGACAACGGCGGCCATGATTTCCAAGCAGAACCGAAATGACTCTTTGAAACATTGAAGCAGTTTATTGCCTCATAAAATTATATATTGCATTGCCTCCCACTGACAAATTCGACTCGCGAAAAAACAAAAAGAAGAAAAAATATATAAACAACTGGAAAGCGTTCAAGAAAACGAAACACGGATCACAATGACCCACATGATTTTGCTGCATACATGCATACATACTTGACTAATTTTCTTAAACAGAAATAATATTTATAACAATGAAGTTTACAATGATAAATTATTACTTACTAAGTAGTATAAATACTAAATAATCCCTTGAAGAAAAAGAAGACATTCCATAATATACAAGTACCTTAACACGTAAATAACACGACCATTAGGCAAAGAGCATTGAGCTAAACATTTGGGTGCTCGTTCTGGTCCATGTTAGCATTACCACGAAAACGTAAACATTATATCTAACATGAAAATAATCGCTATTTGTGTTACGTGTGTATCTCACCTTGAATTTGATTTTCATCAAGTTTTTCAACATCCGGAAGTTTCATTTCCGGTTCTTTTGTGTCAACCTCGTTTTCAACAACCAATGCAACGTTTGAAAACCCTGTAAAAAGAGCACACATTATACATCATCGGGCATTGAAACTTGTGAGAACAGTGTGAAAATTGCATCAAATACTGTTAAGAAAACTGTGTGGCGTTAAAACAGCAACAGCATCTTTGGATATTAACTTGTAATACCATTTTATTTCCCAGTTTTCAGCACTATTGTCCTTTTCCTATTTCTTATTTCTTTTTTCATTTATATGTTTATTTAATTATATTTTCTAAATGACACTATAGTTGTCCAAGGCCATTGAACAAAGCGAAAGTTGTGGTCAAAACTCTCCCCCACCCCCCATCCCCCCAAAAAAATAAATAAAGCAATGCAATGGCTTCAACTGCTTCTTACATCATATGTATGATACAAACCACCAATCACTTTTTTTGGCTTAACGCTGACTAAAATGTTTCGGCGGTCTGTCCAAACAAATCAGAAACAGTCTTTTAATGTTCAATAATTTGAACACATAAATTCTCAGCTTTTTCCCAAACCTTCCATATCCGGATAGGACCTTTTCAAAATGGCGGCTTCTTCATCCCTGGCGCCAATAGATGGCGTTGTTTCAGATTTCTCATCTGGGGTTTTCGGTGCTTCTCGTTTCTTGTGCCTTTTGTTTTCTGTCGCTAAAATGAAAAAAAAAAAACTTGTGTTATTTATAAGTTGTGACATGAATTTCAAGGTATTCTGTTCCTATTTTTACCTGATACAGCATGATACACGTGACATTTGTCACGTGGTATACAAGGAACATCGTGATTTTTTTTATCCGCATTGTGGGGGCATGATAAGGACTGAAGAAAATTGAAACATGGTTGATTCTCAAAACGTTTCAGTGCCATTTTCTCACCGTCAATTTTCTTGACGAATGTGCCCGGGAACCAGCCCTCCTCGTCGTCAATGAGTCCCCGCCACCAGCCGTTCTCACTCCTCTCCACCACCTCCACGATGCGTCCCATCTGGAGCGTCAGATGTGACGGTTCTTGGGCTTGGAAGACATGTCGCACGACATAGAGCTCAGCTGAAGCACACAATGAACTGTTCACTGAGTTTTGGGCATCAAGAAAAACAAAACAGCCTGTAGTTACTTGTTGCTTACAGAAAATCGGTCTAGTTTAGTGCACGTACATGAGGAACTCTTTTATAAAACCACGGGAATTCATCGAGATATCGAAAACTTGGCTCATAAACACACTGATTTCAAAAAGGTGATACAATTTTATCCTCTCTATGAAATAAATTATAACATGTATGAAGGAACCCTAATACCCTTCTTTCCTAAAACATGCCTCATTTCTCTCCTCATTTCCCTACCACATGCATCATTTCCCAGTTCATTTTCCTACAACATGCATCAATGCCTTGCTCATTTTCCTACAACATGCCTCATTTCCCTTCTCACTTTCCTACAAAATATATAATTTCCTTGCTCATTTTCCTACAACATGCCTCATTTCCCTTCTCACTTTCCTACAAAATACATAATTTCCTTGCTCATTTGCCCACAACATGCCTGATTTCCCTGCTCAGGTTCCTACAATATTCCCCATTTCCCTGCTCATTTTCCTACATTTTCCGATCACGGACCTTCTCTGCTTGGCGTTCGCAGCAAGATCTCCGGTCGCTTCTTGAGCGAGCCATTTTTAAAAGAGGAGGAGAGGGGCGGAGGCGAGCTCTTTTTCATCGAATCCTCATGACTTGTCAGGTACTTCTCTGGGGTTGCCGAGCCATTCATAGAATATTTCTGAAATTACAAGCACTTCTAATCCATCAGCTTTTCAAAGCACACCATTTTAAAAGTAATAATTCCAACGATTTTCATAAGCATTGACCAAAAATTCGTATGCCCTTTCTCGGAAATTTAAATCTGGTACGAGTAGAAAACAATTACAGTGGCAGTCATTCATAGAGTTCAAATCAAGCAACTCCTGTGTGATGTGGTGAATGTTTCTGACTCTTACCCGCTTATACTTCCATTTCCAGACCACGAACACAATCAGAGCACAGAGTAGTAAGAATATCACTATGGCAACCGGAATTCCCACAGCCATGCCTAAGTTTACACCACCATCGTCGCTGTCTGAAACAAGAAACAGGAGCAAATTTACCCAATTATCCAGTTCTTTACAGGTGTGATTATCTGACATTTCTTTAATACGAACAGAGGTGAAGACATTTGCCAACAGAGGTTAACTTGATAAACCGCTATCAGCCAATTTCATCCCAAATATATTCTTTTTTCACTTGAAATTAATTTGGCAGTTTGGCTATAGTGTTCTTTGATGAGATGATAGACAATAAATGAATTGCAACAACGAAGGGTATCGCCAGTTTTTGTGTACCACAGCGTCAACATTCAAGTGTCTGAAGAGACACTGATATTAAGCCATCTCAATGAGTACGTTATGGAAGAATGCAGACCTACGATTTTGACTACTACGTTGTGAAAATGCTCAGGATGAAAGTCAAAATTGTTGGCTATTGATAAGAGAATGAATAAACTTTCTGTTTTCTTGTAAAACACTGAAGGATTCGGCCAAAATTGTTGGAACTCAACTGGTATCTTTTACAAATATGGTCACTCGTACACACAGACGTTACATATGCAGTGCTCAGTTGAAAGGGTCTGAAAAACAATTACCAACATCCATCACTCCCGCAACCCAACCCGCCACCCCTCGGACCAGCCCCACCCCACCCGCCACCCCCTCAGACCAGCCCCACCTTACCCGCCACCCTCGGACCAGCCCCACCTTACCCGCCACCCTCGGACCAGCCCCACCTTACCCGCAACCCTCGGACCAGCCCCACCCCACCCGCCACCCCTCAGACCAACCCCACCTTACCCGCCAGCCTCGGACCAGCCCCACCCCACCCGCCACCCCTCAGACCAGCCCCACCTTACCCGCCACCCTCGGACCAGCCCCACCGCACCCGCCACCCTCGGACCAGCCCCACCGCACCCGCGAACCCTCGGACCAGCCCGTACCTAAGTACAACCTGTCAAAAGAAGGCCGGGGAACTCTGTGACACTTTGATTTATTCAAGTCACTTCACCTCAGCAATATTTCATTTAAGCGACGGCGTATTGGTTTATCAGCGCAGACATGGAACTACAAATACGCGCGACAATGGTTTACAGGGAAACTGCCCTACAGAAATAAACTGAACCCACGTGTTTTTTTTTTTTATTCTAACGTAAAGAACCATGATAAATTTATGTTCATTTCTGACGAGACGAATTTCACATTAATCCCAATCAGCATCAAGATTTGGCAGCGAGGAGCCTGTGGCATTTGTGTTTCCTCTGGGTGACCCCTTTTCCTTTATCAACTTTTCTCCCTTATCAATCTTGGGTAATCTTCACGGGGAATGAATCGCCATTGTTTGCTGAATAAATCACCCTAGCATGCATCGCTTTCACAATTATAAAAGGGTGAAAAAGACGCATTGTTCAGGAGGGGGGGGGGGGGGTAGGAATGGGGGCAGACTTGTACCTCCTACATAGTTTGCCTCTAGGTGCAATGTCTTTGGTTGCATCATGTAAAACTTTCTTATTAGTTCGACTTTTATTTCATGCTGGTAACTCTTAGTCTATTCATGCTTTGTAATATAATTTCATTATAAACATGCTGCTTGGGTGAAAATCGATTGTCAACACTTCGTGATGTAACACATTAATTTTTGACGGTTTCGTGACTCGGTTTAAAGAATTTAGAAATTATGCCAAACGTTTGATGTTTAAATAATGAAATAGATTTTGGAGAAGCCTCAAAACACATACACATGTCACTACATATAGCATTTTCATGCATGGAGATGCGAAATAAATTGCAAAACACACATGAATAACATGTTATGAGGTTTGAATTTCAAAATTTAAAATTCAAATTATGCCCCTTCTCCCTCCTCTCCATGCCCTTTCCAAATACGCCCACAAATGTGCTGCTCAAATACGTAAATACTAACAGAAAACGTCTGAAAAGGTACTAAAATAGTAACAGTATCGGTGCTCTTAATTAATCTGTGAATATGTAAACTTACAGTATCTTTCACTGTACCCCTATTTTCTATGACCCGAGACAGCGAAATCGTTTCGACACCGGCCCGCCCCTTCCTCGCCTTGCCTCGCGAACATGGACATTTAGACACCGTCGATTTTCAAGCTTTACTCTGGACCTTTCTCTTTATACAATAAGGGATACGGGTCTCACTTCTAACGGAAAAGCATTTGAGTATCGGCGTGTATTTAAGGTATTTTCATCAACACCAACATGGCAGACACGTGACTACAATGCCATGCTGATTGCTACAGGTTTTGTGAGCTTCCGTGTCACAGGACACCTATAAAATATTCACGATATCAGATGCGTCACAATGGTAGGCATAAAGGGGTTACAACCCGCCCCCATCCCCCTAGCCAGAATAATCTTTAAACTGCAGAAAAAAAATCCGCTATTTTGGGAAATAAATTTTGTCACAACCAACGCAATAAAAAAAGCAACCACAAATACGTCGTACATCCCCTGCCTATGTGCGTCTATCCCAGTCCCCCACCCCCCACCCCCAACAGACAGCCCCGGCCAATTGGTTTTCTATCACAAATGTTTCTGTTACTACCCAATTGATATCCAATCAATCAGGAAAGTGTCAAGTTATGATTTTCATCAATAACACGATATATCTAGGAAACCATGGCCGACTTGTTTGGTCAAGCTTCGCTGATTCTGGTCCCTCCCCCCCCCCTGCCCCCTCCCCCCTCCTATGTTGTTACTCAAATCGAGACTTTACACACGAACAACAGAAATGCTCTTGGGGCACTTGATTCCATAAGATTTTCAAAATGTCTCCCGAAACTTTGAAAAATGAGGTCCCAGGTGAAAAAGAGGACCCATGTCGAAAATGAAGCTCATGTTAAAAATGAGGCCCCAGGTGAAAAATGTGGCCCCAAAACCAACTTAGTGACGATGAAGTACCCATGAGGAACTCAATGGAAAAATAAGGCAGTCAATGAGGTAGCTAAAACTATAGAATTATGCAGTGACAGATGAAGGAAAATTTCCTCAGCTGAATTCCATCTTGTGGATGGCACACACCCGAAAAAACACAATGAATGTACTTCGCAAATGACCTTGCTAAAATTCTAGGATGCGTAACACTGGGAAGCTCATGGTAGTACACGCACATACGAACAAAAGACCTAGGTGTCCAACGGTCTTTAACTTTGCCCTCACACCATTGTGAAAATGTATCTATATTAAGTGTAACACAATCTTTTTTTTTTAACATTGAAGGTTTGACTAATTTCATGCAATTTTCTAAGTGCAAAAATGTATGCATCAGCTGTAATATCTGACATCACATGTCGGCTAGCGTTTTCACATTCGACAGTTTACCACACAATAGCTTGTGAACTTGCCGGGTGCAGTTTATAAATATCGGTTATATTTTAATGATAATAATAAGAGACCCTTGTGACACATCGACCTGTGTGATATGCAAGCTCTCTGAAGAAATAAAATGTTTTCAGTTAAAACACAAATTGAATTTTGCCATGCAAAAGACTTCATAATGAAGTTAATGCATATATTGTAATACATCATTCCAGTTCTTTTCAGGCCCTTCTCCTCAAGCAGCTTCTACCGCGAAATGACCACAATTGCTTAACATAGCCCAAATTGTCTGCATCATATTAGGAGAAATTGAAACGACAATGAGCTCTGATAAAATACCCCCCCCCCCCCCCGCCCCCATCCCCAACCAAATCCCACCAACTGAGACCACTTCGCCAAATCACTGCTTTTGGATGCGCCCTCACTATAGGTGTAAACCTAAGCGCCACATGGTATGAAGCGGCAAGCCTTTCCAATGCAAAACCTGAAAAAAAGATGTTTTAACTAAATTTGTCCTGTAACTGTAGCCTGTCATTAGCATTTAGAAGTGTTCAATCTTCTCTAAACCTTGAAAATAGTAAGCAAATGCTTTAGAAGAATAGAATGCTTGGCATTCCTCGTACACGTTATGTTAATATAGTGACACCGCAATCGTGGTGCAAGTCACTGTGTTCCTTATACATGTTACGCTAACATGGGGATAATCGCACCACCGTCGTGGTGCAAATCACCGTGCTCCTGACACACAACTTGTCACCATACGGCTACTCGCACCGCAGTCGTCACGGACCGCATGGCAACACCTTCACTGCTGATAGATGAATAGGAGATGTCCCGCCCCCCGAAACCCCCCCCCCCCCCACCATCAGCAACTTTTTAATGGAGAACCCTTGTTTCCCACCCCCACAGCCTACCCATACAAAAATGTGACCAAGTGTCAATACACCGGTAACCAAGAATCGGAGAAAAAAAGCGCGTATTGTTATTTCCGAGGACTGAGGCTGGTCCTATCGGTCAAGTCACGGCTTGCCGTAATCGATCCAGCCCCTACCACCCAAGAATACAATGCACACAGGATACCGGAAGTACCGAATCCCGCGCTTTTAGAAAAGAAGTGAATTTCCATGACTCTCCCGACTTTTTGTGAATTTCGCATGAAATTCAGGTTTTTCCATGATTTTCCAGCCTTCCTATCACTTTCCAGGTTTTGCCATGACTTCCTAGGTTTTTCTATGACTTTCCAGTTTTATTTAGGACTTTGAGAACCATGATTACAAGACCACTGAACACCACAAAATAAAACATTTAACCCGAAGTATACCTTTCTCTGAAAGTTATTGCTAAATAACTGTAATAAACACGTACCTTTGTCTGTGCTGTCCTTACCGCTGCCCGTGTCAACTGCTGCTGTGGTCGTCATGGCTACTTAATCCTAATCAGAAGAAACAAATGAAAACAATCAGAATGACAAGCTCGGAACTGTTTTATTTTTATATCGATACTTGATATTAACGATTGTGATATTAACGATCATTGTGGTTTTTTATTCCAAAGCTAATCCTTCACGACATACAGCTGAAATCAAAGCCCTCTGCTTCATATCTTTGGTACCGCGATGATTCCCAGGGATCTGTTTATTATCGCGCTTTGTGGTCACTTTGTCGCCATTTTGAAGCAAATAGGCACAACATCATAAAGCACACGAGACGTGCACCTAGCGTGTACCGTCGCACCTCGCTCTGACCACAACGAGTACCACCCACGTACAGTCGTACTTGGCTACTATAACCCTGATTTCTTGACGGTTCTTCGATATTCCAAGCTTCGAAGTACTACAAGCTTTTCTGCCCTTTCTTTAACCCACCATATCTTAGTATTATTTTCAAGTGTATAAGTAACTTATGTAAACGGGGTCAGATTGTACATAGATTTCTTGGCACTTAGAGAAATGCTGCGCAATTAACCTGGCAAGTTACACAGTCAATAATAAATAGTCGATTTTTTTTCCTTTTCTGTGAGATGACAAGTTTTTTTATAGCCGCAGCAGCAGATGTCCACTAGCAAGTTATGTCAGGTCAGCCACGCACTTAGGTGTTCTTATACACCGAGTACAACACGCAACGCATCAAGGCGAGATCTGTCACAACTAGATCTGTGTATCTGCTCAGGGGCGGTTCCAGGGTTCTGCTCTGTGTGCAGGAACAGTGGCGGCGTGACCGTCCAGCTTGCCCTCACCCTATAAGGACTTTCTAAGCATCTTCCGTACTGTATTCTTTTTCTCAGAACACACGGATTAATGGGTATTGACAATGAACTCTAGATAATCTTCTCTTAATCCGCCTCTTTAGGCATAAAAGATTTCTTTTAATAGTCGTTATGCGAAGCCACTAAATTTAAGGAATACAACTTGAGAGATTCGAGAGATAGTCTGTTCTGCCGGGGACACCTTGATGCGGTAGCGGTTACAGGGGTGGAGTAGTTTCACATGGCTTCCTTCTGCGCAGCATCGGTTATCAGATTGTGCAGAAGTCGGCTTCACAGACGTTATCTGCTATGGGTGAGTTCTCTGTAAATGATCTCATGCAGTACTTGCTCTGCAGACCGATACATCTCACAGCTGATTTGTAGTCATTTTTAAGTATCCAGAGATACTGCCTTTACTGATCATATTAATATTATAGCTGAAATCTATCGCTCTTTTTATTACAATGTTGTGGATGTTTCAGATTCATCTTGTACGCGTCCCGCCCCTGGGGGCCATACCCCGTGACTTCACCGACCCATCCGACGTTCTAAGCCACGGGACACATCCCTGGTATATGTACTACAGTACCTTCTGGGGGGGGGGTAAATTTTTTATGCTGGAGCTCCATGAAACCTCTAGGTTTTTCAGCGCTACAGGGTGCCTTGAAGCATGAAAACTACAGGGTGTCCCACGCTGTGCAACGGTTTTGGCAATCACCTCGCAGAAAGCAGCTCCACCCTATAAATACGCGGTTTGGCAAAAACTAACCGCGCAATCTCCGCCCACGGTTTACAAAGCCATGATGTCGATTCTTCATTCTCTATCTTAGCCAATATTCCTCCATTTTTTATCAAAATAACTGTAAACACATTCTTAAAGTTATGCCTTTTTCTTATCTATTATATTTAAAAGGCTTTCCCAATTGTGCAAAAAAAAAAAAGGATAACAATAGCCGCCTTTACCACGGTGGGCCGCTATACCGTTCTGGAATGCCCTCGAGAAATGAGTCTCTCACTCGCTACTGCTTTAAATTTGAACAAACTGTCCAAACTGAACAACGACATGAATTTCTCAAACTATACAGATCACTCTTTGGTTATGAAACAACCACCCCTTTAAACGCCGTACTGTTGTCTCTTAAACAGAAAACATAAACACGACAGCACTTCTCATTCTCGTCTGCTAAGTGACTTTTTAATTTTTAAGTTTTTAATTTCTTCATTGACACAAAAAAAGAAAAAGAAAATCGGATAAATATGCTTTCCTGGCACATACAGTTCTGACTCAAATTATTCTCTAAAAATCTTAAAGCACCGATAGATTTAATTCTATGTAAGTTAACAAACTTCTGTGAATGGTATAACAGTACTATCCGAATGGCCTGAAAGCTACGCTGTCCGTTAAATCAATTATCGCCACTGAATGCCGTTCAAGTCAGTCGAATAACTCGAATCCATTACTCAGTATCATTTCTTTACCCTCGCCAGCGGCCCCATGGGTTATCTACTAAACAAAATCCTGATAATTTACTTACTCTTACCCAGTTATACAATGAAGTATTTCAAATATTTATCTAACCTTGAATGCTTAAATTCGTCTGCCAACATTTATTAAACTAAAAACATTACTGGCTTTCCTTTCTCGTCTGAAGTTTACCTGCGTAAATGCGTGCAAACATGTTGTCTGCTGAATTATACTACAGTTATAAAAACTGTATTTCTAAATCAGATCCAGTTTTAATCAGGTTGCTGATAAAACAGGCGGGGCTGCGAGCGACACCTAGCGCGTCTGTGAGCTTTCTGATCTGCCCAGTTTTAACGATGCGACTTCAGACAACTTAAGCTTTCCGACAAACACGGCCTCCTGCGTCTAGTTTGTTTGAGTGATAAAAAATAGACCAAAGTGCAGTACGGGCACAAACCACACAACTCCTGCCCGCCACCGATCTGCACACATTTTCCCTCTCGGCTCGGTCACATGACACCAGGAAGACGTAGTTAGAAGCAGACAGATTTGGTTCAGGAAGAAAAAAAAACAACCTTGACTTCTAATCCAAACGAATTTTAATTTGTTGCGAATAACAACATTTTCCATACATTACCTATTTGTTCCCGAATTACTTCGCATTTTAAGCACAAGGCCACAAACATCTATATCATCAAGCCCAACACTTTATTATCCCACACGAAGTCGGCTACGTCCAGGCAAAAATTGAAATTACACCGTGACTATATGTCTCTCTTAAATTCGTAAGACATGTTTTCACACAATTCTATCAAGGTTTCAACTGAACACAGGACATAATTTACCTTGAAAAATGAGAAGGTAAATATTTTTTGTCCGACCTCCATTTTGGAGGACAAAGAAGGGTCCTCTTCAATCGAATGACACCATACTTTTGGAAAAACGAAATCGCTAAATTGGGAAAGAATAATAAACTTAAGATACTATAAATGCCAATGATGTCAACGCTGCCCCAGGTTATTTAATGTGGGCTTATTGTGGACCGACCTAGACTTTGCCCCATTTTTGCAAGCTATACTGAAATTTTACGGGACCAATGTTTCGAACCTTTTTTCTTTCTTTACTGGTCCGCCATATTGTCTTTATTACTCCGCTGCTCATACTGGCCACAGAATCACCAAATTTCGCAAATATCGGTGCTTCATTTGCATGCGCTAGATACGATGTGCACCGCGGCATGCTTGTGTCACTTCTTACCTGGACATTTTAAATGCACCGAATTACACCTCTACGTTATTTTTTGCCCCAACGTAAAAATGGTGTCCAGTAAAGCAATGCCGGTTTTTTTTTCACAAATGTCATTTTTCAAAAACATCCCTCACAACCTACGTCTAATTTTACAGTCCCAAGGTATGTGCGATTTTTCTTCTGAAAGCTATTAACAATTTATTAGAAAATACGGGCAAAAATGTACCTTATTAGAGATTGATGAGGAGCCGCTTAGGTGAAGCATATACCGTCATCTGCCTAAGGGTACCAAAGATATACAATCACGATTTGACATAATCGTGTCACCAGGCCAGGAATGAAAAGAACTCTCTTCATCAATGTTCAAAAGTGGACGCTAAAGCACTTGTTTGTATTCACAGCACACTCATTTACACTTAAATAACCCGCCCCCCCCCCCCACCACCACCACCCCAGCCCCCATCCATCCCCCACTTTCTTGTTCCAAGTAGGAGAAATAAATAAGGATGAATTCTTCAGGTTTAAAGGTACGATGCACAAAAGGTCTTGGCTGCTTGTTATTATTTAAGCTGTTCAAACGCTGCGGATAATCTTTAGTCGAGGATGTCACGAATACACACGAGACAAGAGATGCTCCCACAAACTCAATTTTTAGGAATTTTCCGACGACCTGGAGTACATTTCCACAATGCTTGGACAGCGTCATTACGTAATAATACGCACTCGTTGCATTTACCGCCCCCACCCCCTCGCCGTCCCCTTAACAACTTCAATCGTAAGCAGGCGGTGATACGTACCCAAGTATTGCCTTTTATAAAATGGTCGCTCTTGTTCACGATTTTCTGTAGTTAATTCGTCATTGTCCTGGAAACAGAAAAAAACCAATACAACATGACAAGCTAGACGAATGTAGTTTTTCTATGAATACTGCATTTTTTTGGTGATTTTTTCCCCCGAATTCGGCTTATCCCGAATGGGTGGATAGATGACTGCGAGAGTAACATATGTAAGGCACCTTGGTGATTAACCGAGTAACATTCAGCGAATATCAAAACGCTATGAGTCGTGCTACGTTGAAGAGTCGCCTACGACAGTAACGCGAAGTAACTGAGACTGCGCAGCACCAACACACCATTTCAGCGAATATCAAAACCGTCGGCGGGGTAAAACAGCCAGATGACCGGGACAGAATGCGTCGTGTGACTATAGTTCATTTTTCATTTCTATTTCTGTCTAAAGTGTTCTTACTTCTTCAAACAAACCTTTATACTGTAATTTCGGTTGCATAAGTCGATTCGTCTACAAGTCAATGTTGCTTTAAGAGTGGCAAAAGAAAAAAAAAACATAGTGTATAAGTAGAATTTTGTATAAATCTAATTCTAAGGCAATGTTATTCCGGTGACACCCCAACAACCATTTTCGCGTGTGTGTGTGTGTTTTTTTTTTTTTTTTTTTCTTTTTCTTTTTCTTCGCTTTCACAGATTTCCTAAGATCTTTTATCGTCTCTTCAACGCAAGCGAAAATCCCTAATATTTATGCAGGAAGTCTTGGTCCACAGAGGACGGCACCGGCACCACTCATGTTTAGTATTAAACGTGGCCCGTCTGCTGCTGGAGTAATCGTACCCATTCCGCCCTTTGTGAAACACTAACGGAGCAGCAGAATAAGGAAAGGGATTAAGCAGCTCCGGATTTCTCGATGTAATTGTGAAATTGCGAATTCAGGAACAAACTTTTTGATGTGCTTCGGGCTAGCAGCCTTGCCCATTTCGAGAATTCAGAAACAGAATTTTTGATATGCTTCGGGCTAGCAGCCTTGCCCACTTCGAGAATTCAGGAACTGAATTTTTGATGTGCTTCGGGCTAGCAGCCTTGCACATTTCGAGAATTCAGGAACAGAATTTTTGATGTCCATCGGGCTAGCAGTCTTTCCCATTTCGAGAATTCAGAAACAGAATTTTTGATGTGCTTCGGACTAGCAACCTTGCCCACTTCGTGAATTCAGGAACAGACTTGTTAATGTGCTTCGGACTAGCAGCCTTGCCCATTTGGAGGATTCAGGAACAGACTTTTTAATGTGCTTCCGGTTAGCAGCCTTGCCAATTTCGAAAATAGTGCACTAGGCTTGTTTACTCAGGAGACTGGCGTTTTACTTTCTGACCATTCATATTACAGCTTTCTGAAAAAACACAGTTTCTGAAAGAATACCAGTGTATAAATCGAACCACTGTATAAGCCGAGAAAGGCGAAATAAAAAGTAAAATCAATGTGTAAGTACGCATCCGAAATTACGCTAGTTAAAAGACGGACTCTTAAAACACTCACGGCTATGTCTGTCTCACATGACCATTAGAATTAGAAAGAGCTGACCCCCCCCCCTCCTCGCCACCCCACATTAAAAATCATTCTCCGATATACGACCCCAAAAAATTCACCAGAATATTTCAAGATTGGCAGCTGGTACGCTAGCATGTGGGGAAAAAGGCACTTGCGGAAAAAGTTATAAACTTCTTAACACCTGGCACAATTAGGTATTAGTGTTAAGATGTTATGCAATTGAACCCTCAAATAGTGATATTCAGGTTAAGCTCGCTTTCAATTACGAACAGCCGTGTATTGTGTTACAATCTTCACAGCTCAATGTGAAGTAAGCCCCGCACTAAGTCTGCGTCATGTTTCTTTTTCACACCGATAATTACAGACTTAGAAAATTACAACTGTCATCAATTTCTCAGTCACTTCAAAGCCTGGAAAAGAAAACTTGAGATGCTTTATTATTTCAAACTTGAGATGCTTTATTATTTCAAACTTGAGATGCTTTATTATTTCAAGATTTTACACAGGCAAAATCAAAAGGTTAAAAAAAAATAATTACATGTATATGTTTAAGTTTGGCTTATCGTAATTTCTTTAACTACGATACTTACTCAGAAACTTGATGTGGACTTTGAACACGTGACCGGGCGGAGCTTTTCGGGATAACGCCAACCTGAAGTTCTGAACATTATCACTCTCTTTCGCCACTGCAGAATTCATACACTGTCCATTAGCCTAACAAGAGAAAGGTTTAATTTTTCAGGTTGCACGTATTGAGTTCTTCTGCTTTTAGGAACAAAACATTGTGTTAACTTAACCCGACTGTGAAAATTCTAACAAAAAATATCCAGTTTATCAGCTAAAAGCGTTTTTTTTTTCTATCCAAATATATCCACATACCGTTACTTCTGTGACATGAATAAATATACATTTATATATCTAATGTATATACGTAATGCACATTCGTAAAACGGCGATCACATTCTACACACACTTGCCCTTCACATGCTTGCAGTTTCCAGTCACATCTGACCGTTTTTGTGAAGAGTTTACAATATCATAATATCCCAAGCGGTGTAATTATAGCACAGAAAGTATAGAAAAGAAAAATTAATCTGAGGGAAAAGGGGTTGTTGTGCATACACATACTTGAGTCTTTTTATGGAAAGAAATAAAGCGTGAAGGCGGGCATACTTGTGACAGCAGGGGGTTTCACAAAAAATATGACGAATATTTAAACGTACTTTGTATATGTAACAACTTGTACACCTGTTACACGCGGGTGGTAAGAAACTTGCGTATACAGTACAGGCTCGTCAAGCCGTCCACAAATAATGCGTTTTATCGCTGTGTTCGTACCATGTGCCCGGTCTAATTTCTGGAAATTATTTTTTATTTTTTTTTTTTTTTGTAAACTGATTTAATATAGGTTAATGCGTGCCATTTTTTGCATTTACCACGTGGTACTTATCAACAAGGGCCAGAAAGTAGCCGAAACCACTTATTAATAATAAGACTAAGATAAGACTTTTAATTATTTTATTACATAAGGAAGATGTTTCCAGGATCTAGCAGCACAGGCGACCCATTTCTTTGTTTGGACTTCACTTACGGAAACCTAGAAGATTAGATAAACAACACCACCTCTCCATGGAACAAACACAAAGATCTGCATTGTGCGACCACACAACGATTGGCACAGCAACTAGCCAACGCCATGTCTACCTTCCTTCGTTTGCTGTGCCCCCCCCCCCCCCCGCCCCCGCACACACACACGATCTCGGTGTCTATGACACAACCGAGACACGGGAAACCGGTTTGTATGGACGTCCTGCGAAAAATGTACACTATTTTAAAAGCATATTGCAAAATATAAGCCCGTTTTCTACTACAAGGCATACAACTCTGTATAAGTGTAATAATTGTGGGAGAAAATGTCAACAATTTCTCGTGACGAAACAACTCACTGCGCACTAATCGTTGATGATTTTGCGACACCCATACGTCACAGTTTGCTCTACACTGTCGATTCGTAATGCCTCAGATTCACGGGCGTTTCAATCACAGTTCCTAATGCAAAGCGCTGTCTCAGCAACTCAGTTGCTATGGTGACAGTTGCCAATGTTTACAGGGCATAAAGTTCACAGGGTCCCGGGGACCCCTGATAATCGGCTCGGGACCCCTGGAATTTGACCTTGGGGTCCCGCGGGACCCCAGAAGAAAGACGGTGTTCTCTTGCAACTCTTCAGTATCACCGCTAAGATCGAAAATGATTGACTTTTTCACTGTTTAATGTAGCATCATTCAGTGTTTCTTTTTTGTTGTTTAGAAGTAGTTTTGTGATTTGCATGATATCACTAATCGCGTTTATTTTTTTGTTGCAATAAAATTGATTTTATAGAATTTTTATAGAATTCAACTTTTTTGTATTGCCCGAAAATGTCGGGACCCCACCCGTTTACCTAGGGACCCCTGGTTTCAGAGTTCCCGCGGGACCCCGAGCTGAAAAGTAAACTTTTTGCCCTGGTTTACTCAACATTTTTCTGTAATACCCCAACTGTTCCGACTCGAATAAAATCACAGAATTGCATGACAATACTAAATGGTTACAGAGATTTCGGAATGAGGCCATGCACGTTTCACTGATCGATTTCACTCCTCCTTGCGCTGAAGGCGTGCCGTCGCTGCCTACGGCAGTATTAGTCCCGGAAATCCACTCTTTGCTATGTAAGTGCGAAATACACTACTTTTTGCCACACCAAATAACTTCGGAATCGAGAAAATTCTGGGCATTTTCTTTCCTTGTATATTATATTTCCAATTCCACAGAAATGTAAACATTAACCCTCAGACAAATTGTTCATCCCCACAAATAAGTAAACTAGCTTCAGAATGTCTTCAACTTAAATGCGGTCACGGGGTGCTTCAACAATGAATACTACCCCCCCCCCCCCCCACCCTCACACGATGTTATAACAACGTGTCCATTGCTTTACAAAGCAAAACAATTAGCATAGTGATAGGTAAACAAAAATGTCCCGGGCCGTTTTGACCGGCCTATATCTAGTCAATGTTCTTTCACAAATTTCGAAAATTTAGTTTTTAATGCATGATAAAAGTGCTCATGCATCACACGGACTATCCGACTGACAGCCTTGGGGATATTATTTGGTAAAGACATGCGCTTTATGCCTGCTTCTCCTAAAATGCAGCTGCTTTGACGGAAAACTGTAAAATGCCATCATTCTGCAAATACCTGGTGGACAGGTAGAAAAAAGTACTGGTATTCGAAAAAAAAAGTACTGGTACTCAAAAAAAAAACTTAAAAGCAATTCCATCAAAACTGTGAAAGATAGTTTTTTATCTACTTCCAAAAAAAAACTATCTGCATAATTCTGATGCGCCCGCAACCATTAGGCGCGCCATGGCCCAAGGGTACGCTAAATGGTTTCGGCCCTTGGTCATTTCGGCACTGCTACTTCGGCTCCTCGCGAAAGACGATTCAACACTTTTTTGGGACACTTCGGCACTTCGTGAAAGACATGTCGGCCCTGCCTATTTAGCACCGTTTAAATCAATGTGCATCGTAAAAAAAATCATCACTCAAACATTTAGTTTTCATACGATGAAGAAAATGAGCTGTGTTTGTCAAACTTTATTGCCAATTTCAATCTCATTGGTATATTTATTACTAAAATATTAGTAAACATGTAAACGGGAACCTGCCCCTTCCCGGTCATCTGCGCCCCCCCCCCCCCACCCCCTCCCCCATACTGTGCATACCCGGTACACTGTCCCCTTTATTTTTCGCATATCCGTTAATCGAATCAATCTGAATATGCCTGACCACAATTCCCTAAGCGACAGTTTGCTACCCATGGCGTGATCTCTCTTTCTATTGCAATCACGACTATTACATCTGGTGCGTTTTGAACTTCAGTCCAGCCTGTATTAAAGAACAGATACTCCGGAGTCGTACATATTCTTGTTATCAAGCACGCAAACAGAACGATATTCCATTAATGTTATCTAGTATAAAAATGCCATAATACCAGCGGCGTAGATCTCTTGTAAAAAAACCCTAATAAAGATGCAATGTGCGACTATGAGATAAACTGGGGTGTTTCACGTCCACAAATATGAGTAAAATGTCCCAGAAAAGGTATCAACAAACACATGGTTAACCCGTCTCTCTCCCCGCACAAAAAAATTGTATTTCTGCTATTCTGTTATTCAGACGAATTGTTGCACTTTTTAGTTAAGGGGAATTGTTGTCAGACCAAGTGTCGCTTTTCTGGGACACTTGTCACACTGCTGCACAAACACGGCCATTCATTTACACCCAACCGGCGTAGCCACTGATGACGTTTACAGATACAGTTTTTTTACAGTGAGTGTTTTAATGCCTCGAAATAAACCGGCGCGTCTCTCGCAGTAATCATGGCAAAACATGATACCTGACCTCATTACCGATTTCATCATCTACTTTGTACAAACAACCGCGAAACCACTTGCACACGTTTAATGTCTGTATTAATGACTCTCCAGTGCGCTTCAGAACTGCTTCGATTAGCGCACGAGTTTAGCGAAGCATTAAGTCCCAATTTTCTCCGACTTTCTGATCACGCAGACCCTGCTATTTCATTATCGTTGTGTGCTGTTGAGCCAATTAAAAGCTTTCAAAGCGAACGATGCAATAAAGTAGGACAGGCCCTTGTTTAACAATCCTCAAGATAATTTTGAATTCATTTTTAAAGAGACAAATTGCTTTCCCAGTAGCACACACATGCATGAGATTTTTTCTTGTAATTACATTTGCTTCTTTGATCTTGTTATTCCTACAATTTTTGATGAATCAGCAACAAAAGAACGATAGCAGAAAGGCAGAGAACTACCAGTAAAACTAGAGCGGCCAGTGCACACAAAACATAGGAGTGCAGGATTATACTATACACTTTCAACTAAAAGTAAAATAACGCATATAATCATAGTCACTGAATAACACAACTGAGGCAAAACCCAAGGAGGAATAGGATTTGGCGAATCAATGACAACACGTCTGACAACAATTCGCCTGGTGACAACAATTCGCCTGGTGACAACAATTCGCCTGGTGACAACAATTCGCCTGGCGACAACAATTCGCCTGGTGACAACAATTCGCCTGGTGACAACACCATTGGCGATGATTTGCCGGAATATCAATAAACACTATATTATTATTTATATCTGGTTTATGTTATAATATATCTAGTTTCTTATTTGCTTCAGAATTCTTATTTTAAATAATTTCTTGTTAATGCCTTATAAAGGAGTGGAAGAGACTGTTTTCGTTTCGTTAGAAAAAGTTCGGAATTTTTTTTATTGTGCTGAACTTGTGAGTAAAACTTTTGGCTTTCCTCGGTCGCTTATGATTATCTCCATTTCAAAATTGTTTTGCATGTAGTTAAGCTAATCCTAACCAAATCTGCAGTATAAACACAGTAAAACAAAAGATTTCAGAGCCTTAGCTATAAAATACATGATATTATTGTGTACAGTGTTGCCACGGAGTCATCAAGAAAAAAGCATAAAAAAGGATAAATTTAGGGGAAATATGTTGGAAAAAATGATAATTCACATTTTGCTGCAAATTTTGAAATTTTAAAAATATATTCCAAAAGTAATCAAAATATGCAATAACATAAAGGACCATCCACAAATTACATATGCACCGGGCAAGTGGTTGGGGAGAGGGGTGATGGTAGTTGGGTGCAAGCTTTAAAGTCAAATTTCATGATGACGTCACAATTCAGGGCAAAAAATAGGGATGTCCGAAATTCAAAACAAATGTGCGTACCTACTTTTATCGATGATCCCTAAGGACATGCAACTCAAAATTATAGATTAAAGTTATTCCAAATCATTCATGAAATACGAACTACTTAACATCACTTAGAATAATAGATATTTTAATATGTGATAATATATTGATTACGTTTACGAAATACGTTTCAATTCCATGAAAAACTACCCTTTTTCTACAGATATATTGATTTTAACAATAGACGCTGCAAAAAAGTTGGAGATTACATATACATACAGTGTTAGAGCGGTTAATATTATGTCATGATCACGGGTAATGACTAGGGTGAGAAAAAATTCTAGCAGAAAAAAAATCATCTAACTAATTAGGAAAAAAAGATTTTGAACGAAAAAAATGAAAAAAAGTATCAAAATAAAAAAGGATGAAAAGCGAAAAAAAATACGAAAAAGGATGAAAATGTAAAAAAGCATAAAAGTATTTAAGGGTAAAAAAGGATAATCCTTTAAAAAGGATGATGTGGCAACACTGTATGTACTACCAAAGTGACAGATTCCATTAGTGTAAAAAGATGAACATGCAAGCTTGGTGTGTGCGGGGGATGGGGAGGGAGGGCCAGCGGATTATAGAAGTCTTACATATACAGGTAAAACATAAAGAAATGACAGCGAAAGATGAACAAGCAGAAGAACAAACTTTTATTTGCTCAAAACTTGTTGTCATTTTCACTATTTAATCTGGGAAACAATTTGCCCAATAATTAATGAAAATGTAAAAATGCTATATAATATATAGATAATATATAGATAATATATAGATAATAATATAAGTCTGTCATTTCTTTTGTACATCCTTAGACACTGAAATCGAACCCCATTTAAAACACAGTACATATCAGTGGTGCGACTGGTTTCGAGATGGCAGTTAATTTAATGTCACGCTCGAAAAAAAATCGACCTAGTTTATTAACACAAAAGGATGTTGCCTGATGCATGGGATGAGAATGTCTAAATTCTCCTAAGTCTGAGCAACATCGCGGAATTTATTAGTCCCAACGACCCTTCCTATCTTCCCAGAGCATAAGAAGACCGCAAGAGTCATCTAGGGCTTAGTCCTAGATGACTCTTGCGGTCTTCCTATGACAGCAAGAGTCATAGCTCGTACAATAGGAAATGTCATTGATGTCAATTTTTCAAATCTCGGCAGACGACTGGGACCAACCGTGTTATTTTAGAAAGGGTGCATCACATGAATGGCCCAATTATAAATTATGGCGCACGTTTTATGGTCAGATAACAATTTTTTACTGAAAAAAAATATCTGTTTTCTTGAGATTAGGATATCGAATCCCTCATTATTGCCCACAACAACAGTGAATCCACAGTTGCAAAACCGCGCTTCACCCTAGTTTTGGAGTTTCGCTGAGGTCGGAAATAATGCGTCAGGGTACTTCTCAGTGTGCTTTAAAAAAAAGCTTGCCAGTTCGAGCCTCGGTGTCCCTGAACGTGCGCCGAAAGATCCAGAGCCTCGAAAATTGAGATCAATGGCCATTCTTTTGCAGGAACTGTGACCCTTTCTGTCCTAGGAAGATAAGAAAGGGTCCGCTGGGACTATCTAGGACTATGAATTTATCTTTTAAAAACTACTAATACTATGTTAACGGACGGTCATAATCGTAAGTTACTCCTGGAAAAAAATCGATAACCTTCGTCATAGCTCATGCTGGAGCGATATTCTGCTCTGTCCTTATTTTTAAAAATAAGGATAAAAAAGCTGTTCTGCTCTATCCTCAAACTTAACAAAGTCTTTTAAAAATAAGGATAAAAATTAAGGGTGAACCATCTAATCTCAAGAATAAGGACGTCCTTAAATATAAGGACAGAGCACAATGCCACTCCTAGCCTCCAATGAGTTTAGCTTTCTTTTTTTTTTTCAAAAGAAAACTGAGTTATTCTAAAGGAAAACTTTAAAAATGACTGTGATCTCGCGCCCATGCGAAAGGAGGTGCCATGGTAGCTTTACGGTCAACACTTAATTGTGCAGCAATGTCAACACAATCAGTTTTTACCAAAATAAAGATTGTTAATTGTTAATTTTTTTTCGTTATTTTACCGTAACCTAACTTACTTGCAAAATAAAAAAAATTACCACTTCTCAACCCTTTCACATTTTCTTCTTGCTTCACTGATTCACAACATCCGGTGCATCTGTACTTTCGCTTGATCAAACTCCATCCATGCAATACACATCAAGTCCCACCCACTACGTTGTTATAAAATACCTGACCTCTGAAATTCTACGTATTCTGACGCATAAATAAAAACGCAAAGGCTTTATATTAGTTTTTATCCTGTTCATTTTGGCTTATGGAATTGAAACAAGCGTCAAATGTTTAGCACTATTAGAATAGATTCTATTGCTTTTTCCACACCAATACACTTAATCGATTGCGAAAAATTGACACCTTGGCGTCTAACACATATTGTAAAATGGCGCGTTAGTTAATGAAATCAAACATTTTAACACCACGTGCAAGGAAAACTAAAGAAAAATCGAAAAGTTTGCAAAAAAATAAAAAAGTCTAAAAACCAAAATGTCACGACTTACCGGAAATGAGAAGTGGCAAGCGATCGTATGTTAGAGCCTGGCCTGTCACAATCAGAAATCGCTAGAAGAGTAGGGTAGAAACGTGAGTTCTAGAACAATCAATTATCGTGACGTCATAAATCATGTGATCAATTAAGCCAATTAAGTCAATTAGGCAAATTAAGCCCCGACATTTTATGTCTATCACCTGTCAATCATCGTGACATCAGCCCCCCCCCCCCCCTTAAATCTATTTTTAGACTGGGGAAATTTTACAACATCTATTTTTAGTGACTGTAAAAAAATAGATAATTTTCGTAATGGTTGCCCGATTTTAATCAAAATCCAGTTTGATCCAGTTTTATGTCTAGTTTTTAATAAAGTGATCACAGGCTATTTTCATATCTATCTATAAGCATAATTTTTTGTGGAGGAGAAGCACACCATTCAAAGATGTGTTCGAATGGCAAGCCCATTCAAAGACGTGTTGGAATATGCAGCCCATTCAAAGGCGTGTTTGAATTATCTTTGACACATATTGTTGTTGTTGTTGTTTAACAACAACACAATGGTTCATATGTTTTAACAAAGCTTCTTGGCTGTTGTATAACTCACCACATTCTGTACAAGCATGTGCATTCTTTTCAGCCATGTTGACACCTTGACTTTCCACAGAAGATTCACCCAAACTTTCCGCGAAAGGCGTTTTCATATCGTTTTCCATATCCATCTCCAATTCTCCATTCACTTCTGAAGCGTGTGTATCCTTTAAGTGTCTTTTAAGACTTTGAGGCAAATTGTAAGATTTCGAACAAATGCTGAATTGATACTTCCTTTCGGTTCAACATACACTTTTCAAAGGATGAAAAAGACTTTGAACAAACTTTATATACAATGAGAACAACATGTTGCTGTCATCATTGTTGACAACAACTTGTTGAACAACAACATGTTGAACAACTTGTTGAACAGCATGTTGAACAACAGCATGTTGAACAACAACTTGTTGAACAACTTGTTGAACATGCTGAACAACATGTTGAACAATACCATGACGTAATATGTTCTAAAGATAATTCGAACACATTTTTGAATAGGCTTGGCATTCGAACACATCTTAGAATAGTGTCCTCTTCCCAAAAAATTATGCTTATAGCCAAATATGCAAATAGCCTGTAATTAATTAATGTAAAAACTAGACATAAAACTGGATTAAACGGTAAAACTTTTATTGAAATCGGTTAAACATGACGAAAATTATCTACTCTTTTGGTTTTTAAAAAGTTAAAATTTTAGGATGAAAAAATTAAGCTTATATAAACATGTACAAATAGCCTATGACCACTCTATGTAAAAACTAGACATAGAACTGGATCAAATGGTAAAATTTTGATTAAAATCGGTTAAACATGACGAAAGTTATCTACTTTTTTTTTTTTAAGTTTAAATTTTGGGATGTAAAAATTATGCTTCTAGGCGCATATGCAAATACCCTGTGACCACTATATGTAAAAACTAATCATGAAACTGGATCAAACGGTAAAATTTTGTCTAAAATCGATTAAACATGACGAAAGTTATTTACTTTTTCCAAAAAAAATTCCTAAAAATAGATGTTGTAAAATTTCTTCAGTCTAAAAAGTAGATGTAAGAGGGGCTGTCGTCATGATGATTGACAGATGATAGACAGAAAGTATTAGTCAGTGGGGTTCAGGTCACGTAATTGATGACGTCACGATGATTGACATATGATAGACAGAAAGTGGGCAGGCTTTATTGGCTCAATTGACTTAATTGGCTTAATTGATCACGTGATTCATGACGTCACGATGATTGATTGTTCCAGAACTGTCGTCTCTGCCCTACTCAGAAGGTTTAGAGTTTCCCTTATCAACCAAATGCAGACTGCAACAGCGTCACCTGCAGACTGGCTCTGTACAGGACCGTCCATGACCTGGTCAACCAAGAGTTACGACCCCAGCCCAAGATTGATCTATGCGAACGGCGCATCTTCGAGATCGCTTTCGAACTGCAACGGCCACCGTGAATGCGACTCCAGGGAGACACAACAACTGCATCAGTCGACAGACAGTGTTAAATCGATTGCGCGATCACGGTATACGAGCTCGTAAAGTATATACTGGACCAGTTTTAAATGAACGTCGACTGCGTATTAAAAGGAACTGGACGGCCGGTCATTCTAGAAACCGATACCCGAGAGCATTTTGGAGAAAAGTCCTGTTCTCTGATGAATCCCGATTTCAACTGTTTCGACATAGTGGTCGTAATAGATTGTACCGGCGAGAGGGAGAGCGATTTGCGAGACCTTGTGTTCGCGAGGTGGATAGATTTGGCGAAGGAAACGTTATGGTATGGGACGCTATCAGATTTGGCTGGAGCTCACCTTTGCTAATTATTGAAGGCAATTTAATCGACAGACGTCACGCCGACATTATCCTAGAAGGCCAGATTATACGTACTGCACGATCGACCGGCAATCCATATCCATGCAGGACAATGCGCGTCCGAAGAAATGTGCATGAATCTGCTTCGATATAACAATGTGCAGACTCTAGAGTGCCCTCCATATTCATCCGACATGAATTCAATAGAGCATCTGTGGAATACGCTTGGCCGAAGAGTTCCATGTCGAAGTCAGACAAGATCTCATAGAGGAATGGCATAGGATACCACAACGGAGTATAAATAGACTCATGACGCCTATGTCGCGGCGTGTTAATGCGTTGGCTGAGGCTCGAGGAGGGCACACGAGATACTGAATCTTGAAAACCACGATATCATAAAAAACTTTTGATAATTAAGAATATCTTAAGACGTTCGATATAAGTGAATTTTTGGCATCGGTGAAAGACCAGTAACGAAATACCATGTCAAAATTTGGAAAAGGCATGTTAAATACTTTTTCAAATACAACAAGTTTCATTTGCCCTTGCGTTTTTACTTTGCGTCAGTATATATATATATATATATATATATATATATATATATATATATATATATATATATATATATATATATATATATATATATATATATATATATATATATATATATATATATATATATATATATATATATATATATATATATAAACAAAGAGCGAATGGTTATCTTGATAAGTAGTCTCTCGCCTGATAAGTACTATTTTTGCCGAATTTCTAGTGGATGTGTGGAGTAAAAAGGTGTTAAACACAACAGACCGAACCTGTGTAGAGGTTAGCTGTTGTATAACAGCGCCGCCCACTGCGACTCTGGCAGCACTTGGGTAATGCAAGTCGATACTCACAATATATCATTTTCTAGTCTTAAAATACTGTGAAACGAGACCAACCAACAGAATTTTGGTGTTACTTTCCAAATCGATATTCTAAACCACTGCAAGAAAAGCTGAGACAAAAAGAAATTCGGAAATCGACCAGGTGATTTCTGTATATATATATATGGCATGAAGCCTTGTTCCACTTTGGTCGTGCTTCCAGTTTTTCATAGCCTTTCATCTCTGTCAGAATTGGTTTCTCATATACAGAACATTTCCCTAGCATCCTCTTATATACACATCTTTTCTGACGAACTCCCCTGGAAGGCACAGTACCACATTCGACGTCATCAATTGTGGGTGGTATTGTGTCAGAGGTTCGAGAAATGATGGGCTGTTCATCATATCGGTTGGTAAAAGTCGGCTGTTAATGACGTTGGACGTTTTACACATTATACAATTATTATGTAGTTAGGAGCGTGATTTGCATTTTGATCACCAAAGAAGCAGAATGTTACACAAGGCGAAGTCAACCCGTTGTATTTGTAAGATCTACAAAAGCTTGGATTAATGAATACCTGCTACGTTCTCAATCACCCAGCACTTCCCTGATGTGAGGTGCACTAGTTTTCGGCCTGGCCATGACAGTACTTACGAACGCCATTAGAAAATATACTCTGTCCCGTTTATGTGCTGCATGCAAAGCTTCGAGCCTGTAAACCTGTTGTTTGTATATTTAAATTTTCTTATTTGAAAACTCAAAGCGAAGTTTAAAAAGAGTTTTGGAATTCCTAATGATTCGAAAACACTCTAACATGTCGAATGCTGAGCCAAACCAGGCATTTGTCACCTAAAATGAATCTTTAAGGATATATTTAACGCCAGCTAATAGTTTCTAGCACTTTATTGATGCAATACTTCACTTTATATTCATTTTGCAATAAAAATATGGGTAGCCGGACCAAGTAAAAGTTACTTTTGTTAACTATGTGATACTCAGATTTGAATAATACCTCTCGACTAGACAGAGAGGGCCTTTTACTTACAAATACAACAAATTAAAATTTGAACGGGTTCCCCTGTTACTATCCTCGTATTTTCTTGGACAGGATTACAGAATTTTTCTCGAACTGCTCACAGTCGCTGTTATATAAACAGATGACCTCTGAAAAATATCTCTGTTATGTTCAAGCACAAAGACTATAGATAGTTTAAAAGTACTTCCTGTCCTTTATTAGTACTATGTCTATGGAATCTCCAGTGGATTTACCGATTAAAAAGATGTGATAACAGATCGAACGCACGCAGAGGTTAGCTTTTGAACAACAACGCAGGGAAGTAAGGTTTCTGGTTCAATTGCTTGCTGTTTTACAGTCAACCTCTGCGGCGGTTCGGTAAACAGATTCTTACAGAGGTCAGTTTTTATATAACAACGGTTAAATTGTTATTTACACATTAAAAGGCGCTGCTAGATTGAATTTCGCATTTCTTTTCTTGCAGCGAATAAGTTTTCGTAAAATTAGGGTTTCGTTATGCATTTTTTGGATAATGTCATTCTCGTGGAGCGTTAACTGAATTAAATTCTGCTACACGCGCATCTTCCACAAAGAAAAGAATATGTTTGCAATGCGTTGTCAACCAACTGACCAATCAGTGGTTGATCGAAGCGTAACCAAATTATCGGACACCAATTGATGGGGAGGTGGGTGGGTATAACTCGAGTGATGGCGTCTACGCCTACAAGACATTTTACTAGTAAAAATAAGTATTAAGAAATTAAATGCTTCAGTTTAAAACAATATTTTGTAGTCTATGAAGATTTAGCTGTGAGAGACTAGAAATGGCCGTGGGAATTGAACACCGAATGCATACGAACTGGTTGACATGCCCTGTACAAGACATTGTGCCGGAAAGGCAGACATAAAAATTGAATTCATATTATCTTTTAATTCAGCGGGGTCTCACCGCGAACTGCCCATTCCACAACAAATAACAATGTTAAGTGAGGTTTAACTACGTAGTGCCCATTATTAACAAACAACGCGAAGCTAGAACAGACATACATACAGTCTGATATGAGCTGATATCCTCCCCTATTTTTCCAAAAGAGAGTTACACATAACTAACTAGCCGACATCGGCATCACCACATGTGCCGATCCGTCATAGTGGCGTGTTATAACATGTCCAAAAATGCACTGTCTAAATCCCCGACCATGGTACAAGACGCCAGTGTGCCGAGATGCCACAGCATCAATCAGGTGCGGGCAGAGTTACATGCCATTGGTGTAGAGTCGACCGGTGCCCCCAACACAGAGTCTACTTAGCGACCTTCTTCTTGTAAGCCTTCTTTTCGCCAGACATCCGTCGCCGTAATAACGCACACATTGACACACTATTAGCAATATGCAAGGAGTGCGCCACATGTCTAACCTGATGAGCTTTAATTGACATTTGCTTTTGAATTACATCTTCAGGTTCTTTAATTGTATCATCATATGCTAACAATATGGTTTTCTTGATATAATTAGATATAGACGCTTTGGAAAGATCTACCGTGATGTCACGCATTAAAGATGTAAAAAGACGACACTGTTACGTGCTACGATAGGCACTCGATCGTTTACTATACGCGCGTAGAAGGGAAACAAGGCATTACGCCACAGTGTCGACACAATGTCGACACACGTGAATCCACATCCGGTAAGGATGGTATCATAATTTGTCAAATGTACCCAAGCCCTTGGTCGCAATGTGCGTCTTGATCGAAAAAGAACGGCAATGGTTTTAAGACAACCGCCTTCCATGAACCATTAATTTGACTTATGGAGTTTTGCGAGACGTGTACTTCCCCGCGCCGTTTGCCCGACGTCAAGGCAACGAGGAAAACACATTCCAGAATAAGTAACTTGTTTGAAACAATAGAGTGATGGAAAAGTAAAGACGTGAGATATTTTAAACCAGAAACAAATCTCTATGCATTACTGACCTGTCGCAGAGTGGGTGCTTCAGTTGAAAGGACCAGAGCAAATCCGACAATACAACAATGATAAAACCATTGTCTCGAGCACGGAAGAAAACTTGCTTAGTGAATCCTGACAATATCGGTGAACGCGTGCCGCCCTGCTTGTTTGCTTGAACAAACAAGAGACCACTGTCTGATTGTCCACCCGAAACTGAACACGCGACCTTTGAGAAACGTAGAGGATAGTCGACAAGCAACCAATACTACCTTCCTTTCCAACACGTTGAAACGCAATGCGCGGTCGTGCGCAGAACACTGCCCCTTCCAAGTGTTCTCTCGGAAAAAGAAACCCCAGTCGTTCCAAGACGCATTTGATGGAGAAACGAGTTCTTCGTAAGAACTTAAAGTATCTGTGCGAGATCGATGCGCGATGTCGACCGGATATTTAGAGTAAGTGTTACCTGTGCTCCGAAGGAGCTTTCTATGTCCACCTTGGCTTTTCGACCTACGGAGTAGACTCCAGTCGCTTGTTAGTCGCTGGTATATACGACAAGGAAGACTGCCACTGCCTTGGCCTGTTGTGCTGCCGGATCAAAGAATACACATAAGAGTGACTTATAAGTTCACTTTAGCTGCCTCGATTGTTTGCTTCATCAGGTTCGGAAAAAGTTATGATTGACTGTCTATTGGTGCAAATCGACGTCTACGAGCGCCTTCTGCACTGATATTTGAATGCGGAAATGTTTGGTCACGCCGAAGCACCACCAAACAAGCTAGCAGGTAAGCATGCAGCTCAAACAGATCAGAAGACACTACCACCATGGAATTCAAAACGGGATCAAACAATACATTGTGTACGTTTCCAAAAATTTGCGCATAGTTTCGAAGGTTGCATCTAGAAACGAAAATGTGATCAGACGGGTGATCACTTTTCGAACGCCCACGACCCCTAGCCCGCACACGAGCCGGCTCCCTCAGCTTCAAGAAAGATTGAATTCTCCAGGTGCACCCGGCGATTCTCCAAAGTAAAAAGCTGTATACCCCAGAGTGGTAGACATGCTGTGCCGTTTGTATGCGGATCATCGGCCTGCTTGCTGTAAACTCAGGAGTCCGGGATCGACTGTAGGTATACAACAGAATGAAGGCCACTCTACTATTGTCGCCATAAAACCCCATAAAATATAACACGACCTCACTTTAAATTGCATAAAACATTCAAAAGTGTGATATAAGGTCGATACGGCAACTTTAACACGTAATGGAGACATTGCGCGAGTGATCCATGACATTCTGGACTCGACACTGCGTCGATACTCGTCACTGCAGCGGGTGACATGTGATCGAGTTGCTGCACACCCGACCCATCGCATTAACCCCCCATCACTGTCACGAGAATAACCCTTGGCGGCAACGACCAGTCCCAGCTACAAGTCGCCACAGTCACGACACGATAGGTGCATTGCGCGTGTTAACAAGATTGGTCACAAGATTGACTCGTCACCACCACAGGTCGTGACAGTGACAACCCGTTGCATGTACGACCCGTGCCAGCAGCAACCCGTCGCATGATCTGCCAGTCACTGCCGCGGGTCATGACAGTGATGACACGTTGTATGCACGAGTCGTGGCAGTCACGTCACAGCATATGCGCGACTGACTGCGAAATAGAGGCAAACTTCACATGGTCAATTTTTCATGGTCACAAGTCGTGGGAAACACAACAACCAGGCGCGTAGCTACCGACCACATACTCGTTCGATGTCCGAGTCAGCACAGCGACAACGCAGCAATCGACATCGCAACAACCGTAACAGTGTGGAGATGATGTACCGCTACAAATACTAGCCGCTGCGACAACCAGGTGGATAACCCAATAGCCGTACTACGCGTAGCAAGCCAATCCACTAGTCGGCATTGTGTCAAGTTGCTGCAACACGGCCACGCTTGCCATGTTGACACAGAAAGAGACAATAGTTGCAACCTTTGCAAAGAAAATTTGCTGCAATATCGACTACGCGTGTCAGGAGCAACGTTAGCACAAGATCGACTGCTGATGTACAACAGAAAGAATGCTAACAACTGTTGTTGCTGTGAAAGTTGCTAAAATAAAATACAACACGATCCAATTGCTGGCTATTGCGTAAAAACATCAAAAACAGTGATAAAAAGTCCATTCAGCGAGTGATACGTAATCGAGTTACCGCAGACACGACCAAGCACAGTGTTGTCCTTTTACAGTCACGGGTCGTGACAGACACAATCCGTCACGTGGACAACCCTCTTCAGTCACGAGTGGCCACGATCACTTCTCGTCGGCAAGCAACGACCCGTCGATTAACCAACATATAACGTCTAGTCACCCTTTCGGTTCGTGACAGTGCCAACTCGTTTCCGACCCGATCCATGATAGTAGTGACCTACAAAATGATTGACCAGGCACTGCAACGGGACGTAACAGTGACGGCCGATGCGTACAGAACTCATGATAGCGTTGAGTCTTCACAATTGTGTAGAGTGCAGATAAAATTCGATACGTGCTGTTATCACGTGATCAAGACGCTTTTTCAGCGACCCGTGACATGCGCGAGTCGACACTTCGTCGACTTCTATCGCTGCAGGAAGTGACAAGTGAAGTTGCCGCAGACAAGACCTGGCACAGTGACGACCCGTCGTAGTCACGGATTGGGTCAGATACGATCCGTCACGTGTACAAGTCGTGATAACACCGACCCTTCCCAGCGAAGAGTGGTCCTAATCACGACTCTTCACAAACACGATACGTGACAGTCACGACTCATGGTATTATCGATCTGTCACATAATGGACACTGTTGCGGGTTGTGACAATGATAACCCGTTGTAAGCACAGTCGTGACAGCATTAGCTCATCACATGATTGAACCGTCACTGCTACAGAAGGTGGCAATGACAACTCGTAGCATACACATCTCGTGTGATAGGTGACCTAGCCCACTGCAGTCTCTTAGCTGAGGCAATTGGAGCGGACGTCATATCTGCTTAGCCACCCGAGCTGGAATCGAACTCGGGACCTTGGGATTAGCATTCCCACGCTCTACCCACTGAGCTAACCACCACCCTTGAAGCAATTGGAGCGAACATACATCATACCTGCTTACCCACCCCATCTGGAATCGAACCCGAGACCTTTGGATTAGCAGCCTTCCTCACGCTCTACCCAATCAGCTAACCGCCAACTCTGTGTCACCCACTTTGTCAGGGTCATGTATCATAGAAAAGAAGACATAGACTGGAGTGGTACGCCCCTGCAGACACAATTACATGATCGAGTCATGCTGAAATTGTGACAGATGCGTGTAGCTGCAACTCGATCATGTGGCTGTACCTGTGACTTATGCTTACACCATGTTTTTGACAAGTCGTGACAGTTGTGCATAACCGCAACACTGCCATGTGATAGGTCGTTGCCGACCCGACATCAGATCGTACTCAACCCCGTGATCGTACCCATTACGATCGTGAGACGTGATCGATGCTTACATCGTTTTGGCGTTCCACATACAACGCGTGATAACGGCGACCCATCAGCAGATCGAGCCTTCACTGCCACGGGTCACGGCAATGACGACTCGTTGCCTATACGACCCATGATAGCAGCGACCTGTCACGTGGTCGACCTGTCACTGCAACGGGTCGTGGCTGAGACGACTCGTATGGATATCACGACATCGGCGGCTCGTATTCGATCACATGATCGTACTTGTGCCAATGACCCTCGTACCGTGACATGTGGTCGATGCTTAGACCGCATTGGTGCTGCAGCAACCTGACAAAGTGTAGAGGTGTCGTACCCGTTACAGGTACGACACCGCTGCAACGGCCCCGTGGAGGACTCAACGCCATGTCAGAGGTAAACATGAGCGGCTACACTACTCAATACCTTGATAAAGCGTCACAACACAAAATGTTTGCGTGTCTATCACAGAAAGAAATACTGTATGCAACTCTCCAAAGAGAGTTTCCGCAGTATCGAGGAGTGGAAGACATGACTTCCTAAACCTGTGATAACTGCGTGTCTGATGACCCTACAATGCTGGCAGAAATGAAGAGGAACAGTGAAAACTTTTCTGTTTGCAGAGCCGACTTGATGCAAACAGTTTGCCAACAATGGGGGAAATCCTCGGAAAGGAAACTGAGAAAATCGCCCATCTCACTGTCTATTAAACATAATCTACACTAAGTTCTTGATGGCAGGGATGCATTTACCGAACGAAAGCCGGTATGACAAAACGCTAATTGGTCGGTTGGTTGACAAGCATTGTATACATAGAAACAGGGCACCTCTTAAAGGTACCCATGTGGTGCTATTTGTTCCACAAAAGAGTTTTATTATTATGGATCGCGATAACCAATGTTGAATACATTGGAAAACCCATAGTGATGGCTTCGTAGTTTAGAAGCCAATATTTTCGAAATTAAAACTGTTGATTTCAACCGTTTCAAAGGGAAATATCAAACCCAAAAATAATTAAGAAAAAAATCAAGTTAAATCATTCAAAAATTATATATTATAAACGTATGTATTCAGTGGCAATATAAGTATCAGTTATAAAGATTTATTACAAGTAATTACACGATATAATGCTTAAGTAAATAATTAAATGTTTGCAGTCTTGTTCGCACACATTGAAAAGTACCCGTCTTATTGCTTTGTATTCCTTTTTCAATTTGTATTACCGTGTGTTTAAATTCTTCGAACAAGAGATGCTCATCAGCCCACACAATAAACTTTAAATTTAGTTGTGACTACTTAAAACTAGAAATTTCTCATTTCGCTTCTAGTTGCTGATGTCCAAAAAGGATACTCTAAAGAAATCATAATGGTTGGCTCTAGTTGTTTCTTCTCAAGCATTGATTTCTTTTGCATGTAGCTCTTTTCATAGCAGCGTAGTGGTTTTCCTTAAGTACTCTGTGCAATGCTCTAAATGTGAAAAGTTATGGGTCAACCTAACGGGCACGCCTTGCTTTTGGGTATACTAGAAATTTTGTTTTAATGTATTCGCCGAAGCGAAAGTACTTAACGCTGCAGTAACAAGACAAGATGTTTTATGTGTCATAAATAACATGAAGAAAAACAAATCTCCCGCTACTGATGGTTTAAAGCTGCGTTTTATGAATTTTTTAAACATGAGATGGTTTATTTATTACTCGCCTCATTTTCATACAGTTACGAGAGAGGATATCTTAGTGTTTGAACAAATAAGAGGTATTCTATTCCAGACAAAGTCTTAGTGCATTTAAAACACTGGAGACCGATAAGTCTTCTCAACGTTGATATGAAAATCTTTACTCAAAGTATAGCCAGTAGATTATAGAAGTTCTACCGATAATTATTGGGAAAGAACAAAACGGGTTTATTAGAAAAAAATTTATCGGTATTAATATAACAACACTTATGGATAGTCGATTTCTTAAACGGGGGGTTCTTGGCAATCATTGATTTCGAAAAGGCGTTAAGTAAGTTAGGTTGGGACTTTTTAGATAAATGTTTAGAGTATTTTAACTTTGACAAAAACATGCAAAGATGGATTAAAATAATAAATGCTATAATTGAAAGCTGTACAATAAATAATGGCTACACTAGTAAATACTTTGAAATAGCAAATGGAGTAAGGCAAGGAGATCCTCTCTAGGCTATTCTTTATCATTGCGGTTGATATTGTAGCAATTTCGATGAATAAAAATATCAAAGGTATCAAAGTGAAAAATATGACTTCTCGCGGATGATACAACCTTGTTATTGTGCGATATACTTTCTCTTAGAAGTGTCTTAAATGTATTTGTTATGCTTTACTATACATCTGGTCTAAAAGTTAACATTGAAAAGTCAGAAATATTGCTAATAGGTAGAGCGCCAATCAGAGTTCTTGAAAAGAAATCTTTTAGGTTTAAATTGACCTAAGGTGATGTTGAGACACTGGGTTTACGCTATTTTAACGATATTGACAAGAGCACTGAGATAAATCTCAGAGATAAATATTCACATTTTAAAGAAACCTTGCGTAAGTTGTCCAAATTCTGTATGATATTAAAAGGAAAAATAACGGTTATTAAGAATTTGCACCTACCAAAAATCTCACTAATGTCTTTTATATTCCAAATGGTTCATCAATGAAGTAAACTTTAAATAGTAAGCTTTAGAACAGTTTCTACGGGAAGGAAAACCACATAAATTTCAAAAGAATGTGCTAATACCAGATTTTAAAGATGGTGGTCTTAGATATCAAGACTACAGCTCTTTTTTATGTGCACAAAAAGCGATGTGGGTAAAACGTATCTTAGAAAATGAAAATACACGTAGTGTCGCTTTTCTCAAAAAATTTCTTCCAAATTTGACCTTATTATATATACTTTCTTGCGATATTGACTCAGGAAGGGTCTTTGAATATATCCCCACCTTCTACCGTGAAATCCTATATTCTTGGTTCTCAGTGAACTACTTTTCTTGTGATAACACTCGATTGGCACAACAGTGCATCTGGTTTAAGAGGAATATAATTATAAATCGAGAAACGCTTTTCTATAACGAAATGGCCCATAAAGGACTGGTGTTCAAGCATATCTGCTAAATGCAGAAGGCCGATTTATGAATGCAATGGAGATTAAGCGCAAATTTAGTTTAAATATGAATATTCTCAAAATAATGGGGATACTTAGTGCTATGCCAAAAGAATTATAAGGTAGCCGATGACATAACATCACCCGATTAACAAAATGTAGAAGTGAGAACAAATGTTACAAAAAAGAGCATAATGAAATTGATCTCGAAGAAATATATTGGCTAATTATAAAAAATAAATCAATAGAGCCAAGCTATATAAAGGGATGGGAAAAGATAACATTTTGCTTAATTCATCCCAGTTAGGAGAAATATTCACAAAAACAAGATATTTAGCAAAAAGTGCGAAAGATACCATGATTAATTTCAAAATAGTGCATAAAAATTATGCATCTGACTTAATAGTGTCTAAGTTTGACTCCTCTGTACAACCAATCTTTAATCAATGTAAAAAAGAGATATTATTCACACCTTTGACACGTGTAGTAAAACCCACATCTTTTTGATCCTTCTTAGAAACTTGTATAAACAGTAACATTATTACAGAGGGCATAAAAATAAACATTTATAGAAGGAAAAAGCTGCTTGGCTTATTGAAAGAAGATGTTGCGAAGAAATACCTATTTACATCTGACTTCGTGCTCTGACAGGCCAGAATGTACATACATAAATGTAATGTCTATAACGAAGTTTATTTTATAAGCTTTTTGATAGTGTTGAAAAACGTGATAATGATGGAAAACAGACATATTCATCTCAACACGTAAATTTTAAACTTTTAGAAGAACTTCATACGAGTGTTCCTCTTTTCTTGAGTAATTTAGTTGCCGTGTCAGCATGTGGTTAAAAATATTTTTGCCGATATTTATTCTCAGCTGATTTATGATATTGCATTGTCTATATACTTTGTTACTTAGTTCGGCAAATAAAAAAGATAAATCCAAAAATCTCCTTTCTTATTTTTACGTACACAAGTAAAGCAGCTGAAAAGATTATTAGCTGCAAAATTGTCAAAATTACAGCAAAGCTATCAGCACTTTAACTTCACTGCAACCAGCTATCAAATCAGTACCTGTGCAATATTAAAAAATCATAAAATGGTAATATTGATTTAGAATAAATAAATGATCATTAAATATATCGCAAAATATCTTAAATGCACGACATTTAACTAAAATTTAATTACTTCTTTGGCGATATTACAGAACGACCTGATCCTGATACACGACTACCGATGCTATAAATTTCAGATTTTGCTTTAACGGATGAGACAGGGTTTGAAACATTGGCAGAAGGCTCTGGAATTTTAAATGTCACAGTTTTTCGGCTAGAAACAACGGGTTTCTGATTTGACGTCATTGTTTCACCAGATGTAGGTTGCTCTATGCCATGGTATATCTGTACGATCTACTGTCAGGCAAGGTTGGTGGGCTTGGGTAAAATGGTTAGTGGTTGAGGGATATTATCGCTCTTGACAGGCTTTTCTTTAACCGGGTGTTGTGAACGACGGATTTGGTCAACGTGTCTTCGCCAGATTGAACTGTCAACCAAAACTTCATACATTAACGTTCCGATTTTGCGCAAAATAACTGCGAATGTTCAGTTCCTGACAAGCACTTCATCACCCACACTAAAAGAACGGCGCTGAAACTCGTCTTTGTTGTTTACATTTCTGTAAATTATGTCACGTAAATTGGGTTTCGCCAAATCCAGCCTTGTTTTGATTTCACGTCCTAGGAATAAGGACCCCTGGGTCTCGTTGGTAGTTGCGTTTTAGTTGAGCGATACATCAGAAGAAATTTGGTTACTTTCTCGTGCATGGAACGAGGCTCTTGCTTCAGCGATTTGAGACTCTGAACCCTACGCTCTGCTAAACCGTTTCGCGAGCGTTTAAAAGGGCTCGTAGTTTTGTAAATAATTTCATGGGATTTCAGAAATTTCTGGAAGGCTTCTGAATGGAAAGTGTTACCATTGCTTGTACAGATAACATCTCAAATTCCATAGGCGCTAAACAGTTCTTGAAGTACTTTTACAGTTTCCGGGCAGCATTTTCCATGATCCGTACCTCTGGCTATGTGTAGTGTGCCTTTACTATTATGATGAACATATGGCCTTGAAAAGGTCCAGAAAAATCAATGTGGATCCATTTCATTGGATGACCTGGCCATTTCCGGGGGTGAACCGTACCTCTTGTTGGAGTTTGCTTATCTCTAAGCAACTTGGTCACATTTTTGCTTGCGTTTCAATATCTCTGTCAATACTGGACCACCAGATGTACGATCTAGGCATTTTTTTCATTTTTACCATACCAGGAGGGGCACTATGGAGTTCTTGCAGAAAGGTTCTCGGGAACTTTTCGGAATAACAACTAACAACAAATAAGAACAAAATATTGTTCTTTCTTCTGATGAATTTTTCTGGCTAACCGAAAGGGGTAGCCTACTTAAACTGTCAGCGTTGGCGTGTTCACTTGTCTTTCGGTATTCAATTTCATAATTATAGCCAGTAAGGAAAATGGCGTACCTTTGCATCATCGAAGCCGTAGTTGTAGAAATGCCTTCCTTGGGACTGAAGATAGAAACCAAAACTTTGCAGTGGGTAACCATAGTAAATTTTCGGGCAAACAGGTACATCTCGAATTTCTTAGTTCTCCAAACAATGCAGTGCAGTCGAAGCGGCAATTTCTGATCATAATGGGCTAAAACGAGATCAGATATGATGAGCTCTTTTGTTTTCTTGAAGACCGTTTTGCATGAGTCTGTCCATAGCCATTTCTGATTTTTGTGAAGCCACTGGTGCAATGGATGTAGTTTTGTAACAAGTTGGGTAGGAAGCGGTGGTAATAATTCACCAGCGCGAAACAGCTTCAGAAACATTACTTGGAGCTGGCGTATCTGTCACCTCTTTGAACTTAATCAGTTTTGTGGATTCCGTCTTTGTTGACGATGTGGGCACAAATTTAATGGAATCTTTGAAAAACTCACATTTGTTGGGGTTGACTTTGAGGCCGTATGCGATTAATCTCGACTCTACTTTTCTCGAGGGTGCGTAGGCGATCGTCATCGTCTGAACCGATGATTATCATATCGTCCAAAATACACTGCACTTTTTTGACACCTTTTAAAACTTGCTCAATTGCGCGTTGCCAAATGGTGCAGCTGGGAAAGTATCATACGCCAGGCGGTTGAATAACAAAAAGTCTTTCTCGGTGTTGATAGTCAGGTATTTTCTCGATTCCTCGTCCACTGTTATTTGAATATACACCGTTTTGAAGTCTATCTTTGAAACTTTCTCTCCAACTGCCAATGTTGGTAGCATGCTCTCAATTGGAGGCAATGGTTACCAGTGAACTTTGAGCTGTCGTTTGACTGTGACCTTAACCATACCCTGACAGAACCGTCTTTCTTCAGAATTTGGACAATGGCAGCCCAACCACTGCATTCTACCGGTGAAATAATTCCTTTACTCACAATGTTGTCCAATTCCTTGTCGACCTTGTCCGTCTTTGCAAATGGGACCTGTCAGAGTTTGCAAAATTTAGAGGTAGGTCCTTCTTTGAGGTGCAACTTCGCATTTATTCCTTTCGGCTCACATAAGTCTTTGCCGAAACAGTCACTGCAATTTTTCAGAAGATGGTCTAATTTCTTCTTACCTTGGGTCATCCGTATGGACTTGATTTCGTGCCAGTTTAACTTGATATGTCGGAGCTAATCTCTGCCGAACAAAGGTGGACCTCCTCATGAAGAATATACAGCCGCAAACGATGTTCCCTACCTTCGTGTTCCACCAGAACATTCTCGTATCCCTCTGGCCTTACACATTCTCCGGTATAGATCTTGAAAACAATGTTTGTTCTCCGCAGCTGTAATTTACCTAGATGGCGTTAATAATCCTTTTTTGATATTATAGAAAACGGATATCCCGTATCAAGCTCCATTTTGATAACTTTACCATTTTTCTTTGGACTGATCGTAATAGATGTACATTTCTTCTCGCTAGTATTGCTTACACCGCAAACAACTTCCTATAACCGCGATTTGAACAGGAAGTGCTGTCGCCATTAGAGCCCTCATCTTCTTTTGTCACTTCATTGTCGTCAGCATAACAAATTTTCTTCTTTGATTTTTGGTTGTTAAACTGGTCTTTTGCCTTCATAAGATGACTTACTGGATTTCTTCACCTTGCATCTTCTCTTAATGTGGTCTTTTTTACCACAGTTTTGGCATTTCTCGTCCTTAAAACGGCAATCCTGGGGACCAAGGCCATTTCTACCGTACCTGAAGCAACGATTTCCAGCTGTCCTCAGCAACTTCTCAACACTTGCTGGTGCTCCTTGGATTTCTGGTTCATCCTTCATAACTATTTCCATGGCGATGCCTAGCTGTTTGGCCTTCTGGTAGGTCAGATTCTTCTTCGATAACAATCTTTTCAGGACATTTTCGTTCATTATACCACATTTCAGTTCATCTTTGAGATAATCTGCCACATGCACGCCAAATTCACAATGCTCACTCAACTTCTGGGGGACATCCACGTAATCTGTCACCGACTCACCCGTCTGTTGTTGGCGCTTGTAGAACCAGTATCTCTTTGGTCCGATCGGTAATGCCGTGATTCAGCAGTCAACTTTAGCAAAGATTCACTTTTCCGTTATCTTCGGCACTGTCCTCTGCGTCTCACTTCTCTGGAAACACTTCATAAAATTAAATAGACGCTAAGTTGCCGCCATGTTTTATTCACCACCGGAAGTCTCCCCTCTGGCTACACATATACACAACAATATAGCTAGGTTTACTTACACTTTTAAAGCTTTTTTGGGCAAATAGAGGTTTTGCTGGTCATTGGCATCGGCTACTAAAGCCCATTGAATAGGAAAACATAAAATAACGTCAGCCCGAACGTCCGATCTTAGGATTGTAATCAAGTTGCCTGAAACATTTAGAAAACACGGGTAGTAATTGCCCCACACCCGGCCAAGATATTCCACCGGCAGGTTGCGTTCACAAATCCTGGTGCTACTCAGTGTTTGCTTAGCTGTGTGAGCGGAATGTAACACTGTCCTGCCTAGAAATCGAACCCTTAGAGTTCACCAAGCAGATCATTCTACGCAGGGCACCGGCAATAAATAAAGATTTTCCCGGGATGAAAGGAGAATGTAATGACTGGCAGCTGTCAAAGTCACGTGGTATAAACAATCAACAACATGGCTCTGAAAGGAGTTCATTAAATCGAGATTTTCATGTAAAAATCAGCAACATGAATGATCAAAGTAATGATAATTCACAGGATTTTTATAGCTCTACTTCTTCAGATGATCAGAGTAGTATAGCTTCAGTGATCCATGTCGTAGGCTCCAATGACGAAGGTGAAACGGTGCAGGGGAGCAGCGCTGGCACCGATTCTGGGCGCCAAATTACAAATGACACGGAAGATCTTACTCGAATAACAGAGAAGTCGGAAGTGGACAGAGCAAAACAGAAGGAAACAAATCGGTCTCAACATACGGATGATAGCAGTTCTGAATCGGAGGAAGATAATGTTACGCTGCGGAGACAGAATGGGAACGAAAGCGACTCCAGTACGACAACAGAAGAGGGCACGGAAATGTGAGTTTGTGCAAATTTCGAGGTCTCTTGTAGTGGTCGCAGCGGACCCTTTCTATCTTCCCAGGGTAGAAAGAATGCGAAGAATGATCTAGGACTAACGTGGCTCACTCTTGTATATATGTGGATAGATAGCCCCCCCCCCCCCCCGGGTCTAGAAAAATCCCAACATATAACCCATTAGCTCCGAGTCAGCTCTGACTTGTATAACATCGGATATCTCTCTGTCAGAAACTTTGTAGAGTACCGCTTCTTGGAGCTAATAATCCATAATATACAGCTTGGACCAACCCCATTGCTGGCATAGGAAGACCGTAAGAGTAATCTGGGACCGGGTCTGTACAAGAGGCACTCAAAACCTAACTAAAAAAGTTTTAGGTGCAGGTTGCGTACACAAGTAAGAAATGCTTGCTTTCGAACATACCAGGACTGGTGTGAAAAGTGTAAGTTTTTTTTGTTTGTTATTAGCCCAGCTTACGTTACACGTAAGCTGGGGTATTCCTATCGGTTTGCGGGCGGTGTCCGTTAGTTAGTTAGTTAGTTAGTTAGTTAGTTAGTTAGTTAGTTAGTTGTTTATTTAGTAAACTTTGGTTCAAAATGCATCTCCTCCTACAATTTTGATCCGATGTCATTTATTTTTGGTGTGAGGCATCCCTAAGGGGTCGTGCATACGGCTTGTGCTTTTCTAGTCGATCGGGTGATTTTTGAATTTTTGGCGAATTTTTAAAGAAAAAATTTTAAAATGTATCTCCTCCTACATTTTTGACCCGATGTCATTTATTTTTGGTATGAGGCATCCCTAAGGGGTCGTGCATACGGCTTGTGCTTTTTTAGTCGATCGCGCAATTTTTGTATTTTTGGGGAATTTTTAAAGCAAAATTTTCGAAAATAATTCAAAATGCATCTACTCCTACAATTTTGATTCGATGTCATTTATTTTTGGTGTGAGGCATCCCTAAGGAGTCGTGCATACGGCTTGTGCTTTTTTAGTCGATCGGGTGATTTTTGAATTTTAGGGGAATTTTTAAAGAAAAAAAATTAAAATGTGTCTCCTCCTACATTTTTGACCCGATGTGATTTATTTTTGGTATGAGGCACCCCTAAAGTGTCGTGCATACGGCTTGTGCTTTTCTAGTCGATCGGGTGATTTTTTAATTTTTGGGGAATTTTTGAAGAAAAAAATTAAAAATGTATCTCGTCCTACATTTTTGATCCGATGTCTTTTTTTTTTAGCCCAGTTGGCTTTTTAGCCAACAGGGCTATACAGATGGGGGCAAGTGTCGTCCGTCCGTCCGTCTGTCCGTCCCGCGACCGTTAAAAGTGGAATAACTTTTTTATTTTTTATCCGATTCTTACCAAATTTTAAACACGAGTTCCTAACCCTTTACTGCATTAGGAAATATTTTTATTTTTGCGGTTTAAACCATTTTTGGCGATTTTATTGCCAATTTGGGCAAAATACGAAAAAACCTATCTAGTCCCTCATTTTTCATCGGAAGATTCCGAAATTTTTTATGAAGAAACTAGGACTAAGGGGTAAAAAAACTACTTTTTTTCAATTTTTGAATTTCGCCTTATTTTTGAATCTACTGAGCTTCAAAGTTTGCAACTTCTAAAAATTGGCAAATTTCCAATTTTTTTTTCTTAACAAAGTAGTTAAAGTGGAATATCTTTTTTATTTTTTATCCGATTCGTACCAAATTTTTAACACGAGTTTTTAACCTTCTACTGCATTAGGAATTTTTTTATTTTTTGGTTTATACCATTTTTGGCGATTTTATTGCCAATTTGGGCAGAATACGAAAAAACCTATCTAGTCCCTCATTTTTCATCGGAAGATATCGAAATTTTTCATGAAGAAACTAGAACTAAGGGGTGAAAAAAGTACTTTTATCGATTTTTGAATTTCGCCTTATTTTTGAATCTACTGAGCTTCAAAGTTTGCAACTTCTAAAAATTGGCAAATTTCCATTTTTTTTCTTAACAAAGTAGTTAAAGTGGAATATCTTTTTTATTTTTCATCCGATTCGTACCAAATTTTAAACGCGAGTTTTTAACCTTCTACTGCATTAGGAATTTTTTTTTTATTTTTTGGTTTAAACCATTTTTAGCGATTTTATTGCCAATTTGGGCAAAATACGAAAAAATCTATCTAGTCCCTCATTTTTCATCGGAAGATTCCGAAATTTGTTATGAAGAAACTAGAACTAAGGGGTGAAAAAAGTACATTTTTCGATTTTTGAATTTCGCCTTATTTTTGAATCTACTGAGCTTCGAAGTTTGCAGCTTTTAAAAAATTGGAAATTTTCATTTTTCTTCTTAAAAAAGCAAAGTTTCAATTTGCAGAGGGGCACAATATGTTACATGCAAGTACTTTTGGTTGGAATTTTCAGTAATTTTGTTGTCAGTAGGTCATTTCTATGATATTTTCAAGTGGGCGATAATAGGGAACATTGGGCGATAAAGCAAGAAAGTTGTAATTTTCGCTTTAAAAGTGCAGGGATCAATTCTATGTCCCGAAAATATGATAAATATGATATTTTTTGGATGGGCGATAATAGGGAATATTGGTCGATACTGCAAGAAAGTTGTAATTTTCGCTTTAAGTGTGCAGGAAACAATTCTAGGACCCGAAAATATGATAAATATGATATTTTTCGTGTGGGCGATAATAGGGAGCATTGGGCGATAATGCAAGAAAGTTGTAATTTTCGCTTTAAAAGAGCAGGAATCAATTCTATGACCCGAAAATATGATAAATATGATATTTTTCGTGTGGGCGATAATAGGAAGCATTGGGCGATAATGCAAGAAAGTTGTAATTTTCGCTTTAAAAGTGCAGCGATCAATTCTATGACCCGAAAATATGATAAATGTGATATTTTTCGGGTGGGCGATAATAGGGAGCATTGGGCGATAATGTAAGAAAATTGTAATTTTCGCTTTAAAAGTGCAGGAATCAATTCTATGACCCGAAAATATGATAAATGTGATATTTTTCGTGTGGTCGATAATAGGGAACATTGGGCGATAATGCAAAAAAGTTGTAATTTTCGCTTTAAAAGTGCAGGAATCAATTCTGTGACCCGAAAATATGATCAATGTGATATTTTACGGGTGGGCGATAACAGGGAATATTGGGCGATAAAGCAAGAAAGTTGTAATTTTCGCTTTAAAAGTGCAGGAAACAATTCTAGGACCCGAAAATATGATAAATATAATATTTTTCGTGTGGGCGATAATAGGGAATATTGGGCGATAATGTAAAGAAGTTGTAATTTTCGCTTTAAAAGAGCAGGAATCAATTCTATATCCCGAAAATATGATAAATATGATAGTTTTCGGATGGGCGATAATAGGGAGTATTGGGCGATAATGCAAGAAAGTTGTAATTTTCGCTTTAAATGTGCAGGGATCAATTCTATGTCCCGAAAATATGATGAATATGATATTTTTTGGATGGGCGATAATAGGGAACATTGGGCGATAATGCAAGAAAGTTGTAATTTTCGCTTTAAAAGTGCAGGAATCAATTCTATGACCCGAAAATATGATAAATGTGATATTTTTCGTGTGGGCGATAATAGGGAATATTGGGCGATAATGCAAGAAAGTTGTAATTTTCGCTTTAAAAGTGCAGGAATCAATTCTGTGACCCGAAAATATGATCAATGTGATATTTTACGGGGGGGCGATGACAGGGAATATTGGGCGATAAAGCAAGAAAGTTGTAATTTTCGCTTTAAAAGAGCAGGAATCAATTCTATGACCCGAAAATATGATAAATGTGATATTTTTCGGATGGGCGATAATAGGGAATATTGGGCGATAATACAAGAAAGTTGTAATTTTCGCTTCAAAAGTGCAGAAATCAATTCTATGACCCGAAAATATGATAAATGTGATATTTTTCGTGTGGGCGATAATAGGGAACATTGGGCGATAATGCAAAAAAGTTGTAATTTTCGCTTCAAAAGTGCAGGAATCAATTCTGTGACCCGAAAATATGATCAATGTGATATTTTACGGGTGGGCGATAACAGGGAATATTGGGCGATAAAGCAAGAAAGTTGTAATTTTCGCTTTAAAAGTGCAGGAAACAATTCTAGGACCCGAAAATATGATAAATATAATATTTTTCGTGTGGGCGATAATGGGGATTATTGGGCGATAATGTAAGAAAGTTGTAATTTTCGCTTTAAAAGAGCAGGAATCAATTCTATATCCCGAAAATATGATAAATATGATAGTTTTCGGATGGGCGATAATAGGGAATATTGGGCGATAATGCAAGAAAGTTGTAATTTTCGCTTTAAATGTTCAGGGATCAATTCTATGTCCCGAAAATATGATGAATATGATATTTTTTGGATGGGCGATAATAGGGAACATTGGGCGATAATGCAAGAAAGTTGTAATTTTCGCTTTAAAAGTGCAGGAATCAATTCTATGACCCGAAAATATGATAAATGTGATATTTTTCGTGTGGGCGATAATAGGGAATATTGGGCGATAATGCAAGAAAGTTGTAATTTTCGCTTTAAAAGTGCAGGAATCAATTCTGTGACCCGAAAATATGATCAATGTGATATTTTACGGGTGGGCGATGACAGGGAATATTGGGCGATAAAGCAAGAAAGTTGTAATTTACGCTTTAAAAGGGCAGGAATCAATTCTATGACCCGAAAATATGATAAATGTGAAATTTTTTCGGATGGGCGATAATAGGGAATATTGGGCGATAGTGCAAGAAAGTTGTAATTTTCGCTTTAAAAGTGCAGGAATCAATTCTATGACCCGAAAATATGATAAATGTGATATTTTTCGGGTGGGCGATAATAGGGAATATTGGGCGATAATGCAAGAAAGTTGTAATTTTCGCTTTAAAAGTGCAGGAAACAATTCTAGGACCCGAAAATATGATAAATATAATATTTTTCGTGTGGGCGATAATAGGGAATATTGGGCGATAATGTAAGAAAGTTGTAATTTTCGCTTTAAAAGAGCAGGAATCAATTCTATATCCCGAAAATATGATAAATATGATAGTTTTCGGATGGGCGATAATAGGGAATATTGGGCGATAATGCAAGAAAGTTGTAATTTTCGCTTTAAATGTGCAGGGATCAATTCTATGTCCCGAAAATATGATGAATATGATATTTTTTGGATGGGCGATTATAGGGAACATTGGGCGATAATGCAAGAAAGTTGTAATTTTCGCTTTAAAAGTGCAGGAATCAATTCTATGACCCGAAAATATGATAAATGTGATGTTTTTCGTGTGAGCGATAATAGGGAATATTGGACGATAATGCAAGAAAGTTGTAATTTTCGCTTTAAAAGTGCAGGAATCAATTCTGTGACCCGAAAATATGATCAATGTGATATTTTACGGGTGGGCGATGACAGGGAATATTGGGCGATAAAGCAAGAAAGTTGTAATTTACGCTTTAAAAGAGCAGGAATCAATTCTATGACCCGAAAATATGATAAATGTGAAATTTTTTCGGATGGGCGATAATAGGGAATATTGGGCGATAATACAAGAAAGTTGTAATTTTCGCTTTAAAAGTGCAGGAATCAATTCTATGACCCGAAAATATGATAAATGTGATATTTTTCGGGTGGGCGATAATAGGGAACGTTGGGCGATAGTGCAAGAAAGTTGTAATTTTCGCTTTAAAAGTGCAGGAATCAATTCTATGACCCGAAAATATGATAAATGTGATATTTTTCGGGTGGGCGATAATAGGGAATATTGGGCGATAATGCAAGAAAGTTGTAATTTTCGCTTTAAAAGTGCAGGAAACAATTCTAGGACCCGAAAATATGATGAATATGATATTTTTTGGATGGGCGATAATAGGGAACATTGGGCGATAATGCAAGAAAGTTGTAATTTTCGCTTTAAAAGTGCAGGAATCAATTCTATGACCCGAAAATATGATAAATGTGATATTTTTCGTGTGGGCGATAATAGGGAATATTGGGCGATAATGCAAGAAAGTTGTAATTTTCACTTTAAAAGTGCAGGAATCAATTCTGTGACCCGAAAATATGATCAATGTGATATTTTACGGGTGGGCGATGACAGGGAATATTGGGCGATAAAGCAAGAAAGTTGTAATTTACGCTTTAAAAGAGCAGGAATCAATTCTATGACCCGAAAATATGATAAATGTGAAATTTTTTCGGATGGGCGATAATGGGGAATATTGGGCGATAATACAAGAAAGTTGTAATTTTCGCTTTAAAAGTGCAGGAATCAATTCTATGACCCGAAAATATGATAAATGTGATATTTTTCGGGTGGGCGATAATAGGGAACGTTGGTCGATAGTGCAAGAAAGTTGTAATTTTCGCTTTAAAAGTGCAGGAATCAATTCTATGACCCGAAAATATGATAAATGTGATATTTTTCGGGTGGGCGATAATAGGGAATATTGGGCGATAATGCAAGAAAGTTGTAATTTTCGCTTTAAAAGTGCAGGAAACAATTCTAGGACCCGAAAATATGATAAATATAATATTTTTCGGGTGGGCGATAATAGGGAACATTGGGCGATAATGTACGAAAGTTGTGACCCGCGCATCAAGTCAACCTAAGGAAACTTGTGCACTTGTCCAAAATAAGCACGAAAGTAAAATAAACATGCGCATTGGTCTGGAATAAGAACCGCGCATTTATCTTTATTAAGTTAAATAAACATGTGCACTGTTCCAAAATGAGAGCCGCGCATCAACGCAAATTAAATAAACATGCGCACTTGTCTGAATTAGAACCGCGCATCGAGGCAAGTTACATAAATATGCGCACTGGTCCGAAATGCGAGCGTTGTTTGAAGGTATCTATGGCAAACTATCCATTCTACCAGATATACAAAAAATCTGTTTCCCATTTTTCTGGGAAAGAAATCTTTGTATGCATTTATCGGTCTATGTTCTGGTCCAGTGCTAAATTAATTATTGAGCTAGCTCTTTGCCGTCTCATCTTTTGAAGCTTGATATTTCAGGGAAATTCCTTCGCTCATGCACGCTGGAATGGGTCTTATTGCTTTTCGTAAGCTGGGACTTTGTCCTTGGACAAACTTGTTTTTTATTTAATAACCTTTCAAATGTGTTTCATCAGAATGTAAACAATGGTAAGGCTTTCTTCATAAAATGTTAAAGGAAAACTAAATTAACAACGGTAACCTTCTCATCAAAACACAACAAAATCAGCCAGTGTGCCATGTCTTTTGTCTCTGCGGGATAGCCTTAAATCCTGCCCCAAGTTAACTTCTCTTTACTTTTACTCTGTGTTTAACTGCCAGAACTACAACTGCTTCCATTTAGCCAGTGGGAGTCAAATTTGTGTGTTCTAGAGATTCGAAGTCCACATAACAGTCTCAGTTATACAAATATATACTGAACGTCGTTGTGCAGTTTGCCCTTTTTCTAAAACAGTTGTATGTTTGGTGTCCCGCCAAAACGTCCTCGACAATAAAGTCCCCGGCTATAACGTCCCCAAATAAATTCAGGGCAAAACGTCCCTGGTGAAAATATGAATAACAAATAAGTTTTTGAATCCTATTATTGTTTTTGTTTTTTTTAATAAGAAATAAGTTTTCAATTTTGTTAAATTCTTTCAGCCCCGTTGTTGACTAAATGTTTGGATAGTTGCCGAGTGTTTATTTGATGATTAAGGGAATAACGGTCACAGGAAAGACAAAATACGTCAATCTACAACGAAACACTTTATTTGTGTGAGATTAGGGATTATATTTAAATCTCACAGATCCACACCTGGATTAGGGATTATGTATTACAGGAAAGTCAAAATATATCACCTGAAAAAGAAACTATATTTGTGGGAGATCATGGATTTTAAACCTTATAAATCCACACATGGATTAGGCGATTGAGGATTAGAGGAATGACACGATATATTGATTTAAAATTTGCGGGAGAATGGCCCTTTTCAACGTTTCACGGAGAATTAATTGTGGAGTAAATCTTGACAAGATCATAGGATGCTCTTGAAAGCAATAAAAGCTCCGGGAACGTTTTGGCCCTGAATTCATTTGGGGACCTTGTGACTGTGGACCTTATGGTTGGGGACGTTTTGTCCTGTTTTCGTAGGTTTTAATAGGCAGTAGTTCTTTATATTTCGTTTGTGGAAAAACCCGGCTTCTTGTTTATTTTCCGGATTGCCAATCCAGATGACCAAAATTTAAATGCAGAAATAACATATAGGTATAGAAGTAAATATAGTTTGTAATTTTAAGTTTAATTGTAATTTATTCTAATTCCGAAGATATTGGATTATAAATGCCAAAAATCTACTTTTATGTGCAATAAAACTTGCAGGGCTTTTTACATTAATGACTGCCGGACTGGTAAAATCTTTTCTTGAATAAAAGCACTTCTTTTAACAAAATTTGGTTTGGAATAATTTCAGTTTCAGATGGTTAGACATTCGCTTGGGTGGGGGGGGGGGGGGCAGCGTGAAATGGGTGGCGAGTTTGGCGATCGGGTAAGCAAGGAGTGTGGTCGGGCAGGTTGATCTCCGAAAAAGCATGACACAGTCATATTTTATCATCAACTTAATACAAGTAACAGGTTTGTTCAGTGTTTAGGTTAGTCCTTTTTTAGTCCGATGATTGTATCTTCAAATATACAGCCGTCTTTTGACACACTAAATGTTTATATTTGTTCGATAGTAAGATGGTCGAGTCGGTACAGTTTTGGAGTGACAGCATAACCCTGCACGAACACCGTGAAAAGAATGTTATGTATAAAACTGACAAAAACCGCATTTTATTGCAATGGCTTACCTGAAAAAAAAAAAAAAAGGTTAAACAAACCGATTGCATGTTGCAAAGTTGAGAATCCTGTCTCTTGAATTTTGAAAATTTTAAATTTGTTGACACCCTTCAGGACTTTTGATGTTTAAAAAAATAATTTTTTTTAGAAATTAAAAATAAAATTAAATGTCTATGCCAGTCGAAACAATATTCCGATTCCGGACGATAGGTAGCTCCATATGTCGACGCAACATACGTACTCATCACAAAATTATTCGAAAATCCTTTTTCCTTGACCACATTTAAATTGAACCAATAATTGAAAGAAACCAGACAGGCACAGACTTTCGTTAGAGAATTGTGCAATGCAAGTACCCGGTTTAAACTGGATTGGGTTTTTGCCCAATTTGATCCAACACCAATGAAATGTGTTGGGAAATGAAACTTATGTACACTTGTCAACACAACAGTTTCAACTCTAATTCAAAGTTCATAACCAGGATTGGTATGATTCAAATCAACTGATTAGCCCCCGCCGGTTATGTCTGTCCGTCTGTCGACACCTTTTTTGTTAAAACACTCAAGCCTACATTTTTCGACCGATTGTTAAGATATTGTATATATGGGTAGTACTGGAACGAACAAGGATCGGTATTGTAAATGAGCCATGTCAGCCCAAGGACATTGGCCCAGCTGAACTTCACAAATTTTCCCAATCCTTACTCAGTCGAATGAGTTTGTTAACACACTCAAGCCTACATTTCCGGATCGATTGTTGAAATCTTTTACATAAAGGAAGTATTGGAACCAACAAAGGTCGGTATTGTAAATGAGCCCTATCGGCCCAAGGACATTGACCCAGCTGAACTTCACAAATTTTCACCACCCTTACATACTGGAATGAGTTTGTTAACACGCTCAAGCCTACATTTCTGCATCGATTGACAAGATATCTTAACTATAAGTAGTACTGGAACGAACAAGTGTTGGTATTGTAAATGAGCCAGGTCGGCCCAAGGACATTGGCCCAGCTGAACTTCACAAATTTTCCCAATCCTTACTCAGTTGAATGAGTTTGTTAACACACTCAAGCCTACATTTTTTGATCAATTGGCAAAATGTTACACACATAGGTAGTGTGGGTGGTAACAAGAATTGGTATTGTAAATGAGCCAGGTCAGCCCAAGGACATTGGCCCAGCTGGAATTTTAAAATTCACGAATATGATACGAATTGCTTAAGGGTTGTTGTGCAACCTAACAAAATCAAATACTGGTATTGTACGCCGGCGGGGAACATAGTCAGTTACACTGACCCACTGGTTTAAATCATGAATGAGTGGCGAGTTTGGTGAACGGGTAGGTAGAGAGTGCAGTCGTGAAAAAATCATGAATTTTGAGTAAAAAAAAATCATTTTATCATTAAGCCTTGGTGTGCAATAAAGTCACTTCGTAATCGTTTGCAACAATCCCTTTTGTGTGAAAAAAGCATTTCATATCGTACTCTTATCAGTGCACCAGAGCTTCGGGGACTGGTGGAAGGAGGGGGTGGGGAGGCTAGCAGTGGGAAGCAGGCTACGAGAGGGCCAGTGCCAGTAGCTGCAACTACTCCGGTGTTGGTCAAGCATGTCTCTACCCCTTGTTCTTGCAAATAAAGTATTAGTGTTATGCGTCGTATAGTTGTATTTAAATCCCCCCAAATGACTGCATTTTCAGTTGTTAATTGGGAAGTTGACAGAAAAAAATTGCTGAAAACTCCAAAATGTCTGGGAGACGCTTTGCTCTTCTGTACTTTAATAAATTGTTAAAAGCTTACTATTAGAGTTTGATTATAATAGATAAAATAATAAAAAATCCAATTTACTTTAAAAAAAATATATCATGATTTTTTAATCCGATTTTTTTCCAGCCCAGTTTAGAACTGAGCACAGTTTTAAGCACATTGAAGTTGGCACGTTATTTATAACTGAGGTCCTACTATACCATTGGTATGTCAACTATTGTCAAATTTCACGATAACGACCGGTGCAATTGCGTATATGGCTTGAAAGGATGTTTTCAGGGTAGGCACTCATTGCCACTTTTTTGGCCGTGTGTCTAGACTGTGAACAGCACGTGAAGAGCACGGTTGCGTAGTTTACGGCAGCATATTAATAACTCTGCCAATAAGGTCACGTATTTGTCTGTTTCTCATTGCATCATAGAACTGTTACAGAAATGGCCTTCGTGCCTGACTGCGTTTTCGCAAATATCCTCCTCTGTCCTGAAACCAGTGTTCGTAAACCCTGATAGAATCCTGGACAAAAAGGACCCGGACATAACGGCTCGCCCATTTGTGACCCGGGCATTACGGTCCCAAGTGAAAAGGCGGACGTTTGGGCCCCAACGTTATATCTTTATTATTTCGTAATTTTTGAAAAAAAAATATTGAAAAGACAAAGTTCAAACAATTTTTTATTTCTGCCAGTCAGTCAGAAAATGTGCAACGATTATTTGATCTCACACCGGCAAACTTTGCCGGCGCGACCGAAATCCTGCCGGCCTTTTTTAGACCAGCCGACTTCGTCTTATCTTATCAGCAGAGGGGGTTTCCTTCGTCTGTATGTACGTCTGTAAACTTGTACTTAAAAATGCTTCTTCTCCCTCAGTTTTGCTTGGATTCCTTTCAAATTTTGCACGGATGTTCTGTAGGTAGGTTTCTCTTGAAAAATTACCGTTTTTGGCAGTCCGCCAACAATTGGCAAAATGAGGGCCATTTAAAATTTTTTGGTTGTCAATTTTCAAAATGCTTTTCCCCACAATTCTGATTGGATTTTCCTCAGATTTTGCATAAATCTTTACTAGGCGGTCCTCTTTTTCAAGTTACTTTTTTTGGCGATTCGCGAAAAATTGGCTAAATGGGAGCCATGGCATGCAAAAAATTGGGTAGCCAGTTTTCAAAATGCTTTTTCACCCACAATTTTTGTCGGATTGCCTTCAAATTTTACATAAAGGTTCACTATTCGGCCCTCTTTTGACAAGGTTATTCTTTGGGGATCCGCCTAAAATTGGCTAAATTTGGGTCATTGAAAAAAAAAATTTGTTAGCAATTTTCAAAATGCTTCTCCCACGATTTTGACCGGATTCCTTAAAAATTTTGTACGAATGTTGATTGATGTTTCTCTTTCGGAAAATTACTTTTTTCTCGATTTTGCAAAATAGTTCTTCTCCAGGCAATTTTAGTCAGATTGCGTTTTAATTTTTTAGGCGTAGTCCAACGTTGTTGCTGTTCGAAATTTACTTTTCTGAGAGAGATGAGAGATTACGCAAATGCCAGCTTTTGAAAAATTTTCGGTGAGCGGTTTTTAACCTTCGACTGCCACTTTTTGGCGGTAACTGATTCACTAGATCTCGGCTTATCACAATGTTCCTGGACATTCTTCTTCTTGCCGGCCACGGAGTGATTCCGTGCTGGCCCTTTTCTGCCGGCCATGGCCAGGACCACAGCTCATTTCTGTGATGATGCAAGCCTAGTCGCTGAAAAGAAACGACAGAAAGGATGGGTAAGAATGCTCCGGGACGAGCTGAAGAAATTTTTTTAAACTGGCTTGTCTATTCCTATTTCTCCTTGGGTTTTGGCTCAGTTATTTTTTCAGTCAGTATTCGCGCCAGGTTTTGAAATTCTGTGTTCAGCTGAATGGCGGACCTTTCGCAAGTGTCAGTGTCAGCGAAATAAAAAAAAATAAATAAAAGGGTACATCATGAGCATACTCGTCAAACTGGACCCAGAGCTCTCAGGTTTCTGCACCCATTTTGAAATTTCTACGTAGTGTATGTCGGCAACACGTAATTGTTTACTTACATTTTTTGCCAATTTACCAGCGATTGGCGGGATGGTGGGACAATATGATCACAAAGGGCAGTAACAAAAAAAAAAAAAAAGATATGCCTCAGTAACTACCGTCTGACTATACACCATTGCTAATGGACTTACTACTGTGCAGTCAACGTTTCACACGGCTGGTGGTGTGGAACAAAAGCTAGGTTGCGAAAATCCCGGGTTGTTATTAGGTGCGATCTGTCTCTGGCTCTCTTCTCATTGTCGCTCTCTGTCAGACATTGCATGAAAAGATTTGACGTGCCCTTCCGTTTGTGCATGACTTGACGGCCGCACATACAAATGTTCATCTCGGGTTATCAGGTGTTGTGAAATAGCCTTAGGCCCGTCTAGATCAACCTTCTTTCATTGTGAAGACATTCGCTGATTTTCGTTTCTTTTCGGACTTTTATTATATATTATTGTGGGATATACTTGTAAATGTAAGTGTACAAATCTACAGTGCATATAGAACAAAGGCATGGTTTCTAGTATCCTTCCGCCGCTGCTCAAAGAACGGGCTCGATTTTTTGCAATATTCCAGTCTGATCTACAGCTGGTGATGTGTTTCGCAGTTGTTTTTGTTTTGGGAAGATGGCTTTTATTTCCTCTGCGAGCTCCAGGGCCTTCCAAGTTGGTCATTATTGGGAGGAATTCCCAACGAGACCCCATATCATGCCATTCCCGTCTGTCAAAATCAATTTCATTTTGATTAAGAAAACGGCCGGGTTTTTTTTTCGCAGAAACGTAGCTACTTGTTATTGCACCATCAAGTTAATGGTTGAAGAAAGAACAGTTCTGGTATGTGCTGTATTACTGTATTACACGTGTGGCCAGGGGGAAAAACGTGATTTTAGTGGCTCGACTGAGGATGAGAAACATGGCCTAAATTCCCCTGGCCTAATAGTGCAAAATATTACTATAACATATGTAGTGGTGCCTTTCATGTGCATACTGCGTTCGATTGGGGAACAGCTGATACACCGGTTGACCATAGCTTTTTTTTTCCTTACAAAAAATGTAACATTCCCCATGCTTCACGCTCCCTCTAATCTTCCGTCTCTCCCCACCCTCATTGTAACCACCTCCATCATACCCCACACTCCGCTTTGTGCCGTGTAGTCTCGCAAAATCACATTTCCACAGAATTGAAGGGAACTCGTCGTCCAGTAAGCGTATTTACTTGGTAAATTGAAGTGCCCAAATAGCCATTTGCATGCACTGGCCAATGAAGAAGTTTATAATGGCCCATTTGAATCATTCGCATGACTAACGATAGCAATCTTGTCTTTTTGGAAGGAAGCCATAGCGGCAGATGGGCGGGAGGCAGAAAACCAAAGCCATAGACTTTAAGAGCAAGGAGAGTGGGTAAAAGCCTCTCAGCGGAATTTTGCTCCTTGGCGCTGCTGCTCGAGGACAAAACGTGCAAAATATTTCAATGCCAAAAGTCTGTAAAAAAAAACAAAAAAACGAGGACATTGTCCCAAAATAAACACTGAGCTGCTGCTATTTTGTTATAAGGAGTGCCTCTAAAAAACTCGCATTATTTTCAACCAATTAGACATAACAGGAGACCGCATAAAATCAAACAAGCACTTTTTTGTCATGAGAGAAAAATGCCACAATCAGCAAATCGAACTGCTGGTCAATTGTTGTGTTTCCCCGGTAGAGGAGTAACATTTTGTACCTTTTGTGTGTGTATGTAGTGTATGCGTCTGTTGTAGACACTTTATTTTTGATAACTCTTGAACATCGTATCATCTTCAAATTGGGTGGGATTATGCCTTGGGTTGGTCCTCCGATTGGGATTGTATTTGACGTATATTGGACAACGCCTGACGTCATGGGACGTCACAACGTGACAATTGCGTCATTACTGTAATTGCGGAATTAGCTTCAAACTTGGTAGAAGTAGCTTCAAACTTGGTGGGAATATGCCTTGGGTGGTTCATAATCTGTTTCATAACGTGTGACATCGTATAACGTCATTACGTGTTTTGGACACTAGACTTTATAATGTAACAAGATAACTCTCGAACGATAAGTTGGATCAGCTTTCAAATTTGGTGGAATCATGCCTTTGGTGGGTCCGCCAGTTGCTGTTGTTTTACTTTATATGACGCTAAATGTTAAAAACTACGCCATCGCTGTAACTGTAGAACGAAACGTCGGACCAGCTTCAAACTTGGTAGGATAATGCATTGGGTGGGTCCTACGGTTCGTGTTGTTTTTGGCGGATATATAACGAGGCGGATGACGTCATATGACGTCAGAAAATGTTATGGACACTTAACCTTGTTAACAGGATAACTCGAGACAAATCGAGCCAGCTTCAAACTTGGTGGTATTATGCCTTGGGTGAACTGCCGGTCGCTGTTGTATCTTACCCATACTGGACAACGCATAGCACCATATGACGTCAAAGAGTTATTGCACACTCGCGCCTCACTAATTGTATTTTTTCTAGAAAGTGGGTTCGATAGCACCCAGATTGATGAAAGGGTAGGGCGGGAGGTACCAATGCAGAGCCGTTCCGAGGTAAGCGGATGGGGTTTCGCGTTTGATGAGCAGGGGTTGGGTGAGGAGGGAGTGGGGAGGTTGCAGGGTACCTTTGTTCGCCGGTGCACAAGTTATCGCAGCTGACTGGACATAGCTTGACACAGCATTTTCTGTACGCCCACTGGTTCCCTTCAGTTATTGATCCGCAGGTTGAGAGATGTATGTTATTGTTAAGTAGACAAGTAAATATTATATTGTTATTTCTCCTCCTATCCCCCCCGCGCCTCCTACCAGCGAAGCTTTTTTTACTTGGTAAGCTGTTCTGTATATATGGGAGCAGTTCTGTAACCTTATCAGCATTGTTTGTGGTGATTGAAAGTATTTTTTTTTCACTTTCAAGTGGGTCACCTGCTATCTTGTGCTATGACAAGCAGCTCACTATTTTGGTATCAAAATATCCCCCCCCCCCCTCCCAGGTAAGGGGGGGGGGTTGTCAGAGGAAACATTTGGTTTTGTTTACAAAAACAAAGCGGCAGTGGCTGGCAAATAAAATGTTTGTCATGGTCGGGTTACACTAATGGCGTTGTGCACTGGCCGCTCTAGTTTTTTCGTCTTTTTTGTGTTTCTTCATACAAGGCTAACCTAAATGTTTCGTATGTTCTCGAGTCCACCTCTGCACTCCGGTCGTTTTTAGCCCAGCTTACGTTACACGTAAGCTGGGGTATTCCTATCGGTTTGCGGGCGGTGTCCGTTAGTTAGTTAGTTAGTTAGTTAGTTAGTTAGTTAGTTAGTTAGTTGTTTATTTAGTAAACTTTGGTTCAAAATGCATCTCCTCCTACAATTTTTATCCGATGTCATTTATTTTTGGTGTGAGGCATCCCTGAGGGGTCATGCATACGGCTTGTGCTTTTCTAGTCGATCGGGTGATTTTTGAATTTTTGGCGAATTTTTAAAGAAAAAATTTTAAAATGTATCTCCTCCTACATTTTTGACCCGATGTCATTTATTTTTGGTATGAGGCACCCCTAAAGGGTCGTGCATACGGCTTGTGCTTTTTTAGTCGATCGCGCAATTTTTTTATTTTTGGGGAATTTTTAAAGCAAAAATTTTGAAAATAATTCAAAATGCATCTACTCCTACAATTTTGATTCGATGTCATTTATTTTTGGTGTGAGGCATCCCTAAGGAGTCGTGCATACGGCTTGTGCTTTTTTAGTCGATCGGGTGATTTTTGAATTTTAGGGGAATTTTTAAAGAAAAAAATTTAAAATGTGTCTCCTCCTACATTTTTGACCCGATGTGATTTATTTTTGGTATGAGGCACCCCTAAAGTGTCGTGCATACGGCTTGTGCTTTTCTAGTCGATCGGGTGATTTTTTAATTTTTGGGGAATTTTTGAAGAAAAAAATTTAAAATGTATCTCGTCCTACATTTTTGATCCGACGTCTTTTTTTCAGCCCAGTTGGCTTTTTAGCCAACAGGGCTATACAGATGGGGGCAAGTGTCGTCCGTCCGTCTGTCCGTCCGTCCGTCTGTCCGTCCGTGCCCACAATGATTATGCTATGTGGTGGATTTTCGGTACATCCGTCACTTATGTGGTTTTTCTTCCTTATGTGGTGGTTCTTATGAGGTAGCCACATAAGCACGCATTGAGCACAAAACAAACCACATAAGGGAGTCCGTCAAAGTCCGTTGATCAACTGTCCTGTAACACCATCTGTTGGAAAATTATGCAACTATAAAGCTAATTTCTAAAGCAAATAAGGAGAGCAGCTTTTGTTTAAATCCCGCTGTGGGGTGGGGAGAATCTTAAGAATACACCCACTGCGAACAATGTTTGTATTTTGGGGGATTTTTTGAAGAATAAACTTCAAAGTGCGTTTCCTCCTACAGTTTTTGTCCGATTTCATTTACTTTTGGTATCTAGTACGGGGCAGTCCTAGATGGGTCGGCCATACGGCTTGTGCTTTTTGACTCGATCTTGAATTTTGATTTTAGGGGAAATTTTTGAAGAAAATACCTCAAAATGAATCTTATCCTACAGTTTTATCCGTTTATTTACCTTGTGTTAATGTGTGGTTATTATTTAAACATGCACACTGGTCAGAAATATGAACCGCGCATCGACGCAATTTAAGTTAACATGCGCCGTGATCCGAAATGTGAACCGCGCATCAGCGCAAGTTAAACAAACATGCGCACTGGTTCCAAATGCGAACCGCGCATTAACGCAAGTGAAATAAACATGCGCACTGGTCCGAAATGCGAACCGGGCATCAACGCAAGTTAAATAAACATGTGCACTGGTCTAAAATAAGACGCGCGCATCAACGCAAGCTGAATAAACATGCGGAGTTGTCCGAGATGTGAACCACGCACCAACGGAAGCTGAATAAACATGCTCACTGGTTCGAAATGCGCAACCGGACATGGACGCAAGGTAAATAAACATGCGCACTGGTTCGAAATGCGAACGGCGCATCGACGCAAGTTAAATAAATATGTGCACTGGTCCGAACAAAGAACCACGCATCGGTGCAAGTTAAGTAATCATGCGCACTGGTCCGAAATGTGAACCGCGCATCAACGCAAGTTAAACAAACATGCGCACTGGTTCCAAATGCGAACCGCGCATTAATGCAAGTGAAATAAACATGCGCAGTTGTCCGAAATGTGAACCGCGCATCAACGCAAGTTAAATAAACATATGCACTATTCCAAAATAAGAAACGCGCATCAACGCAAGTTAAATGAACATGCGCACTAGTCCGAAATGCGAACCGCTCATCAACGGAAGTTGAATAAACATGCGCACTGTTTCGAAATGCGCAACCGGACATGGACGCAAGGTAAAAAAAACATGCGCACTGCTTCGAAATGTGAACCGCGCATCGACGCAAGTTAAATAAATATGTGCACTGGTCCGAACAAAGAACCACGCATCGATGCAAGTTAAGTAATCATGCGCACTGGTCCGAAATGTGAACCGCGCATCAACGCAAGTTAAATAAACATGCGCACTAGTCCGAAATGCGAACCGGGCATCAATTGAAGTTAAATAAACTTGCGCAGTTGTCCGAAATGCGAAATGCTCATCAGCGAAGTTGAATAAACATGCGCACTAGTCCGAAATGTGAACCGGGCATGGACGCAAGTGAAATAAACATGCGCACTGCTTCGAAATGCGAACCGCGCATCGACGCAAGTTAAATAAATATGCGCACTGGTCCGAAATTTGAACCGCGCATCAGTGCACATTAACCAAACATGCGCACTCGTCCAAAATGTGAACCGCGCATCGATGCAAGTTAAATAAACATGCGCATTTGTCTAAAACAAGAACCGTGCATGAACGCAAATAAAAGAAACATGCGCACTGGTCCGAAATGTAAACCGCGCATCAACGCAAGTTAAATAAACATTGGCATTTGTCTAAAATAAGAACCGTGCATCAACGCAAATAAAAGAAACATGCGTACTGCTCCAAAATGTGAATCTCGCATCAATGCAAGCTAAACAAACCTGCGCACTAGTCCGAAATGCGAACCGCGCATCGACGCCAGATAAATAAACATGCGCACTGGTCCGACAAAAGAACCATGCAACGACGCAAATTGAATAGACATGCGCAGTTTCCGAAATAAACACCACGCATTAACGTACGTTAAATATATGCACTGGTCGGAAAAAACCACGCATCGACGCAAGTTATGTAATCATGCGCACTGGTCCGAATTGTGAACCGCGCATCAACGTAAGTTGCATAAACATGCGCAGTGGTCCGAAATGCGAACCGGGCATCGACGCAAGTTAAATGAACATGCGCGCTGGTTCGAAATGCGAACCACGCTTTGACGCAAGTTAAATAGATATGCGCAGTGGTCCGAAGTACAAACCGCGCATCAGTGCACGTTAACCAAACATGCGCGCTGGTCCGAAATGTGAACCGCACATCGACGCAAGTTAAGTGATCCGAAATGTGAACCGCGCATCAACGCAAGTTAAAAAAATATGCGCAGTTTTTCCAAAGGCGAACCACGCATTAACGCAAGTTAAACATGCGCACTGGTCTAAAATAAGCACCATGCATTAACGCAAGTTAAACTAACATGCGCACTGGTCTAAAATAAGCACCACGCAACAACGCAAGTTGAATAAATATGCGCAGTTGTGACAGATAAGTTGTAAAATATCTTTATGCAGTAAAGTGCCACATATATAATTCCGTTTATTTACAAATGACACACACAAAGCTTGAACATTATTGACATTGACATGACGCCTGCTGGGAACCACACAAGGGCACGGGCAAATATAAACCACCACATAAGTATTTTTTATTCACAAATAATCTTGTCCGTGACCTACCACTTAAATGCATTTCAGGCATATCAAATGCTACCACATAATGCAGCCACCACATAAGATACCTCTCGTTGGCCCGTCCGTCCGTCCGTCCGTCCCGCGACCGTTAAAAGTGGAGTAACTTTTTTTATTTTTTATCCGATTCTTACCAAATTTTAAACACGAGTTCCTAACCCTTTACTGCATTAGGAAATATTTTTATTTTTCCGGTTTAAACCATTTTTGGCGATTTTATTGCCAATTTGGGCAAAATACGAAAAAACCTATCTAGTCCCCCATTTTTCATCGGAAGATTCCGAAATTTTTTATGAAGAAACTAGGACTAAGGGGTAAAAAAAGTACTTTTTTCGATTTTTGAATTTCTGCTTATTTTTGAATCTACTGAACTTCGAAGTTTGCAACTTCTAAAAATTGGCAAATTTCCAAATTTTTTTTCTTAACAAAGTAGTTAAAGTGGAATATCTTTTTTATTTTTCATCCGATTCGTACCAAATTTAAACGCGAGTTTTTAACGTTCTACTGCATTAGGAATATTTTTTTATTTATTGGTTTAAACCATTTTTAGCGATTTTATTGCCAATTTGGGCAAAATCCGAAAAAATCTATCTAGTCCCTCATTTTTCATCGGAAGATTCCGAAATTTTTTATGAAGAAGCTAGAACTAAGGGGTGAGAAAGTACATTTTCCGATTTTTGAATTTCGCCTTATTTTTGAATCTACTGAGCTTCGAAGTTTGCAGCTTTTAAAAAATTGGAAATTTCCATTTTTCTTCTTAAAAAAGCAAAGTTTCAATTTGCAGAGGGGCACAATATGTTACATGCAAGTACTTCTGGTTGGACTTTTCAGTAATTTTGTTGTCAGTTGGTCATTTCTATGATATTTTCAAGTGGGCGATAATAGGGAACATTGGGCGATAAAGCAAGAAAGTTGTAATTTTCGCTTTAAAAGTGCAGGGATCAATTCTATGTCCCGAAAATATGATAAATATGATATTTTTCGGATGGGCGATAATAGGGAATATTGGGCGATACTGCAAGAAAGTTGTAATTTTCGCTTTAAATGTGCAGGAAACAATTCTAGGACCCGAAAATATGATAAATATAATATTTTTCGGGTGGGCGATAATAGGGAACATTGGGCGATAATGTAAGAAAGCTGTAATTTTCGCTTTAAAAGTGCAGGAATCAATTCTATGACCCGAAAATATGATAAATGTGATACTTTCCGGGTGGGCGATAATAGGGAACATTGGGCGAAAATGCAAGAAAGTTGTAATTTTCGCTTTAAATGTGCAGGGATCAATTCTATGACCCGAAAATATGATAAATATAATATTTTTCGGATAGGCGATAACAAGGAATATTGGGCGATAATGTAAGAAAATTGTAATTTTCGCTTTAAAAGTGCAGGAATCAATTCTATGTCCCGAAAATATGATAAATATAATATTTTTCTAGTGGGCGATAATAGGGAACATTGGGCGATAATGCAAGAAAGTTGTAATTTTCGCTTTAAAAGTGCAGGAATAAATTCTATGACCCGAAAATATGATAAATACGATATTTTTTACGTGTAGGCGATAATAGGGAACATTGGGCGATAATGCAAAAAAGTTGTAATTTTCGCTTTAAAAGTGCAGGAATCAATTCTGTGGTCCGAAAATATGATAAATGTGATATTTTTCGGGTGGGCGATATCAGGGAATATTGGGCGAAAAAGCAAGAAAATTGTAATTTTCACTTTAAAAGTGCAGGAAACAATTCTCGGACCCGAAAATATGATAAATATAATATTTTTCGGGTGGGCAATAATAGGGAACATTGGGCGATAATGCAAGAAAGTTGTAATTTTCGCTTTTAAAGTGCAGGAATCAATTCTATGAACCGAAAATATGATAAATGTGATATTTTTCAGGCGGGCGATAATAGGGAATATTGGGCGATAATGTAAGAAGATTGTAATTTTCGCTTTAAAAGTGCAAGAATATATTCTGTGACCCGAAAATGTGATAAATATGATATTTTTCGGGTGGGCGATAATAGGAAATATTGGGCGATACTGCAAGAAAGTTGTAATTTTCGCTTTAAAAGTGCAGGAAACAATTCTAGGACCAGAAAATATGATAAATATAATATTTACCGGGTGGGCGATAATAGGGAACATTGGGCGATAATGTAAGAAAGCTGTAATTTTCGCTTTAAAATTGCAGGAATCAATTCTATGACCCGAAAATATGATAAATGTGATATTTTTCCTGTGGGCGATAATAGGAAACATTGGGCGATAATGCAAGAAAATGGTAATTTTCGCTTTAAAAGTGCAGGAATCAATTCTGTGACCCGAAAATATGATCAATGTGATATTTTACGGGTAGGCGATAACAGGGAATATGGGGCGATAAAGCAAGAAAGTTGTAATTTTCGCTTTAAAAGTGCAGGAAACAATTCTATGTCCCGAAAATATGATAAATATAATATTTTTCGGATGGACGATAATAGGGAACATTGGGCGATAATGTAAGAAAGTTGTAATTTTCGCTTTTAAAGTGCAGGAATCAATTCTATGAACCGAAAATATGATAAATGTGATATTTTTCAGGTGGGCGATAATAGGGAATATTGGGCGATAATGTAAGAAGATTGTAATTTTCGCTTTAAAAGTGCAAGAATATATTCTGTGACCGGAAAATATGATAAATATGATATTTTTCGGGTGGGCGATAATAGGGAATATTGGGCGATACTGCAAGAAAGTTGTAATTTTCGCTTTAAAAGTGCACTAAACAATTCTAGGACCCGAAAATATGATAAATATAATATTTTTCGGGTGGGCGATTATAGGGAATATTGGGCGATAATGTAAGAAAGCTGTAATTTTCGCTTTAAAATTGCAGGAATCAATTCTATGACCCGAAAATATGATAAATGTGATATTTTTCGGGTAGGCGATAATAGGGAACATTGGGCGATAATGCAAAAAAGTTGCAATTTTCGCTTTAAAAGTGCAGGAATCAATTCTGTGATCCGAAAATATGATAAATGTGATATTTTTCGGGTTTGCGATATCAGGGAATATTGGGCGAAAAAGCAAGAAAGTTGTAATTTTCACTTTAAAAGTGCAGGAAACAATTCTGGGACCCAAAAATATGATAAATTTAATATTTTTCGGGTGGGCAATAATAGGGAACATTGGGCGATAATGCAAGAAAGTTGTAATTTTCGCTTTTAAAGTGCAGGAATCAATTCTATGAACCGAAAATATGATAAATGTGATATTTTTCAGGTGGGCGATAATAGGGAACATTGGGCGATAATGTAAGAAAGCTGTAATTTTCGCTTTAAAAGTGCAAGAATATATTCTGTGACCGGAAAATATGATAAATATGATATTTTTCGGGTGTGCGATAATAGGGAATATTGGGCGATACTGCAAGAAAGTTGTAATTTTCGCTTTAAAAGTGCAGGAAACAATTCTAGGACCCGAAAATATGATAAATATAATATTTTTCGGGTGGGCGATAATAGGGAATATTGGGCGATAATGTAAGAAAGCTGTAATTTTCGCTTTAAAATTGCAGGAATCAATTCTATGACCCGAAAATATGATAAATGTGATATTTTTCCTGTGGGCGGCAATAGGAAACATTGGGCGATAATGCAAGAAAGTTGTAATTTTCGCTTTAAAAGTGCAGGAATCAATTCTGTGACCCGAAAATATGATAAATGTGATATTTTTCGTGTTGGCGATAATAGGGAACATTGGGCGATAATGCAAGAAAGTTGTAATTTTCGCTTTAAAAGTGCAGGGATCAATTCTATGACCCGAAAATATGATAAATGTGATATTTTTCGGGTAGGCGATAATAGGGAATATTGGGCGATAATGCAAGAAGGTTGTAATTATCGCTTTAAAAGTGCAGGAATAAATTCTGTCCCGAAAATATGATAAATATAATATTTTTCGGGTGGGCGATAATAGGGAATATTGGGCGATAATGAAAGAAAGCTGTAATTTTCGCTTTAAAATAGCAGGAATCAATTCTATGACCCGAAAATATGATAAATGTGATATTTTTCCTGTGGGCGATAATAGGAAACATTGGGCGATAATGCAAGAAAGTTGTAATTTTCGCTTTAAAAGTGCAGGAATCAATTCTGTGACCCGAAAATATGATAAATGTGATATTTTTCGTGTGGGAGATAATAGGGAGCATTGTGCGATAATGCAAGAAAGTTGTAATTTTCGCTTTAAAAGTGCAAGGATCAATTCTATGACCCGAAAATATGATAAATTTGATATTTTTCGGGTAGGCGATAATAGGGAATATTGGGCGATAATGTAAGAAAATTGTAATTTTCGCTTTAAAAGTGCAGGAATCAATTCTATGTCCCGAAAATATGATAAACATAACATTTTTCTTGTGGGCGATAATAGGGAACATTGGGCGATAATGCAAGAAAGTTGTAATTTTCGCTTTAAAAGTGCAGGAATCAATTCTGTGACCCGAAAATATGATAAATGTGATATTTTTCGTGTGGGCGATAATAGAGAGAATTGTGCGATAATGCAAGAAAGTTGTAATTTTCGCTTTAAAAGTGCAGGGATCAATTCTATGACCCGAAAATATGATAAATTTGATATTTTTCGGGTAGGCGATAATAGGGAATATTGGGCGAAAATGTAAGAAAATTGTAATTTTCGCTTTGAAAGTGCAGGAATCAATTCTATGTCCCGAAAATATGATAAACATAACATTTTTCTTGTGGGCGATAATAGGGAACATTGGGCGATAATGCAAGAAAGTTGTAATTTTCGCTTTAAAAGTGCAGGAAACAATTCTGGGACCCGAAAATATGATAAATATAATATTTTTCGGGTGGGCAATAATAGGGAACATTGGGCGATAATGCAAGAAAGTTGTAATTTTCGCTTTTAAAGTGCAGGAATCAATTCTATGAACCGAAAATATGATAAATGTGATATTTTTCGGGTTGGCGATAATAGGGAACATTGGGCGATAATGTAAGAAGATTGTAATTTTCGCTTTAAAAGTGCAAGAATATATTCTGTGACCGGAAAATATGATAAATATGATATTTTTCGGATGGGCGATAATAGGGAATATTGGGCGATACTGCAAGAAAGTTGTAATTTTCGCTTTAAAAGTGCAGTAAACAATTCTAGGACCCGAAAATATGATAAATATAATATTTTTCGGGTGGGCGATAATAGGGAACATTGGGCGATAATGTAAGAAAGCTGTAATTTTCGCTTTAAAATTGCAGGAATCAATTCTATGACCCGAAAATATGATAAATGTGATACTTTCCGGGTGGGCGATAATAGGGAACATTGGGCGATAATGCAAGAAAGTTGTAATTTTCGCTTTAAAAGTGCAGGAATCAATTCTGTGACCCGAAAATATGATCAATGTGATATTTTACGGGTGGGCGATAATAGGGAACATTGGACGATAATGTAAGAAAGTTGTAATTTTCGCTTTAAAAGAGCTGGAATTAATTCTATAACCCGAAAATATGATAAATATGATATTTTTCGGATGGGCGATAATAGGGAATATTGGGCGATAATGCAAGAAAGTTGTAATTTTCGCTTTAAAAGTGCAGGGATCAATTCTGTGTCCCGAAAATATGATAAATATGATATTTTTTGGATGGGCGATAATAGGGGATATTGGGCGATAATGTAAGAAGATTGTAATTTTCGCTTTAAAAGTTCAGGAATATATTCTGTGACCAGAAAATATGATAAATATGATATTTTTCGGATGGGCGATAATAGGGAATATTGGGCGATACTGCAAGAAAGTTGTAATTTTCGCTTTAAAAGTGCAGTAAACAATTCTAGGACCCGAAAATATGATAAATATAATATTTTTCGGGTGGGCGATAATAGGGAACATTGGGCGATAATGTAAGAAAGCTGTAATTTTCGCTTTAAAATTGCAGGAATCAATTCTATGACCCGAAAATATGATAAATGTGATACTTTCCGGGTGGGCGATAATAGGGAACATTGGGCGATAATGCAAGAAAGTTGTAATTTTCGCTTTAAAAGTGCAGGAATCAATTCTGTGACCCGAAAATATGATAAATGTGATATTTTTCGGGTGGGCGATAATAGGGAATATTGGGCGATAATGTAAGAAAATTGTAATTTTCGCTTTAAAAGTGCAGGAATCAATTCTGTGACCCGAAAATATGATATTTTTCGGATGGTCGATAATAGGGAACATTGGGCGATAGTGCAAGAAAGTTGTAATTTTCAGGTTAAATAAACATGCGCACTGGTCCGAAAAAAGAACCGCACATCAACACAATGTAAATAAACATGCGCACTGATCCGAAATAAGAACCGCACATCAACACAAGTAAATAAACATGCACACTGATCCGAAATGCCAACCGCACATCAACGCAAGTTAAATAAACATGCGCACTGGTCCGAAATTCGAACCGCGCATCAACGCCACTTAAATAAACGTGTGGAGTGGTTCGAAATGTGAACCACGCGCTAACGCAAGTTAAACAAACATTTGTACTGGTCCAGAATAAGAACCGCGCATCAATGCAAGTTAAATAAACGTGCGCACTGGTCCGATATTCGAACCGCGCGTCAACGCAAGTCAAATAAACATGCGCAATGGTCCGAAATTCGAACTGTTCATCAACGCAAGTTGAATAAACATGCGCACTGGTCATAAATGCAAACCGCGCACCAACGCAAGTTAAATAAACATATACACACGTCCAAAATAAGCACCGTGCAAGTTAGATAAACATGCAAACTCTTCCGAAATGCGAACCGCGCATCAAGACAACCTAAGGAAACTTGTGCACTTGTCCAAAATAACTACGAAAGTAAAATAAACATGCGCATTGGTCTGGAATAAGAACCGCGCATTAATCTTTATTAAGTTAAATAAACATGTGCACTGTTCCAAAATGAGAGCCGCGCATCAACGCAAATTAAATAAACATGCGCACTTGTCTGAATTAGAACCGCGCATCGAGGCAAGTTACATAAATATGCGCACTGGTCCGAAATGTTGTTTGAAGGTATCTATGGCAAACTATCCAGTCTACCAGATATACAAAAAATCTGTTCCCCATTTTTCTGGGAAAGAAATCTTTGTATGCATTTATCGGTCTATGTTCTGGTCCGGTGCTAAATTAATTATTGAGCTAGCTCTTTGCCGTCTCATCTTTTGAAGCTTGATATTTCAGGGAAATTCCTTCGCTCATGCACGCTGGAATGGGTCTTATTGCTTTTCGTAAGCTGGGACTTTGTCCTTGGACAAACTTGTTTTTTTTCTCGACAATAAGACCATTTCATATGTAGGTCACACACCGTTATCTTGGCAGATTTTGCTGTGCTTTTACAATTGCTGAGGGGACAAGCATTTCTTTCTTATCAGTATTCTGTGGTTGTTATTGGCTTCTAAGGAAATATTCATGGGTTTCACCTAACTTTTTGATATTGTTGCAGTTGGATGCCGTCTCCAGCGCAAGGTAAAGGGTTCACAAAGCCTGATATTCCACCGAAACCTTCACACCAACGGACACCATCGCAGCCCGAAGCTAGACCTTTGCCCTACCAGAGACCTGTATCGCAGCCAGAGGGAAGAGCGATGCCGTGCCAGAGGCCTCCATCCCAGGCAGAGGCCAGGACGTCCCCGCACCAGACCGTGGTGAGGCAGGGGAGCTCCGGGAGGGTGGAGACGCAACTGCTTCACCCAGAAGACTACGGCACGGATTCAGGTGAAACAATCTGCTTGTGCATTCACTAATGTCGCGTATCAGAATGATGATGTTAAAGGCAAAGCGCATAGAAATTCATAACTTTACTTTTGTAACGTTAAAATTTGGCATGGAATGGGTGGGTCTGTGGAAGGAGGGTGGGTGTTAGCCCTGACAATATTTGCAAATAAGAGACTTGTCAGTGTCGACCGAACTAATCTGTGGGGCAACTGCTCAAACTTTTGCAGAAAGCAACGATTGTGGACGTCATCATACCCTGGATGAAATATATTTCTTTGAGATGCTCTAGAAGTTTGGCTTGTGGCGTGCTTAAGTCTGCCCGGCTTGTGTTCTTACTGTGTGTTCGATCTATATCGAAGCAAAAACCAAGAGGGAAAAACAAGAATGTTTTGACGATCCTTAGACACACTTGAGCATCTCTGCGTGAAAGTATGTTATGCAAGTAACTGTGATGTTTAAGAGAGTAGACTGGTAATGGGTCTAGTTATAGTTATCGTAGGTGTTGCAATGCGCGTGGACAATCATTCTCCTCAGTGTGTTCCTGTAACTAGAGGCGAGATTAGTTTGTCACTTTCCGTGGAAAGTGCCCACAATCGGTGAGGTTTGATTCAGTTGGAGCGACTTAATTGCTGCCGTTGCTTTTTATGTTGTTAAAAAAAAAAGAAAGTGCTGCAAGGACAGATCTGGGGTGGTTTATGCCATCGTTTAAATGGCCCACAGGCAGCCATATTGGATTTCTCTGTCCTGCTGTTATAGTCTTAATGGTTCTTTTCCGTTTTAACGTCATTCCTCTTAAGTGACAACTTTGTCCTTGGTCGTGTTTCTTTCTTTTTAACCCACCTCCGCACCCCACTACCCCCTCCCACCTCCAGGTAATCGAGTCTAGCTTAAAAAGAGGCGGGATACATTTGAATTGAAGAAAAAGCAGAACTTGCTGATTTTTGTCAAATAACACAAGTTCTCTGTTGTAAACGGGTTTCCTTTTAATTTAAAATTCCTTTAGCTTTTGCTGAAAAAAAAATAGAGAAAAAGGGGGAGACAGTATCGTGTAAGGAAATTGTACCTAAATAGACCGTGAGTAGCTTCCAAGGCGTGACGTTTTGTCATTGTCTCTTGCTCTTTGTGAGAGTAAATTGAATCTAGTGGGAAGTGACAAGTGTTTGAGCTGAAGATTGTGCTGTAAAAAAAGCCTCAATTTCACGCAAATCTACGCTGCTTTTGGAAAGTTTGTGCGATTAAGCGACAGCGGTTGACGTTTTGATTGATGTGTCAAATTAATTAATTTTGTACATTTTCAGCCTCTGTCCCAGTGTTTTGCCGCCATATGGATTTCCGGGGGAGCACTGACGTGAAGGGTTCTCATCATTAAACAACAAAACATCCTATTGTTTAAAACAAAACTATATCAAACACGTAATAAAGTGGATATTTTTGTCCCGGGCAAAAACAGACTTCCTACTCAGTAAATCGATTCCGGAACAGAATTAATGCCCGTAAATCTTTCTGATAACTGTACATTTCGATGAGACTGGGAAAAGGTCTATTCCGGAATAGACGTCACAGGCTGAATGTGCCTTAATTCGCCCCGCACACTTGTTATTTGCTTGATACATTCGTATTTTAAATAATACAGTGTTATACTATCACGTCACTCAGGGTTCGCGCTGGGTTCTCAGGAAAGTGAGTCAAAAAAGGAAAGTGTGACTCAGTTGGGTGCAGAAAGACTCGGTGAGTTCCGAAAAAGTGAGAGTGAATTTCGTAGAAAAAAAAATGCCCAAAAAGTGGACAAAAACCCCGCCAACGCGAACCCTGGTAACCACAGGTCGGCGTTTTACTCCTCGTCGTGTAGGGGTAGTTGGTTTATCATTTCAGATACTGACATGTTTTAAGACGGGCCGATTTTTTTTCTGGGTGTAACAAACCGACAGATAGAGTTGAAAATCATTGAGTGAGCTCTTGTGTCTTCAGCATTTTCTGATTCTGTTAATTGTTGACTTGAATCGGCGAAGTGGAGCTGAATTACTTGTGGCTGTCTGTCTTCTGCAAATTCGGTATTTCCTTGAGAAAAGTCGGCAACTACTGAAATATTCATGGAATTCGTAACAATACATAGATAAATTGTTGTCGTAACATTGACAGAGGTGCCAAGATTTTTCACAATTCTTTTGACAGATAGATAGGGATCTGGGTGATTTTTTTTTTTTTTTTTTTTTTTTGGGGGGGGGGGTGGTTCTTGGTTGTTAAGTAGCTGCGAGTCAGCTCTTTCTTAATTTATTTCGTTACATCTCTCTGTCAGAGCTACGAAGCCTTTCATTGTTCCAATAGTAGGAATCAACTTCTTATGTTCTGTGTGGCATGAATCCTGCATACCAATCTCTAATATTCAAACATTCACGGAGAGTTAATGCACAATATACCCTTTTTTTGCAAAATAGGCACAAAAATTTTGATGGGATGCATATCTTTTATTTCTGCGTACTGTACAGAAAAGTCAGCTTCCTCACTCATTTCTCAAACATTTGTTTACGTTCTTGGCTTTAAACTTTATATGATCAAAGTCAAGTGACCAAATATTCAAATGAAGGGGATATGGATTATCTGTAATATTTATAGTTCAAATAATTTATAGATGCGTAGTTATGTATAAATTTATTCTGTATACCCACAGTATTTAACTTTTAATTTCTTTCCTTCTTTGGGAAATATCAGTTCAGAAGTTTCTGGTGGATAATTGCAAAAATTAATCTTACTTTTTTACGTGATAAACTATGCTCCATGTGTGTAAAGACACAAAATCAGATATCACGGGAGTTGTGTGGTTATTTCCGTATTCTTTTCTTTTAAAGAAAGCGTGACACAGAAGTTGTATGTCATTTCCGTTGTACTTAACTATTTGGTAGGCGCATGTTTGCAAACGAATTGCATTTCGAATGTTTGATGGTGAAGGGTCCATATGTAGCTTGTAAGAAAAACAGGAAAAGGGCACTGCAGGGGTTTTACGAACATAGTGTCTTAATAAAAGCATCCCTTGGCGACTCTGTGTAGGGTGTGGCCTCGGGTCTGTTGTGTTGGCGAAGCCCCGGCAGCTCCATCCGACCTTGGTCCCAGCTTTCTTCCTACTACAAATACTCATCTCAAACAGCATTAGAAGCCTCTGAAAGGCTTAGTAGCCTTGGTCTTGTCATTTCGACAGTGACGTGCAGGATTGAGTTACAGGGAAAGGAGAGTCTGAAAAGGAGTGGGGATGGGGGAAGGGAGGTTACGATTCCAACGCGTAGGGTGTAAGCGTTGGGGGGTGTGCATATGTCTCCTCTCCTTCCCCTGCGGCTGCCTTACCAAGGCTGTCCTTTATGTTCCTCTCTGAGACGTGTTGGTTTTTTTTGCAATTCCACACGTTGCCTAGAGTGCACCGAGAACCGACAGGTGACGTAACGATTGGGAGGATGACTGGCAGTAATAGGGCCACAGTCTCGCTGCACAGTTCATTTTCTCACGGACGAAGATGAGGGGTCACACAAAGGACATGCGTAACATATTCGGATTTTTTTTTTACCTCACCTCATCCTTCTCCCGGTGCGCACAATTTGAGACCCTATCTAATCAATATAACATTGGCGTACGCAAAGCCACCCCCTCCTCCGTGCGTTACGGATAACCCTTACCGTAATCCACTGGCTACAGTCCGTAGTACAGAGTACTTTGCATAAAAAACAACTTCCTGCCTTTAATCGAAGTATGGGAAAGGTTGGGAGGGGGCGGGGGGTTGATAATCAGGGAGAAATTATTTCTTCGTCTGGATAATTTTTTTTCAACATTGTTGAGTGAAATACTCAAATGAATTCTTGACGTTTTTTGTTCGTATCTTATGCTATTTTCAACATTAACTAGCATTGCTACGTAACGATTCACCGCGAGTCCTGGTGGGCGTCTGAGATGTACTAGTTTATTTCTAGAAATTCCCCGCGCGTTATAATCTCAGAAAACCCTTAAGTTTGTCCCTTTAGTGGGAGTGAGGCGTCGCGTTGCCTATTTCAGTCCCGGTTTATTGGTCGCATATTATGCACTTGGCGCCAGATGATCATCAGTCCTAAACGATTTGTCCCAGTTCTAGACTTGTCCCAGTCTTGTGCTGTGTCGTGCGTCACTTCGCCCGCCATGACTGTCTGCCTGTCTGATGACGTATAAGACATAACCTACCAATCAAATGTGAACTACGCCAGGCATTCCTGGATGGGATGGAAAACTCGAGTTAAGTATAAATTTTGTACTTAATAGGATCTATGAAAAAAAAGCCTCAAAACGCCCCGGTCATTTATGAAGACTCCTGTGGTGTGTGAACGGTGGAGGCTCTTTGTTTTTGACAACATCATTTTACGTCTCATCATACTTTATGTTTCTGGGTCTTTGATGATTATTCAGGTTCATTGCATTCCATAACATTCGTACTTGGAAGTATACGGAAAGATGGACTTGTCCAGGGATCAGTGCCCAGTTGTTTGCTGACATCGCCTCCTCCCCCCTCCCCCCCAACCCTCCCAACCTTCCTAGCTTCTGCTTCAGCCTCGACGGAATTTCCGGGCACTGTGTGGGCATTTTATACAGTCGTGGGTAACGATACTGTAGTGAAAGGGTTCTGTTCGCCAGATCGCAAGTGCCTTGAAAAATCCAGGCTTCTACTCCCCCCTCCCCCCATCCACCTTCCTCCCTCGTCTGCACTCATTGAAATTACATTGTTAGTGTTCAACTCCTCTATCTCCGTGCTTAAAATTCATTCCCAGTGCTTTTTCCATGTCAACGATTTAGTTAACCAGTAATGACATTTCAATCAGAATTAGCAAATTTTAACGCGGTTAAGTTGAAAGAAACTGTGACAATAGCGGGCGTTAGCTCTGGAGTGTGGGGATATTTTGTCAGACATGGCCTAGATACTTGACAGTTCTCCACAGCTTTTACCAATTTTCCTGTTACCCCATTGTCTGAAATATAGGTCTATTGATTCGATTTTTTCTTCCATTCTTGGAAAGTAATTTCTTGTGAAGTATTGCACAAATCAAGCTCAGGTCGGTGCAGAAAGTTAACTGATAGTGGGGTAAGTTACATCCTAAAATCCAATGCGGTTCTCATTTTCGAGTGGGAAGGTGAAAGGTAATTGGATTGGGCGGCTGTGTGGGTTGAGAAAGGGCGGTATGGGTGGGGGGTGGGGGGGGGGGGCATGTTCCGCTCCAGAACTTTGTAACGTGGCTTTCAATGATTTGAATGGACCGTACTAAGGTGGCACCTAATTGAGAAAACCCCCAATTCTCTTAGTAATATTATGGATCGGGGTTTTACTGATTGTGATATTGGTCCATATTAAAATAAAGACCCCATTATTTAAAATAAGAAAATCTTAAGCATATAAGAAAGTAGGTATTTTTTGCCCTGGATTAAATAAAGCTCTTTCTTCTTATATATATAAGAAGATCGTTTTATTTAGCTGAGCACGACGGTGAAGTGCATGAGCTTGTCAGGGAAATACATCTTGGGTAAATTTAAGTGATTGCTGTTAATTAAGAAAATCAAGCCCTCAATAATGTGCTGTCACCCCCCCCCCCCCCCTCCCTCCCCCAACTGAAATCTCTCAGTCCCTAATAATGTGCCCATAACCTCCTCCCCCAGAAATCTCTCAGCCGCAAATAATGTGGTCTTACCCCCCCCCCCCCTCCGAAATCTCTCAGCCCCGAATAATGTGGTCTTAGCCCGCTCCCCCTCCCCCCTCCGAAATCTCTCAGCCCCGAATAATGTGGTCTTACCCCGCTCCCCCTCCCCTCCGAAATCTGTCAGCCCCGAATAATGTGGTCTTACCCCGCTCCCCCTCCCCCCTCCGAAATCTCTCAGCCCCGAATAATGTGGTCTTACCCCGCTCCCCCTCCCTCCGAAATCTGTCAGCCCGCAATAATGTGGTATTACCGGAAATTACATGGTTTAGACGATTTGCATGCATGGGTGGGGGGGGGGGGGGAGGGGGGTTGGGGTGACTTCACAACAAGGATTGTGCGAGTTTGGCTCAGTCTACACAAGGAGCGACTTTAATTTCCGGTGGGAAGCGGTACAAACTGGAGAACCCAATGTCTGTAACAACACAAACATTAATGCCCTTGTTTGCACACTCAGAAATCGTTGATCAGATTCAAACAAAGTTAATTACACAAGTGGATTACGCGAGTTTTGCCATCTTTTATAAATATGATGACCCATGCCTCACGGGATGGAGTATAAAAGTCGACCAAGTAAATAGTCAACGTTATGCTAATAACAATTTTTGACTTTTTCATACATTGCCAAACTACAGATTTGTTAAAAGTTGAATGCGATACAATGGGGAACCTTCTGGAGATGCCAGAAAGCCGTAGCATTGCCGTTGGTCGCGAAGTATAATGCCGGGTAGTCGCGATTTCCCCGTGTAGACGCGGAATGCCGTGTGGTCGAGGCATGCTGCGTAGTTGCAGAATGCCGTGTAGTCGCGGAATGTCGTAGACGCGGAATGCCGTGTGGACGTGGAATACCGTGTAGTCGCGGAACGCCATGTACACAGTGCATTGCCGTGGTATGGGTTAAAACTATTCATAATCGATTCTTTTTTTTCTTGATATTTATTGTTGTACAAATATTTTACTGCTGGTATCTTGTTAAAAACCGGTCAGTTATAGAAGGAGAGACAGTGCAAGGTTCAGAAACACCGCGGGAGATCATCCGTCTTGTGCAGCGCGGCAATAGCGGAGGTTCCTGTCTGGAACAGAACAAGAATAATGCAAAAGACAATAAAAAAAACGAAAAGAGACAATAAACAGTGGCTCATAGAGGAGCTCTAGTGGTTTGATAAAGTATAATCACATTCCAGGTATTCCATGCCTCTGTTCCTTAGGAAAATAGTAAAACCAAAAATACATATAAAAAAAGAAAGGTTTCAGTTATGTCATAAAATGTCCTGATATCAATTGCACCCACTCTTGTGTTACAATGACAACTGAATAGGATGGGGATGTGGTGTCACAGAGGGCAAATAAAAACAGATGCCTTTGTGTGTTAAATTCGACCTTGCTGTTAAAAACAGTTTGGTGGTTTTTGCCAGGCTTTGTGCCTATCCCCACCCTGGGGTAGACATACCCATGTGTGGTGCATGTGACGGTGTAAACACAAAAGCTCCATGGCTAGAATGGGGGTTGTTTAGTTCCTGAAGAGCCGACACAAAGTACAAATGATTTACAAGTGGAGGATGGGGGGGGGGGGGCATTTCTCGGTTATTTTTAGTACCACGTCATAAAGTGATATAGACAAAGGAAAGGAGAGTAATGTTGGGAGGAAACTGGTTATACGGGAGTTGTTGTTGACGGGTTGCTGGTTGTTATACGGGAGTCTTCTTTGCGGGTTGCTGGTTGGTTATACGGGACTGTTGGTTGGTTATATGAGAGTGCTGTTGGGTTGTTGGTGCACAGGAGTGTTGGCAGTTTTTAGCCCAGCTTACGTTACACGTAAGCTGGGGTATTCCTATCGGTTTGCGGTGGCGTCCGTTAGTTAGTTAGTTAGTTGTTTATTTAGTAAACTTTGTTTCAAAATGCATCTCCTCCTACAATTTTGATCCGATGCCATTTATTTTTGGTGTGAGGCATCCCTAAGGGGTCGTGCATACGGCTTGTGCTTTTCTAGTCGATCATGTGATTTTTGAATTTTTGGCGAGTTTTTGAAGAAAAAATTTTAAAATGTATCTCCTCCTGCATTTTTGACCCGATGTCATTTATTTTTGGTGTGAGGCACCCCTAAGGGGTCATGCATACGGCTTGTGCTTTTTTAGTCGATCGAACAATTTTTGTATTTTTGGGGAATTTTTGAAGCAAAAATCTCGAAAATAATTCAAAATGCATCTACTCCTACAATTTTGAGTCGATGTCGTTTATTTTTGGTATGAGGCATCCCTAAGCGGTAATGCATACGGCTTGTGCTGTTTTAGTCGATCGGGTGATTTTTGAATTTTTGGCGAATTTTTGAAGAAAAAATTTTAAAATGTATCTCCTTCTACACTTTTTATCCAATGTCATGTATTTTTGGTGTGAGGCATCCCTAAGGGGTCATGCATACGGCTTGTGCTTTTCTAGGCGATCGGATAATTTTTGAATTTTTGGCGAATTTTTGAAGAACAAATTTAAAAATGTATCCCCTCTTGCCTTTTGACACGATGTCAGGTATTTTTGGTATGAGGCACCCCTAAAGGGTCATGCATACGGCTTGTGCGTTTTTAGTCGATCGAACAATTTTTGTATTTTTGGGGAATTTTTGAAGCAAAAATTTCGAAAATAATTCAAAATGCGTCAACTCCTACAGTTTTGATTCGATGTCAATTATTTTTGGTGTGAGGCGTCCCTAAGCGGTCATGGATACGGCGTGTGCTTTTTTAGTCGATCGGGTGATTTTTGAATTTTTGGCGAATTTTTGAAGAAAAAGTTTTAAAATGTATCCCCTCTTGCATTTTTGACCCAATGTCATTTATTGTTTGTAAGAGGCACCCCTAAAGGGTCATGCATACGGCTTGTGCTTTTTTAACCCAGTTGGCTTTTCAGCCAACAGGGCTATACAGAGAGGGACAAGTGTCGTCCGTGCGTCTGTCTTGCCGTCCGTCTGTCCGTCCCGCGACCGTTAAAAGTGGAATAACTTTATTTTTTATCCGATTCTTACCAAATTTTAAACACGAGTTCCTAACCCTTTACTGCATTAGGAAATTTTTTTATTTTTTTTTGTTTAAACCATTTTTGGCGATTTTATTGCCAATTTGGGCAAAATACGAAAAAACCTATCTAGTCCCTCATTTTTCATCGAAAAATTCCGAAATTTTTTATGAAGAAACTAGAACTAAGGGGTAAAAAAAGTACTTTTTTCGATTTTTGAATTTCGACTTATTTTTGAATCTACTGAGCTTCAAAGTTTGCAACATCTAAAAATTTGCAAATTTCCAATTTTTTTTCTAAACAAAGTAGTTAAAGTGGAATATCTTTTTTATTTTTTATCCGATTCTTACCAAATTGTAGAATAAATGGGGAACATTGGGCGATAATACGAGAAAATTGTAATTTTCGCTTTTAAAGTGCAGGAATCAATTGTGTGATCCGAAAATATGATAAATTTGGTATTTTTCGGGTGGGCGATAATAGGGAATGTTGGGCGATAATACAAGAAAATTGTAATTTTCGCTTTAAAAGTGCAGGAATCAATTGTATGACCCGAAAATATGATAATTATGATATTTTTGGATGGGCGATATTAGGGAACGTTGGGCGATGATGTAAGAAAGTTGTAATTTTCTTTTTAAAAGTGCAGGATTCAATTGTATGACCCGAAAATATGATAAATGTGATATTTTTCGGGTTGGCGATAGTAGGGAACATTGGGCGATAATGTAAGAAAGTTGTAATTTTCGCTTTTAAAGTGCAGGAATCAATTCTATGACCAGAAAATATGATAAATGTGACATTTTACGGGTTGGCGATAATAGGGAACATTGGGCGATAATGCAAGAAAGTTGTAATTTTCGCTTTAAAAATACAGGAATCAATTGCCTGACCCGAAGATATGATAAATATGATATTTTTCGGGTGGGCGATAATAGGCAACATTGGGCGGTAATGGAAGAAAATTGTAATTTTCGCTTTAAAAGTGCAGGAATCACTTCTATGACCCGAAAATATGATAATTATGATATTTTACGGGTGGGCGATAATAGGTAACAGTGGGCGATAATGCAAGAAAATTGTAATTTTCGCATTGAAAGTGCAGAAATCAATTCTATGACACGAAAATATGATAAATGTGATATTTTTCGGGTGAGCGAAAGTAGGTAACATTGGGCGATAATGTAAGAAAATTGTTATTTTTGCTTTAAAAATTCAGGAATCAATTGCCTGACCCGAAGATATGATAAATATGATATTTTTCGGGTGGGCGATAATATGGAACATTGGGCGATAATGGAAGAAAATTGTAATTTTCGCTTTAAAAGTGCAGGAATCACTTCTATGACCCGAAAATATGATAAATATGATATTTTTCGGGTGGACGATAATGGGGAATATTGGCCGATAACACAAGAAAATTGTAATTTTCGCTTTTAAAGTGCAGGAATCAATTGTATGACCCGAAATTATGATAAATGTGGTATTTTTCGTGTGGGCGATAATAGGGAACATTGGAGATAATGGAAGAAATTTGTAATTTTCGCTTTAAAAGTGCAGGAATCAGTTCTATGACCCGAAAATATGATAAATATGATATTTTTCGGGTGGACTATAATAGGGAACATTGGGTGGTAATACAAGGAAATTGTAATTTTCGCTTTTAATGTGCAGGAATCAATTGTATACCCGAAAATATGATAAATATGATATTTTTCGGGTGGGCGATAATATGGAACATTGGGCGATAATGGAAGAAAATTGTAATTTTCGCTTTAAAAGTGCAGGAATCACTTCTATGACTCGAAAATATGATAAATATGATTTTTTTCGGGTGGACTATAATAGGGAACATTGGGCGGTAATACAAGGAAGTTGTAATTTTCGCTTTTAAAGGGCAGGAATCAATTGTATGACCCGAAAATATGATAAATATGATATTTTTCGGGTGGGCGATAATAGGCAACATTGGGCGGTAATGGAAGAAAATTGTAATTTTCGCTTTAAAAGTGCAGGAATCACTTCTATGACCCGAAAATATGATAATTATGATATTTTACGGGTGGGCGATAATAGGTAACAGTGGGCGATAATGCAAGAAAATTGTAATTTTCGCATTGAAAGTGCAGAAATCAATTCTATGACACGAAAATATGATAAATGTGATATTTTTCGGGTGAGCGAAAGTAGGTAACATTGGGCGATAATGTAAGAAAATTGTTATTTTTGCTTTAAAAATACAGGAATCAATTGCCTGACCCGAAGATATGATAAATATGATATTTTTCGGGTGGGCGATAATATGGAACATTGGGCGATAATGGAAGAAAATTGTAATTTTCGCTTTAAAAGTGCAGGAATCACTTCTATGACCCGAAAATATGATAAATATGATATTTTTCGGGTGGACGATAATGGGGAATATTGGCCGATAACACAAGAAAATTGTAATTTTCGCTTTTAAAGTGCAGGAATCAATTGTATGACCCGAAATTATGATAAATGTGGTATTTTTCGTGTGGGCGATAATAGGGAACATTGGAGATAATGGAAGAAATTTGTAATTTTCGCTTTAAAAGTGCAGGAATCAGTTCTATGACCCGAAAATATGATAAATATATTTTTCGGGTGGACTATAATAGGGAACATTGGGCGGTAATACAAGGAAATTGTAATTTTCGCTTTTAATGTGCAGGAATCAATGGTATACCCGAAAATATGATAAATATGATATTTTTCGGGTGGGCGATAATATGGAACATTGGGCGATAATGGAAGAAAATTGTGATTTTCGCTTTAAAAGTGCAGGAATCACTTCTATGACTCGAAAATATGATAAATATGATTTTTTTCGGGTGGACTATAATAGGGAACATTGGGCGGTAATACAAGGAAATTGTAATTTTCGCTTTTAAAGGGCAGGAATCAATTGTATGACCCGAAAATATGAAAAAAATGATATTTTTCGGGTGGGCGATAATAGGCAACATTGGGCGGTAATGGAAGAAAATTGTAATTTTCGCTTTAAAAGTGCAGGAATCACTTCTATGACCCGAAAATATGATAATTATGATATTTTACGGGTGGGCGATAATAGGTAACAGTGGGCGATAATGCAAGAAAATTGTAATTTTCGCATTGAAAGTGCAGGAATCAATTCTATGACACGAAAATATGATAAATGTGATATTTTTCGGGTGAGCGATAGTAGGGAACATTGGGCGAAAATGTAAGAAAATTGTTATTTTCGCTTTAAAAATACAGGAATCAATTGCCTGACCCGAAGATATGATAAATATGATATTTTTCGGGTGGGCGATAATATGGAACATTGGGCGATAATGGAAGAAAATTGTAATTTTCGCTTTAAAAGTGCAGGAATCACTTCTATGACCCGAAAATATGATAAATATGATATTTTTCGGGTGGAAGATCATGGGGAATATTGGCCGATAACACAAGAAAATTGTAATTTTCGCTTTTAAAGTGCAGGAATCAATTGTATGACCCGAAATTATGATAAATGTGGTATTTTTCGTGTGGGCGATAATAGGGAACATTGGAGATAATGGAAGAATTTGTAATTTTCGCTTTAAAAGTGCAGGAATCAGTTCTATGACCCGAAAATATGATAAATATGATATTTTTCGGGTGGACTATAATAGGGAACATTGGGCGGTAATACAAGGAAATTGTAATTTTCGCTTTTAATGTGCAGGAATCAATTGTATGACCCGAAAATATGATAATTATGATATCTTTGGGTGGGCGATATTGGGGAACATTGGGCGATAATGTAAGAAAGTTGTAATTTTCGCTTTTAAAGAGCAGGAATCAATTGTGACCCGAAAATATGATAAATATGATATTTTACGGGTGGGCGATAATAGGCAACATTGGGCGGTAATGGAAGAAAATTGTAATTTTCGCTTTAAAAGTGCAGGAATCACTTCTGTGACCCGAAAATATGATAATTATGATATTTTACGGGTGGGCGATAATAGGTAACAGTGGGCGATAATGCAAGAAAATTGTAATTTTCGCATTAAAAGTGCAGAAATCAATTCTATGACACGAAAATATGATAAATGTGATATTTTTCGGGTAGGCGATAGTAGGGAACATTGGGCGATAATGTAAGAAAATTGTAATTTTCGCTTTAAAAGTGCAGGAATCACTTCTATGACCCGAAAATATGATAAATATGATATTTTTCGGGTGGGCGATAATATGGAACATTGGACGATAATGGAAGAAAATTGTAATTTTCGCTTTAAAAGTTCAGGAATCACTTCTATGACCCGAAAATATGATAAATATGATATTTTTCGGGTGGGCGATAATAGGTAACATTGGGCGATAATGTAAGAAAGTTGTAATTTTCGCTTTTAAAGAGCAGGAATCAATTGTATGACCCGAAAATATGATAAATATGATAACTTTCGGGTGGGCGATAATATGGAACATTGGGCGATAATGGAAGAAAATTGCAATTTTCGCTTTAAAAGTGCAGGAATCACTTCTATGACTCGAAAATATGATAAATATGATATTTTTCGGGTGGACTATAATAGGGAACATTTGGCGGTAATACAAGGAAATTGTAATTTTCGCTTTTAAAGTGCGGGAATCAATTGTATGACCCGAAAATATGATAAATATGATATTTTTCGGGTGGGCGATAATAGGCAACATTGGGCGGTAATGAAAGAAAATTGTAATTTTCGCTTTAAAAGTGCAGGAATCACTTCTATGACCCGAAAATATGATAATTATGATATTTTACGGGTGGGCGATAATAGGTAACAGTGGGCGATAATGCAAGAAAATTGTAATTTTCGCATTGAAAGTGCAGAAATCAATTCTATGACACGAAAATATGATAAATGTGATATTTTTCGGGTGAGCGATAGTAGGGAACATTGGGCGATAATGTAAGAAAATTGTAATTTTCGCTTTTCAATTCTATGACAAGAAAATATGATAAATGTGACATTTTACGGGTGGGCGATAATAGGGAACATTCGGCGAAAATGCAAGAAATTTGTAATTTTCGCTTTAAAATTACAGGAATCAATTGTATTATTCGAAAATATGATAAATATTATATTTTTCGGGTGGGCGATAATGGGGAACATTGGGCGATAACACAAGAAAATTGTAATTTTCGCTTTTAAAGTGCAGGAATCAATCCTGTGATTTGGAAACATGATAAATATGATATTTTTCTTGTAAGGAGCATTGGGCGATAATAGGGAACAAAGTGCAAAACTTTCCTTTTGGTAATGCACCCGGTTTGAATATTAGTTATGGGTGCCTCCGATCATTTATAAGTGGGCGATAATGCAAGAATGTTGTAATTTGTGCAGAAGTGCAGAAATCAATTCTCTGACCGTAAAATATGATATTTTTCGGGTCGGCGATAAGATGGTATCATTAATAGATGCTGAATACTAGCCACCACAGAATTTCAAAGGTCAAGAAAACACTGCCAATGCCAAAGATCAAAACCTCTCAAACTCTTAACGTTGCACGTTTTTGTGTCATAGTTACTGTACCAAATGTTCTGATGCTACTGTAAACAATGGTGAGTACTGTCCCAGACAAAGCTTCAAAGGAACAAATGACTGAGACACGATCCCGTCACTAGCCTCTTTTTCATTTTTCGCACGCAAATTAGAATGAATTAGGGTCCACATGTTTTTGACGAAGTCCCCGCTTTGAAGTTTACCAGGGCATTCGGAGGCGTACTCAGGGTAGACTATCCAGGGTCTGGATATTCCTCACCCGATCATTTATTGATTTTTAATTAAACGCTGGCCTAGTACCACCCTGGATAGGAATTTCCAAAAGCTGTATCCACGTTTAAATAATCGTATGTAACTATAGGCTCGAAATAAGTGTATATAAGAAAGGATGTTATTTAAATTTTGGAGTTCCACTTCTCTTTGATCTCAAAAACAAATTGGAGAAAAATTCCTGTTTTTACATATATATTTTTATTTGACAAATATCGTACCGTGTTCTGGATAGGATGTTCCAAAACTGTATGCACATTTTTGCGAACTGTGCATTAAAGCAACTTAAATAACATGCGCACTATTCAAAATAAGAACTACGCATCAACACAACTTAAATAAACATGTGCACTGGTCCAGAATAAGAACCGCGCATCAATTCAAGTTAAAGAAATATGCGCATTGGCCTGAAATAAGAACCGCGCATCGACGCACGTTAAATAAATATTTGCACTGGTCCAAAATAAGCACCGCGCATCAACGCAAGTTAAATAAACATGCGCACTGGTCCGAAATTCGAAGCGCGCATCAACGCAAGTTAAAAAAACATTCGGAATGGTCTATAATTCGAACGGCTCATCAACGCAAGTTGAATAAACATGCGCACTGGTCCGAAATGCAAACTGCCCACCAACGCAAGTTAAATAAACATATGTACAGGTCCAGAATAAGCACCGTGTATCGACGCAAGGTTAAATAAACATACAAACTGGTCCGAAATGCGAACTGCGCATCAAGGCAACCTAAGGAAACTTGTGCACTTGTCCAAAATAAGTACAGCTCATCAACGCAAGTAAAATAAACATGTGCATTTGTCTGAAGTAGGAACCGCGCATCGACGCAAGTTAAATAAACTTGCGCACTGGTTTGAAATAAGAACCGCACATCAACACAAGGTGAACAAACATGCCCACTGATCCGAAATAAGAACCGCACATCAACACAAGGTAAATAAACATGGCCACTGATCCGAAATAAGAACCGCTCATCAACAAAAGGTAAATAAACATGCCTGCTAGTCCGAAATGCGAATCGCGCATCAACGCAAGTTAAATAAACATGCGCACTGTTCCAAAATGAGAGCCGCGCATCAACGCAAATTAAATAAACATGCGCACTTGTCTGAATAAGAACCGAGGCAAGTTACATAAATATGCGCACTGGTCCGAAATGCGAGCGTTGTTCGAAGGTATCTAGGGCAGACTATCCAGTCTACCAGATATACAAAAATCTGTTTCCCATTTTTCTGGGAAACAAATCTTTGTATGTATTTATCGGTCTAATTATTGAGCTAGCCTTTTGCCGTCTCATCTTTTGAAGCCCAAATTTTCAGGGACATTCCCTTGCTCATGCACGCTGGAATCGGTCTTATTGCTTTTCGTAAGCTGGGACTTTGTCCTTGGACAAACTTGTTTGGGTTGGTTACACGGCGGTGTTGCTGGTTGGCTGTTGCTTGGTTTTAAAGGAGTGTTGTTGAGGGTTGTTGGTTGGTTATACCGGACAAGCTGGCGAGTTGTTGATTGTACGGAAGGGTTGCTGTTGGGTTGTTGGTATACAGGAGGGTTGTTGGTTGATTATATGGCAGTGTTGTTGAGGGCTGTTGCTTGGTTGTACAGGAGTGTTGTCGGTGTATTGTTGGCTGGTTGTACAGGAGTGTTGTCGGTGCATTGTTGGCTGGTTGTACAGGAGTGTTGTCAGTGTATTGTTGGCTGGTGGTACAGGAGTGTTGTCGGTGTATTGTTGGCTGGTTGTACAGGAGTGTTGTCGGTGTATTGTTGGCTGGTTGTACAGGAGTGTTGTCGGTGTATTGTTGGCTGGTTGTACAGGAGTGTTGTCGGTGTATTGTTGGCTGGTTGTAGAGGAGTGTTGTCGGTGTATTGTTGGCGGGTTGTACAGGAGTGTTGTCGGTGTATTGTTGGCTGGTTGTACAGGAGTGTTGTCGGTGTATTGTTGGCTGGTTGTAGAGGAGTGTTGTCGGTGTATTGTTGGCTGGTTGTACAGGAGTGTTGTCGGTGTATTGTTGGCTGGTTGTAGAGGAGTGTTGTCGGTGCATTGTTGGCTGGTTGTAGAGGAGTGTTGTCGGTGTATTGTTGCTTGGTCATACAGGAGTGTTATCGGTGTATTGTTGGCTGGTTGTACAGGAGTGTTGTCGGTGTATTGTTGGCTGGTTATACAGGAGTGTTATCGGTGTATTGTTGGCTGGTTGTACAGGAGTGTTGTCGGCGTAGTGTTGGCTGGTTGTACAGGAGTGTTATCGGTGTATTGTTGACTGGTAGTACAGGAGTGTTGTCGGTGTCGGTGTACCAAGCGTTCAAGCTGTGCGTCATTTTCTTCTCATGGTTCTTTTAACAAAGAGAGCAAAGCAAATAAAAACATCGGGTGAACAGAAGAGCTGTAAGGAAGCAATCAGTTAAGTGTGCTCCTCGGGTTCACAATTTCATTTCTGCCGTTGATACTTTTGTAACACGCAAACGTATATCAAAGACAGTGTTTCCGTGAGACCGTCACTTCGTAATTGCTGATATTTTTGCGCCGTTTGATTTATTACCATTTGACAGAATTGGGAGTAACATGGATGTAGGTGGCGCACTTAACGTGAGAGAGAAATAAGATTACTCAGTGAAGGTTGGAAATTACATGGGGGAGACTCAGTGACACAAGCTGATAAGCAGCTGTGGTACAGTAAAGCCTCCCGAGGGAACACCTCTAATTCAGGAACAAACTCCAACGTTCTAACACTTGCCTTAGTCCTGCCTCCTATAATTTTGATTATTAACGTCTTATTAAGTAAAACGTTTTTCTCAGTCCCAAGCGTGTTGACTGCACAGGGCTTTCACTGTGTAAAAAAAAAACGGGTGATACTCATAGAAGATGGTGACACCAAAGTAGATTTCTTTCTTTCTTCATTAAGTGATTAGGGTTAGAAGACCACTTTTTACAGCGCCGTTTGAAACAGAGCAATAGTGAGATGCTCTGCCTTACGACACTACACTGTGTGTGATTTGCACTAACCTTTGACATTAAAGAGACGTGATGGATGGTTCCGCCGATACTTGTAACATTCTGTCGCATGCAGCCCCCGTTCTACCCTAAACCCCCCCCCCCCCCGCCCATCCCTCTGTCAGCGCTTTCTGCATTGTTTCAGTTTTCTTGTGTGACATAGGACATAATTTTATCGCCTCCACGATTGTACAAATATGCTAAAGCTAGTAGTGAATGATGCCATGCCCTATTCTTTCAGTAGTTCTGAATTCTGTCATAATGTGCCCAATGCCTCGTGCCTACCAGCTGTCTCATAAGAGAGCATGATTGGACTTTTCAGACAGTTATTGGATAACCAGTGTAAAGCCTTTGCATTCTTTGCCAGAATGAGAGCCGTTAGTGGCCTCATATAATGCCAGCAGGAGTAAGAAGATACTGCTGTCAGTAGCATATGAGCAAAACAGTTTGATGTATAAAGCAAAAATATCATCGTTAATCACTATAAAAGTGACGACTTAATGCCATCTTCATGTTAACATATTAGCTTCAGGTGAAATTATTCATACCATCATTTTATAACAGTTCGAAATGTTGACGGTTTAGTTATTTTATTTATTGCTTATTTTTGGGTGTGTTTTAAAGGATTGGGCAAGGAAAGTCCAGAGGTACCAAGCTATGCTGGAGGTGTGTCGGTTATAGAGAAAGTGACTTCCCATCACCATCCTCACATCACCCATCATGCGCCGCAGACGAGACCATTCTCACAGACATCGCCGCATCCGCAATCATCGCCCATAGCAACGCGGACGCACGGCGGAAGGCGGTCACCGACGCAAAGCAGACGGCAGTCGGGGCTGGCGGGCGGTCCTAGTCCACTACACAAGCCGCAGGCAGTGCACTACCAGGTAACCAAGCCTAGAAACAGCGCAAGTAGGAATTCTAAGTTACCATACACTTATATATATGTTACAGTGAATCTGTAATGTCAGTGACGTTACAAAGCCACTGAAATTTTCAGTCATTTTACAATGTCAGTGAGTGAATCAGTGACTTTGTAAAGTCACTGATACTGTAACGTTATCTATACGATACCGGATAATCTAATAAGCTAATCAAAATATTGATGAAAAATTATTAGAGCAACCGACAGATTCTATTAACTTGGCACTCTGAATTATGACGAGTGGTGGATTTTAAAGCTCATCGTGGATTTTAAAGCTCATGGTGGTTGTGTCCTCGTGTAGGTACGGAATTGTCGGATCTAGTACGTAGTAATCGCATTAGCTTCCATTTCATATCCTGTTGAGAATATTGCCGTAGTCCTTAGTAAGTTCAGAAAGAAGCTCAAATGTTTAATTTGATTCATATCGACATATCGTCACAGTTGAGAGGTAAATTTAAATTTTAGGCTGTTAAGATGTGATCAGTTTCGGGGAATCCCGCTCATTTTCGTCGTGGTTCTTTCTTTTTGGTACATTTAACATTAAAGCGCTTAAAAAGTACTGCACCATACGATTCAGCGACCGTGTCATTAGTAGTGATGTTCTAATTTATTAGAGCTGATGGCTGGTGTACTTGTGGGGACGTCGTACAGTCACACATGTACTAATTGACAGTGTCACCGATGAGAGCGAACTTTTAAGCATGCAGTTGTAAAAATCTAAAAGTTAAAAGAAAATTATTATTGATAAAACTCTTATTACGTCTTCAAATTTTTTTTATATATTTTGCAATAAGTCCATAATTTCGATTAAAGCGATTGCACGTAATCGGCAATAAAATGATCGGTTTTGTCCCACATGATTAATTAACTGATTACCGGTAAACAGAAATCGGTCTTGCTTGAAGTTAGAATGAATTGAACCATTTATACTTCAGTGGTGTTTCGTTTTATAGTTGATAAGTCATAAATGCTGTCGGGTAAATGCATTTTGGTCGGTCCCAAGTGTTAAATTTTAACGAACGTCTCCTGTATATTAATAAGTTTATATATTTGCCAAGTCACTTTAGATATGCACTTTATTTTTATTTTTCTTATTATTTTGCAAAGGTTGGGTCACCGACGGGTTCGGGGCGTATCAGCGTACTTCCGTCGCTTGCCTCGCCGGGTCCATCCACGGCCCCACAGGCTCCTGCATCGCCCACCAGCCTGCGGGTGGAGCGTGTGGAGAGCCCCACCCCTGCCACCATCGACATGTCACACATGGGCCAGCATCTCAGGTAGTCCGAACGGCTTGTCCCCCCCCCCCACCCCCTCGCCTGGTCAAGCGCATCCACGGCCCCACAGGCTCCTGCATCGCCCACCAGCCTGCGGGTGGAACGTGTGGAGAGCTCCACCCCCGCCACCATCGACATGTCACACATGGGCCAGCATCTCAGGTAGTCCTAGCTTGTCACACTGCCTTCCCCATCTCACCTGCCGAAGCCCGTCCACGACCCCGCAGATCCCCTACATCGCCCACCATATGAAAGGCGTGGGGAGTCCCTTCCCAATACCGTCGACGTACCACGCATCGGCTTGTGCTAACGCTTTGTCACCGCCTCTCCCTAAAATGATCGCCGCCATTGGTTGGGTTACTATTCGCTCGCATTAAGTTACGTGGATCTCGGGAACCCCTGAAATTTTACTCAGTGACGCCTGATTTTAGATCTGGGATTCCGAGATAAAAATTTAACTTGATACCTCCAACGTACAGTAAAACACCGCTATTAAGGACAGTAAGTGTCTGGCAGATTCTGTCCCTGATAGTGGGGTGTCCTCAGTAGACGGGTTCCTAAAATGTGGTCACTCAACTTGATTTTTTACATACAACACGCACATGTTTGTTTTTTTTTTATTTATTTACACAAAATCCATACATATACCAGGCGGTATAAATTAGAGCAAAAATTTACAACAAATTTGCAGCATTTTATCCAGATATAAGTCCACAATCTACTGACGATATATCTGCAGTTTCTCAAGTCTATTTACATCATACATGTACTTACAATAATGTTCTGAAGACAAAGCCACAAAGGGTTAAAGACACATGCTTTATGTTTCAAGCGAATGCGGGACAAAAGGGCCTTGGACATAAGGGCCTTTCCCAAAACGGCCTTTTCCAAAAGGGCCTTTCCCAAAACGGACCTAAATGAAAAGTTGGACAAAAGGGTCTTGAGAAATTTTTATTTTTTTTTGTGTAATAAAATAACAAATCCCCCCCAAAAAAAAACAAAGTTTATTATTTTATTGCCTGATTCATTCGCATCATTTATTCCCCACAGGGAATACATGCGATCGACCGCGTGTCGGTCTTTCGGTCGGTCTGTCATCAAGAGCTTGTTACCACGATAACTAAAACTCCTGCAATGATTTTACAGAAACTTGGTATGTAGCTTCTATGGGAACAAACACAGATCGGTATTGTAAATGGGCCAGGTTCGTCCAAGGAAAATGGATCAGCTGGATTCGGAAAATTTCAGCTCTTGATTGACTATTGATGGCCGCGTTTAACTGATAGGGGGCCTGTGGGGAATATGTGGGCTATTCACACTGCTCTAGTTTATGTATGTCGTAGTTTATTCAGAATGCACTCGTACACTGCTTTAAGGGCACAATTACTCGAACACTACTTCAGCAACTGACAATAACTACGGCAATGCCTAACAGCAATAAGTCTCGAGCCTATGTTTTAATTCATAGGCTCATGTATTCATGAGATATATCGTATCTCATGAAGGGAGCTAAAAAAGGGATAGGTCACTGTACTGCACGGGTGCTTTGTGTTCAAACTACCCGGAAGACGCCCTTAACAAGTGCTTTGTGACCATATAAAATTTACGAAGTAGCTAAGAACTGCATGTTTTTAAATTCTGAAAGTTTAAATTTCGGTTTATTTCAAGACATTTCGCAGGGAATTCTGGGTTAATTTTTTTTCAAGCTCTAACGGTAAAAACGCAGACACACATCAATGAATTTTCACCGCCAAGTGATCTTTAGATCGGGGCATCATGTACGCGCATCGAGGGCGGTGGGGTGGGGTTGGTGAGGAGTTTTAAGCTGAGCATGCGACAGTTTTACAGCAAATTGGTGACGTCACAAGTTTTTGCGTATGTGGAGGAGGCGTAGGGGGTGCAGGCGTACTTTTTAGATGACTCCTTGTATTGTTTTCTTACTCGTCCATGAATTCCAGGAATTGCCGAGTTAAAATAAAAGACATTAGATGTATTTTTAGCCATTGGTAGTTTCCCAAAATGCTCGTTCTGTCGTGAGTAGAGCTTAAAGATTTATTACCTTAGGCTCAGCGGCATTAGATACTATGATGAAAAGCTCCCCCCTCGGTGGTCAATTCACTGTCTAAAATAATTATCTTTTGCGTAACTTAACGCCCAGTTGGAGGCTGTGTGATTTAATTTGCTATTTGCAAGTCTGGTTTTATACCAGCGTTGTTGTCCTTTTTGCTGTCATTATTGCGTCACTGGTCTTTTTACACCGAACTTTTACTTTGCCTTTTAAAGACACCAGGGATTAAGGGTCTGAATTAACTGCACTGTTGTACGAGCGAATTTCATTGGTTTATGTATTACAGTAAAAGCGTGACAAGAAGCCATAAACTCCTCGCCATTGACATAAAAATCTTGGATTCTGTTCGGAAAGTGCAGGCATTCCCCTGCAAATTTAAGCAATCTTTTGCAGCATAAATGCAAGACAGACGTATTCACAATCCTTCTTCAAAGATCATTTTGTGAAATACGAGATATACTCCACTCAACAGCCTGCGTTGAGGAAAACCTCGTTTAGGGACAACCTCACATGCGGGGTTCATTTTAGAGCGCATAATGTGCGTAGTTACGCTTTTTTCGCGCAACTACGCAAGAGCGTGAGTAGCGTGCTACACGCTTTTCATTTTGTGCATTTTTATGGAGAGAACGCGCAACCTACACTGTTTTCAGAGTGAAGGGCCTCGACATATTTTAAGTAGTATCTGACATATATATATATATATATATATATATATATATATATATATATATATATATATATATATATATATATATATATATATATATATATATAAATTCTACATTCAGGGTTCGAGTTGGCGGCGTTTTTGTGCAGTTTTTGGGCATTTTCTTTACGAAATGACTCACTTTTTCGGAACCCGCCGAGTTTTTCTGGACCCAACTGAGTCACACTTTCCTTTTTTGACTCAGGACGGCCCTTATATGGAGGTTTCACTGTTAACACATTTAATGTTCTTTATATAAAAAATGAATGGCTCAGTTCGCGGCATCTCCAACTGCAGTTGGATTTTCTAATAATATGCTTTTGAGTGCGGCTATTTAAGTGACACAGAAATAAAGCAATGCCGATCTTTCGATACATCGGGAGCTCGACCGGGATTGAGGCCGCATCTTGAGTCGTATCCGGAAGAATTATCGATCTGTGACGGGTATCCTGGTGAATTTGTTTAGCCGTTCTTTCGGTCGTTGATTCTCACTTTCCTTACGTATAGTTCAGTCCAGGTTTCGTCCGAGGGCGCGTTTGCGCGTTATTTTTCACATCGAAAATCAGAAAAACGCACGAAAGTCGAGGCCGCGCGCGTGGAAAACACACGTGGGAAAGAGAAAACGCGGGAAAATCAAAGGCGCGCGTTTGCATTTTTTTTTAATTTGATTTTTTTTCTTTCAGATTTTAAAGAGAACCATTAACTCATTGATTCGGCCGCTCCACTGTTGAAAAAATGCTGCAAGAAATTAAGACGGCATTTATAGAGTATTTTCTGTAAATTATATTTATTTCGTTTTCACACGTGCTTCGTAGCATCGAAGGGAGTGAGAAGAAACTGTGCATACACGCAGTTGAACATCTAAGTTTAACAATGGCGATTGAGAGAAAAAAACGCATAAAACATGAGAGCGCGCGTTTTAAACGCGCCGCCAAGCGGCCCCAGGACGAACCCTGGTTCACGTATTTTTGTACCTGTTTATTTCTTATTGTTAATGTTACATCTTATTACTTGTAACCAACACTTATATGTGTCTGCGAATATTTGAAAGAATAATCCATGAAAAAGGCCCGACCCCATCCCAATTTCTCTATTAGGCTACTATTCCATGGTCAGGACCTGGCATTAATATTTATTGGATGGCTGCGATTGGCTTGATTGCGTAGATCTTGTTGATCAAATCTGGCCTATTTTTTGTCAGCACAGACGGATAAACAAGACCTCGTCATTTAACCCAGTAAATTTAATGAACACTGATTTTCAGACTTGTAAACAGAAATAGAACACGGTCTTGTCTGCATAGAGAGAAGGATGGGACAATCCCTCGCCCTGTGTACGTCACTCTTAAGTCAATACTCGCTATTGTTCTATTAAAAGCATAGTGAAACCTCGTTATTGCGACATCGGATATGACGACTTGCTCACGGTTGCATGTCGGCTACAGCTACACATTTTCGCGCTCCCACTTATTTCGCTACAACGATGGGTTAGAAATCGGAAACTACGGAGATCCAGATTAGGATATCACGCATTCCCCATGGGATCCCGGTCAGATCCCGGTAGAACGCGGCATCCCGATATCATCGGCATATGCGGCGACAGACTGGCCGGGGGTGTGGGGAGGGGAGATATTATCCTTTTACAGGTTCATGTCTACTGTAAATGCAGTCTTGACAGACCTAGCACACATTTTATTACAAGCAACAATGCAACACCCTAATTATGTTTCAAAGCACCAGAAAACTTATTTAATAACAATTTTCATTTCTGTGTCGTGATATCTATTTGCGTAAGAGTTTGATGTCTGTTTTGTTGGCTATCAACGCCTGCTTTGGCCCTGGCGTTCTTTAGCTAGTGCGTTGTTGGTTTAGCGACACATATCCTTCAGTGATCGTTCTATTAAGGGAACTATGATGTATCGCTAATATTCTGTCATGCCGCCCCTGTTTCTATGGCAGCGTGTCAACAGAGGTCTGTATTCATGGTCAACGTTGTGGGGTTTCGTGGTTGCAGGGAAAGTCTGTACAGTATCATCAGCGGTCTCTACGCGCTCGTGCTAGTGGTGCTGGGAACAGCTCTACCTCTCGCTGAAGTATTTGCACCGCAAGTGCCTCCTGGCATGTTTGAGGTCAGTATTTTCTCCGTAGATTAACACATTAACAGGACGCTACTGGTTACCGGAACAGCGCTGGTTAGCCATTGTTATAAAAAAAAAGCTGAGCTCTGAGGAGATCTATCTGGTATGTTCAGTATCCGGACAAAACGTTGACAAGTATAAAATCGGGTAAAACGTCAACCATTTTTGGTCAGAGGTCTTCTCCCCAACGAGAATAATTTGGAAGTGTTCAATCTGACCAACAGCTACCACCATGAAAGTCACCGGGCGCGGCAGGAATAGGTTGATAGCGTAACCAAGAGTCATGCTGCCTTCTGGAATTTAATGGAATTAGGAAGCCTACGTCAAATGCTGTTGTAAGCTGGTCCGGATTTTACTGTGTATTTAGGGGTGCTGTTGGCATCTGAGTATAGCGAGGTCTGACCCTGCAGCAGGATCCCATATCCGCATTTATTCCAACAACTGGTGTTCATTTAAGGTCTTTAAGTTGTGGTTTGTATTTTGACCCCAGTCCAACTGTTGCTTTTGATTCAGATTGGAGCACAATGTCTGTCACTTATAGTTGAATTTTATTGAAAGTGTTAATTTTTGTGGTTGGGAGTGTGAATAAATAACTGTATATTTGACCCCATCATAGATGTATTTATCGTAGAACTTACAGACTTTAATCAGTTGGAAGCCAGCCTGTATTTAATGGTTACTGAATTCTATTTTTCGCACTGATTTGTTGAATTTATGTAATTTTTCTGCAAGGTAAAAATTGAACTTTTGCCTCCGGCCAGGTGTGGGCATTATAAATTTAATCTAAACTCCAGATTAATGATATCTTATCAATTGTTTACACAGACACACAATATACACATTTGGATATGCCTTTTATTGGGCAACTTAAATGACCTGATAGACAATGAATAGAGAACAGGTATACGTGTGTTTTGAATGCAGGGAAGCCACCCATACACTTCAGTTAGTGATAGTCAGAAATAGAATCTGCGATCACTTTTGGCCATTTATTTATTTATTTATTTATTTTTATTTCATTTTTTTCTTGTGGGGGAAGGGGGTCGGGGCGTACACCAGGCTATCTCCCCACCCCCTGTGCAACTTCTGGGAAAGTCCCCCATGCGTACACCCCCGTTTTCTGGGGTGGGGGCTAAGAATGTCTTAATTGATGTTTTCATTGCAACTTCAGTTTTTAGTTTTGCGTTCCAGTCAATTTTGAAAAATTATTGACTTTGGAATCGACCAATCAGACTACAGCATTTACACAACTCAAGCATTAATGTAACTTAAGCCTAGTAAGTCCGGGGAATTCCATTACATCGACTGTACCTTAGGGGTGGTCAATAAAATACAGGTCGAAAGATTGCATACCTCACTTGTTTTTATTGTCTTGATGTGGATTTCATTGATAAGATGTTACTTAACTGACTGATGGGTTAAAATAATAAAAGATACACATACTAACTTGCGAAATTAAAAAAAAAATTCCTTTTTATTGTAATATTCAAACTGTAAAGTGGAAAATGTGGCCTTATGTGGTGTTCCTTAAGAAAAATAACAACTTCATTTCAGCTAACATTTACATGATATACATTTTTATCTAGATGTACATCTGTCAGTGTTTTGGCCTTCGACGTTTTATCCGTTGACCTTCTTGCCGTCGACTTTTTCACCGTCGACGGTTTATCCGTTGACCTTCTGGCGGTCGACTTTTCACCGTCGACGTTTTATCCGTTGACGTTTCTGGCCGTCGACTTTTTCACCGTCGACGTTTTATCCGGCATCCGGCATAGGGTGGATGAATTTTTTTAAAAAGCAGTGTTACTGTTCAGTGAGTACAGTTTTCGCGGAATACCCAGAGGAGTATTCTTGCTCTTGGGTACCTGGTAAATGAATCAAGGATTACGCAGGATTCCACGTTTTTCGTGTAACTTCTGTCTCCCCAATGTTTATATTTCATTATCTTTCTGTTTTTATCTGACGTCAAGAGTTTTATACATGTGAGAGATTAGTGTGTAATGAAACTCGACGTCCTTGACTCATGAGTGCTATGTTTTCTTCCCCCCCCCCCCCCCCCAAAAAAAAAAAAAACACACACAGGAAACAATCCCGAGTGTAATAGTTTACGCACACGGCATAAGGCTAATCGATCAACGCCGAAAATATTTTGTGGTGATTAATAACACAGCCATTACTTTGAATAAAAAACTTTAGTTGTATCTGCCCTCATAATTCAACTGGGTATTTTTGAGGCATTTAATTATTGATAGTTGGTGCCGTCGTTTATCGATGACATGCCCTATAATAAAGATATTTGCACTGTCCGGAAGTTCCTTATATGTGTGATTTCGGGTTCCTGGCCAACGGGCAAAGTGCCACCAAAGTCACGTTTTAGTGCAAGACACCACTGCTTAAAACAGTTAGCCCCCAACCGGGGCTTTATGCCCCGAAGGGAGGCTAATGGACTGGGCTCTGTCTGTCCGTCCGTCCATCCGCCCGTTACCACTCATTCCTCTTCGATGTGTAAGCCATTTGGTCTCACAGTTTACAGGACTCACCCCCATGGTCGTAGCTTGATGCACGCCATTTTTTTTTTTTTTTTTGCGGTTCGTCAAAAATGAGTTTTGGCGAATTTTTTAAAATTTTTAGCTTGCTTGTAAAGTGTGTAAAGTTTTTCTTGTGGACACGATATCTCATGTTGGACGAATTTCAACCAAAGTTTGTATGTGGTTTGTGTGGAGAAGGGTCGTGACCTGATTACCTTTGAGTGACCTTGGGTCAAAGGTAAAGGTCACTGAGAAATTTTGCACGTCTGTTCCTTTTGGACACCATATCTCAAGGTCGGCTGGACGGATTTCAACAAAAATTTGTGCGTAACTTACATGTAAAAGTTTCGCAACTTGATTAGGTTGGGATGATCTTAAGTAAAAAGTCAAGGTCACTGTGAGACTGAAATTTTGCACATCTGTTCCCTTTGCACACCATATCTCAAGGTCGGCCGGATGGATTTCAACAAAAATTTGTCTGTAACTTGTATGTAAAGGTTGCCGCAACCTGATTAGGTTGAGGTGACCTTTGGTCAAAGGTCAAGGTCACTGTGAGACTTTGAAATTTTGCACATCTGTTCCTTTTGGACACCATATCTTAAGGTCGGCGGACGGATTTCAACAAAAATTTATCTGTAACTTGTATGTAAAAGGTGTCACAACCTGATTAGGTTGGGGTGACCTTGGGTTAACGGTCAACGTCACGGTGATACAAACTGAATTCCAAATGCTACCGAAGCGTGGTAACTGCGGTTGCGTATTACGCAGGTGTGATATGGCTCACAGACATGTACTTCGTACTTTGCTACTCAAAAGGCAATACTGTAAGAACAATGAAGATAGCTTGACGATGGACTTAGTGTTTGGACGTGTTTTAGACAATACCAGTGTGTCAAGTATCCTATTTTTTCCTATATTTTCCTATTTTTTTTTAATTCCTATTTTTTCCTATTTTTGAACAAAATTCCTATTTTTTCCTATTTTTTTTAAATACGTTTGTTAATTATTTTGTGTTTTATTTCTGTCTTATATTTTTCAGCCTTTCTCTTGTTAAAAACAGCGTAGAGGTTTCTTCTGGTTGCCGTCCCAGTGAGGCGCATCTGAGGGACACCCATGGTGCTTCTTTTAGACAACCCAGTTGGTTTTCTACGAAAGTTATAGCACCACTGTTTAAATGTTTCCGAGTCACAGATACCCAATCTATTTTTTGATCTTAGGCAAGTTCCGATTAAACTGTAATATTAAAGGGAAATGGGCAGTGACTACACACTGTAAGAAAACGTTGAAATACTACTTGGCTAGTAACTGAAAAGATAAACAGGTTATTACCCATATCAAAAGTAAATAATTGATTATTACTCTTCACTCGGCTGGTCACAATGTACCTGGACATTCTTGTTGAAGATTCAAAGTTATAGGTTGGGTTTGCTCGGTATGATTCATGATTATAAAATCTACTTATTTTCAGATTCTTGAAAGGCTTTCCGGTTGTACAAGGACTTCAGAAAACTTTCTGTTGATGTATAAAGCTGAACATTAGGCGAAGTCATGCCTTCTGGTCGCACAAAATTTAACGAAGGATGGCTTAACGATAATAGTTGTTGCTGGCATGATGCTTAAGAAGAAATCCAGTTATTTTCTATATATTTCATTAAATAAATTAAATTCGAGCACTAGTAATTCAAAAATTGTTACGTACTGCTTTCAATGTGTAGTTTTTATAACAATGGAACATACTTTGTCATTGATTGATTGTATTTTTTCCATCATAATATGCCCATGACTAAACTGCCATCAGTTAAAAAAATTGACGTACAGTTTCACAAAGTATGCTTGCAACAACTATAGCACAAGAGGGAGAAAAATTTAAAAAAAAACAAAAAAAAAAAAACGATTTCTAATTCTCTTAATATCTTGTGTTAGAATTTGAAATTGGTGAGGAAAGGTTGGCTGTAGGGGAGGAGGAGGCCAACGTATATAGCACTATAGTTATTGAAATGAAATTGGATTGTAATGATTTTTTTTAATTCCTGTTTTTTCCTATTTTTTTGCCAAGCCATTCCTATTTTTTTATCCAATTCCTATTATTTTTTGCTTTAAAATCGCTTGACACACTGCAATACTTAAACCTTTGGCTGAAGTTGCCGTCCCAACCGGAGTCTCCGTCAGGTTGAGCTGTAACAAATCGTTTCATGCTATTCACAGTGTCACAGCAGGATTGTACATTAATTTTAAACCGACTCATCGCCGTTTCCGGTTGGGGGCTGTGCTGTCGATGATGGCTTGTTTAACTGAACGTCAGCTGGCCTGCTTCTCACTTTGACTACGCTTGTGCAATTTGCTTCTGCTCTTTCTGTTTCAGATTTGACAGCCACAAAATACCGGGAGTTTCCGAAAAGAAGCCCTACCCCCGTATAAAAGCTCTGTTTCCTGGGGCTTCTATTTGGTTTCTAAATGAGCGGCTGAAATTTCCCAGCTTCCAAATAGAAGCCCTGGTCCTTTTTTCGGGAAACTCCCGGTACAGTTAGTCCACCAGCTCCTTGGTATTTAAGATAGAACTTATGGGGTTTATCAATTAGATTGAGACAAAAAACCTATTCTGAATAACAGTGTTAACTTGTCGATTTCTCTGGATCATGTTCTCGACTGTTGTGCGTGTAGGTCGTTGGAAAACGTTTTTTTTTGTCAAAGTACGGAACATATGTGTATATGTGTATCGCAAATATATAAACAACTGGATTTTGAACTTGTAAGAATCAATTTTGAATATTTAAATATATACAAAAAATAAGCGAAAGCCCCGGTAAGTGACTGCAAAAGTTCCGAATTAACGGGCGCGTCGGCTGTGGTAAAGGGTGATGTTAGCCAACATCACTGAAGGCATATACATCAAGTGAATGGGGACTATCGCAGTTTTAGTACAAATTTTTATGTCGCTTGTTTGTCGAAAAGACTCGTAATATGCCTTAATGCGTCACCTAAAATGTGCCAAATTTATGGGCTTTTTGACACTTTTTGCACTAATTCCAATATGAAAAACGACTACTCTTGGCAGCTGTGTCATGTGGCCGTAATACTCCCCGGCGATAGCTTGTCCAATCAAAACATTGCTATTGCTATGGCGTTCCAAAAAATGGGTCCCCTTTCATCATTTTTGGCCTTTTCTCTGCTCCGTAACCCACAAGGGGTTAGAGCGCCCTTAATCTCTGTCAATACGGGATAAAAATAGATGAATAGGGGGATGAATAAGGTTGGTGTGATAAAATGCAGTGCAACGTTTTGCGGCAAAATGGCACTTGTAATTTCTGTTGCTTATTTAAGGTAAAATGGATAAGACACGAGTAAATGATCAACTGAGGCCGGACTAATCACATGTTTCTGGGAAATATTCAATAGACTCGTAACGAGTCCTCAAGGAGTGCGTTGTGCCAGTAATTCCATCATTCAGCATCTTGAGAAAAAAAAGGCCAGAATGAACTTCAGTTCAATGTGAGGGCATTGCAATGATGATATGAGAACCTGTGAAACAAACGTAGTGTGCTATAGCCATTTAATAGATCACAGGGTTCGCGTTGGCGGGGTTTTTGTTCACTTTTTGGGCATTTTTTACGAAATGACTCACTTTTTCGGAACCCACCGAGTTTTTCTCGACCCAACTGAGTCACACTTCCCTTTTTTGACTCATTTTTCTGAGAACCCAACCATGGATCATCTGTTTGAAATTAAAATAAAACATTCACAAAATGTTCAAGAAAATTAAAATTGCATACCCCTCTTCTTTAAGGCGATTTAAAGTCTGTTTCTAATCATTTGTATCACTAAGATTTAGTGAAGTTCCTATTTAATGACATTTTATTTACTGCTTTTTCGATGTCCATCTCCGTCTAATCCGTCCGGGGACATTTAGACCAGACAGTTTTAGGGGTTATTGTATTTCATGGCCTAGAGTATATCTCCCGCCAGTGGTACAACCCACTCTATCTTTATTTAACTTTCAAGAGTTTGTGAGAAAAAAAAGACTGAGGTGATGCGTTTTGTGGAGCAGCCGTGCTATTGATGATTGGGGTGTGCAATATGTCTAGTGTGTGACAGATGACGTCGACAAAAATGTGGCCCAAGTTAACAACTGGTGCCGGCGGTGTTGCAATAACTTCCGCCCAATTACACCACAGCTTTCAAGTTATGAGAAGAAAAAAAAGATTTCTTGCAAACATATTAGATTACGGGAATGTTTTGCTGGTGAAATATATTTCAAATCCATATTGATGACGTATGAAAAAACAACGGCATGTAAGGTTGTTTTACTACCGGTAAACGGAATTCCGGATCTGTTGAACAGCAGGTATAGATTGTTTGCCCCACAACATGGTTGAATTTTTCTCGTCTGTTTATTGGCCACCGTGGAAAGGTAGTTTGATTTGGGTTCTGTGACTTCGCCAACATACCTTGAATACTATTCAGTACAGGGCATTGATTTTTTTTGTTGGGGAGGGGGAGGTATAATGCAGATATACAGCGTCACATTAGTTTTGAAATCGGCCAAAAAATCCAAACCACGACCTGTCCAATTTCGACAAATTTCTTGTCCAGCAACATGCCCGCGCATTGAACGTCCGCAAACAACATGCCCATGAACGGAACGTCCACAGATAACATGCCCACGGCCTGAACGTTCACAGACAAAACACGGACGGACTGAATGTTCACAGACAAAAGACCCACGGACTGAACGTTCACAGATAAAACACCCACGGACTGAACGTTCACAGATAAAACACCCACGGACTGAACGTTCGCAGACAAAACACCCACGGACTGAACGTCCACGGACAACATGCCCACGAGCTGAATATCCTCAAACAACATGCTCACAGACTGAGCGTTCACAAACAACATGTCCGCGAACGGAACGTTCTGAAGTGAAGAAATGGGCAGGCCGGCTTTAGATATATTGCATTAAGAGGTTTATGTGTAAATAAGTTCATGACCACAGAAGGTAGTTGTTAATGTACACGGGGGTCCACACATGGGACTTGACAACTTATCAGCATTGTTTTAGTTTTAAAACAGTGAAGCGCAAAAAACATCAGAAACCGCTTTTAAAACTACTCTGAGATGATATTGTATTTTCGTATTTTGTTTGTATGAAAATACGGCTTTATATTACTGAACAAAACACAAGATATTGACCATTTTAAGTAAAATTTATTTTTGAAATGAAAAATTGAATACAAATTTTCTAGTTATGAAGTTTTCTGTCGTAGTTTTCATTTGTAACCTCTTTCCTCGTGCATTTTGCCCGGGGCCATTTTGTCCACAGATTCGCGTGCGTATAATACTCAAATTTGTTGCTGCGGCACCTCCCAAACATGCTTCTACGCATGGTGGCAGACTTGGATGCGGCGAAAAAATATCTTCTGCAAATGTGCGCCTTCCGTACGCGATGGTGCTTTTGATACACTATCTCGAAAAGTCACGCCTGTTGCAGCGAGACGTCATTTACTCTTCTTTAGTAACGGTGATAATTTCATTCATGTCCAGCAAAGCGCTAAGCTGATAGGAATGGAGAATAGTTTTACAGAAAGGATACAACTGAAAAATCAACACATTTGTATATGACGTGCGTACTTTGCAATGACGTGACTGCGCCTCCTCGTCGTGGGACTGGGTGTTGTTTTTCAACAGCTAACATCAACGACAGTTCGGACTGTTGTTTAATACCTTTGTACTCGGCAGAAAATAGTATTCATAAAAGGAGAACTACTTTCTAAAATATCCATTCGATCTATGTTTATGCATAGCAAATAGATCTCAGAAGTTAGCTGTTTATAACAACGGCTAGTTCCTGTGTGGCTGTGTGGCTGTGGTCACTTCACAGTTCCTGACCTATCACGATATCTCTTCCAACGGAAACTCGAATCGGTTTCAAAGTTAGTAGGATAAACAAGCTTGGGCAAATGTGCGGTTTGTACCAATTTTAAAAGTACCTGCCCAACCGGGCAAGTAGTGCTGCCGAAATGGAGACCCGTGGCTTTCAGAAACAAGTCAACCTTTTCGAATAAAATTCTCACCCACGTGGTAGTGTGTAGACGTGCAACCACCATTCTAAAACCCGCAGAGGCATTTCCCAGCATTCTACACACCTTGGCATGATTCTATAATCCATGTCTTTCGTTGGAGGAGGAGCCGTGGAAGAGCGATTAGAGCAAAAGCTTAGACACAGAAGTGCTGTTAAAACCGCTGATTTTAAATGAAGTACTCTTCTTCAGTGATTAGAAAACAAACGTAGCAGCTTTGCATAAGGCCGACGTTAAAAAGGCCCGAAGTGTCACTCAAAAGTTTCTTAAAAGATCAGTAACGATTTTCTTATTCAAAGTAGGATATGCCAGCCTTCTTCGCCTAGATTGCTAAATAAAAATTTGTGATTATAGCCGTTAAGTGAAAAGGCTGGGCAGGTGGAATTTGGGGTCGGGAAGGTAAATTTCAACATCACCTGCCGTACCCGTCAGGTGCTTGTACAAGTTAATGGAAAGCCCTCGCTTGCGTGTGTTTCAATGATTTTTGCTTTGGACAAAAAAGCGGCACATATGATGACGTCACTACGTCGCAATGTCCGATGCGTCTTGAACCGTCAGGTCGTGACCTCCAAGACCTAGAAAGCACCGTTATTCAATATCACTGAGTCTTCCCCTTTCATTTTCATATCTGTGTATTTGATATTTGGCAAGACGAAGCTTTGCAAACAGTTATATGCTTTGGTATTAGGGTATCCGTGAGAGTTTCATTGTTTTTTTCCTCTTTACGGTCGGCCGTCATATTGTCATCACAACTCGTCAGTCCTCGAAAGTCGCCAGACTGGCTAACTTAGTCAAAGTAAGAAAAATGGTGGAAAAATAGGGAGTTTATACGAGTGAGGCGTTTTGTCGCACTTTACATTTTGAGGCGTTTTGTCGCGAGGCCTTATGTCGCGAGGCGTTTTATTCGCGAGGCGTGTTGTCGCGAGGCGTTGTGTCGGGATACCCAGTATAACTGATTGCCTGTTACACCGGACAGCAATACTCCAACTCTTCCTGGCCTTTCTTGTCCCTATTAAAAGATGTTGCACTGGGTTTCTTTAAAACAGTGATCTCAATCTGCGTCTAAACGACCTCCTTCTTTATGTTAAAGAAGCAACGAGGACCTTTCAAGTGTCACTTTTATGTCCTCCAGTCGCAGTAAAGAACTATTTTCGCGAAGAAATGCTGTGTAATACCGAGACTTTCCAGGCAAAGCGTGTCTTTAGTGTGGCTTTTTAAAATGAAAATTCTAGAAGTTTCCCTTAGAAGTGCCACAGAAAATAATTTTGAAACACTTTTCTTTGCGATATTGTAATTTTAGAAGCAATGGGGTTGGACTGGAAATATTTCTGAAAGATACCAAGTGACATGAAGTGAAGAAGGGGGAAGGTGGGGGGGGGGGGGGGGGGGAGAAGGGCATAGGGGAGTAGCCTGAACAACGCAAAATGTCTAAATGTTGTGTAGCTGGCGGGGGGGGGGGGGGAGCGGTGAGGGGCAGAAGGTGATCTAGCCTGACGAGAGAGAGAGTAAAAAAGGATTTTGCCAATGTGTGGACCACGCACGGCCTTCTGTCGCCCAATAACACGCGTCTTGGCTGTCTCACAGTATCGGTCTATGTTAATTCGGTATTGTGTGTTCACATTATTGACATCCTTGACTTCCATCATGGGATCTCTCAGTTTTTAAAGGAACTTTGATAAAGTTAGCTTCCAAACCAAGTGACATACACAGCCGAGCTTCACTATGGTCACCTGTAAGAGGCTTCCCGCTTCACCCAGTTATCTAATGACACCCGAGGCTCAACAATTTAAGTCAATATTTGTAATAGTCGTTCCATAAATAACGAGAACATGTTAGCCCCATCAAACCAACCCCCCCCCCCCCATTCATTTGGACCCCCCACCCTCTGAATCTCCATCCTCGGTGCCCTACCGGATCCGCACCTGATGTGTGACGTTTCGTGGTCCTTGACACAATTGCGTGAGAGTGGCCAGGTGAGGTGCACCCGCTGGCAAGCTAAGACACATGACTTCCGGTGTGGCCTCCACCTAAAGGCTGCCACAGGACAGATGGGAGCTGTCATACGCAGATGCGTGATCAGCCACATACAAACAAAGCCTGCTTTTTTAGTCTGGCTTCATAGCCCTGATGTGGACGGGATGTGTCAGCTTGCTGTCTCACTAAGGCGCTGTCGTCATTATCTTAGCACGTACTCGGGAGGGGACAAGGTGCCGAGGCGTGGAGGAGGAGGAGAGGGGGGGTGAAGGTGATAAGAGCTTTTGCGCAAGTTAACGCTTAACTGAATGGGTGACGTCACAGATTTTGTATTCAGGGAGTGCATTTTTTTTCATTGGTAGTTCATGGATAGCTTATTTTTTCCCCGAATTATCACGGTTCCTGGAGTGTCCCTGGTGCAGTCTTGAAGTCTTGCTGGTTGGTTCCTGGAGTTTGCTTGTGGAGTCCTGGAGTCTTCCTGGTGGGTTCCGTTTCACAGTTCCTTTTTAATTCCTGTGACTTTCACAAATAAGACGTACCACAAATGCACGGCCCACCACTCCCAAGTCTCTGCTTCTTTAAAGAAATGCCATAAAATCAATCAGCATGACTGAACCCATCGCAGAGTTCATTAAAAAAAATAACTGCATAATCTAATCATTAAACACCACTCATTTCTAATCCAGTTTTATTCTCAAAATAACGTAAGGTTTTATTTGCAATTCGATATTGCAGTCTTGAAAAAAAAGATAAGAAATGAAGTGATGGAAGTTTGGTTTGAGCCACTGAAAGAAAAAAAAGTGAATAAAAATAGCTATTTGCGTATTTCTGTCATTTTGGACGTTTTTTCGCAGTGTTACTGAGAATCAAATAATACGGACCCTGGTCTTTCTCGCCGAGTCCAGTAGCGCTTTATGAATACGGACCCTGGACTTTTTCGTCGATACCAGTGGTCCTTTATGAATACGGACCCTTGTTTTTCCCGTCGATGCCATTGGCGCTTTATGTCTACTGACTCTGGTCTTTCTGCTCAACACCAGTGGTGTTTTATGAATACGGGAATCCGGGACACCTCGTAACCGGACATCTCGTAACCGGCCATCTCGTAACCGACATCTCGTAACCGGACATCTCGTAACCGGACATCTCGTAACTATTGGAAAAATGGGACATCTCGTAACCAACAAAAAAACATGAAATCTTAAAGCTGAGAAACTGGTTATTTCTACATTTAAAAGAACACAATCTTTTTCACAATATTCACTTTATTTACCAAAGCTTGTACAACCTAATCAAGTGAAAAAAAAAAACAAGCAAGTAAACCGAACATAAGTTACAGACAATTCAACACCAATAAACCAATATTATATAAATTACTGGTACACTTTTCACAACCGACTCGACAGTATCCAGCCATTGACAGTTTGAAAGTCACGATATCACAACTGTTGTTAATCTTAATTAATTGTCCTAATCTTTCCGTGATTTGCAAATGATGTGGATTATCTCAACAGATCTGCAGTTTAACTGATGATAATCCAAATGTAAATCATGCTCAAAATTAAACAAAAATCTCCGGTCTGATATACTAATGAAAAGTGGTACTTACAATAAAGTTAAATTTATAAAAAAAAATATAAAAAAAAGTCATTGAAATTTTCTGGTTACGAGATGTCCCATTTCTCCAAAAGTTACGAGATGTCCGGTTACGAGATGTCGGTTACGAGATGTCCGGTTACGAGATGTCCGGTTATGAGGTGTCTGGATACCGAATACGGACCCTGGTCTTTGTCGTCGATACCGGTGGTGCTTTATGATTACGGTTCCTTAGCGAATGAGTATGTGTGGATCACCTGTGTCGGAACTCGTGGAGTCTTTCATCAATCTCTAAACAGAATACGGACCCAAGTATTTACTTTCGATGGTTGTTCATTAAATGATATTGTGTAATTTTATATACTAAATCTCAGAACTTTTTTTTTCAACATGAACAGTATGAGCGAAAAAAAAACACCATTTTGGGACGTTATTATTTTATCCCACAACGTTTGTTTTACGTCATAGCACATACGTCATTCATACCAAAGAGCTATGGGGCATTGCGGAATATTGTGATTCAAATTTAAGACTAAAAAGACGAGCGGCTTGGCAGTTGATGAGTGAGACATAAAAGGGACATTAATGTTCCAAGATGGCCCTTTTATCTCTATAGAGACACCTTTTGATGACTAAGCCCCTGCTATGCGTTATTCATCCAGAGGATCATGTTAAAACAGAAGATCTCTTGCTGGTGCGTAGTTTGGCGGTAATCTGTGACGCACGTGTTTTTCATTTTAAGATCCTTATTTCCTCTTTAGAGTAATGAACAAAAATGACCACAAAATGGACTGGTGTTTAAGCTGACGTAGCCCTTGAGAACGTAGAGGACATTTTTACCACAGAACAGACAGGGACTTAGTGCTATACAAGGCCAATAATCCTTGACACATTGAAAAACGTAAGTTCTGAGAATAGACGGCTTCGTTGGTTGTTTTAAAGTAATGTATTACGTCATCTCCGTTATGTAGTTTAATTGGGCGCCTGTCAGTATTAATTCGAACAGTAAAATCCAGTATATTCACACGTGACCGCAACAGTATAAATTCTAAATATTTGTCAATTTATTTGAAATTTTCACATTTTTTTAACCGGCAATATGACCATATATTCAGGAAGTTTAAGCTTTAAAATGAACATCTTCAAATTATTAACGTGGACATGTTCAAAGATATTGTACCTTTAGGCATGTACCTAGCCACAGGCATGGGGATCACAGGCATGGCTGCCGTACCCACAAATACACGCGCGTATGCAATTTATGTTCGACCCCTGTGTAAAATGTTCCCCGTGTTTTGAGAATGACCACAAAAGAATCTTCAATTGTAAAGCTGTCGGTATTTTATTGAAACATTTAATAGCCCCAGTTTCTCCGCTTTAAGAAAAGGGAGAATCGTGGCTTTGGTGGAATGAAGTCGTCACGATTCACAGCACAGCTGATATGTTCTCGGTAATAATGACTGGAGTATGGGGCTGTGTATAGCGGAGATGCAATTGACGCGTTCTTATGGCGGATTGACAATGTAATGAATCTGTAATGATGTCTTAATAAGACCTTTGAAAGGGTGTTATTTGGCAAATAAACAGTCAAGTGGTTGTTGGACAGGTTGCAGTGTGAAAACCACTGCCAGTTGCCTTATTAAGCCAGATACACGTGAAACTAGAAGGCTGAGAAGCGACCTCGTTATGAGACAGGTGTTACGTATAAACATGAAGCGGATGGATTTCAAAATGTAGTCCCGGTCTAATAGCACTGTTTTCTGCGGAATCTATGTGTCTACAGAACAAAATGGTCTAATACACAACAGCCCGAACCGCAGTAGAGGTTGGTTGTTGGGCACCAACGAGGGAACCGAATATCTAATAGCTTTTGTTCAGTTAACGAACAGCTGAAACGCGATATGAACCTTATATATCTGGCGTCTAGGGCAAATTGACCAAAAAAGAGTATACCGAGAAGGGTTGCAATTTTTAAGGTTGGAGTTTCCTAGACGCCTCCTGTTACCACATGGCTGTAGTTGACAAAATGTAGCATTTGTGTTTCTTGTTTCAGGGTTATTACATCTACCTGTTCGCCGTCAGTACTGTCTTTCTGCTGTACGCCTACATGTGCTTGTTGCGGAGCAACCATCACACGCCGCAGCGGCCCAGGCCCAAGCCGCCCGACACACAGGACCCGCTCCTCACCAAGTCGCCGTCCAGGCTCAGGCTGGCCGTGGAGAGCCACGGGCATACCGGCAGCTTCTATCTCAGGCTTGGCGCTGTCGGTGGGTTCTCTGCAGGCATTTTATACAGTCGTTGGTGGAAATGGCAGCGAAAAACGTTGTTTAGAAAGAGACTGGCCCTTACTATTCCTCTTCCGTCTCGCTCTTCCTCCCCCTCCCCCCTCCCTCTCTCTCTCTCTCTCTCTCTCTCTCTCTCTCTCTCTCTCTCTCTCTCTCTCTCTCTCTTTCTCTCTCTTGTCTCCCTTTCACTCTCTATCTCTCTCTCCTTCTCTTACTCCCCCTCTCCCTATCCTCCTCTCTCTCTCTCTCTCTCTCTCTCTCTCTCTCTCTCTCTCTCTCTCACTCTCACTCTCTCTCTCTCTCTCTCTCTCTCTCTCTCTCTCTCTGTCTCTCTCTGTCTGTCTGTCTCTCTTTCTCTCTCTCTTTCTCCTCCTTCTCCTCTCTCTCTCCCCCCCTCTCTTTCTCTCCATATCTCTTCTCTCTCTCTCTTCTCTCTCTCTCTCCCCCTCCCCATCTCTCGCCCTCTCTCTGTCTGTCTCTCTCTTTCTCTCTCTCTCTCTCTCTCTCTCTCTCTCTCTCTCTCTCTCTCTCTCTCTCTCGCTCTCTCCATTCTACCCTTTTCTGTGTTTATTATATCTTTTCTTGCCTCCGTCTTTCTTTGTCATTAGGTCCCATTCTATCGCTCTTGGATGTTGCAGAAAAATGCAGGTTTAGTTAATAATAAGTTAGAAAACAAGGATTCAATCTCAGCACGTTCTGCACTTAATCGCTTGCTATGCACGCCAAGTGAGTGGGTTTTCTCCCCATTTAAAAACTATTCTTACAAAAAAAACTGAAGTACCCGTTGAATACAGGTCTTTGCTTATTACAGTCTGGTTCATGTCCGAGTGCTGTTAATAACGAGCCATTCTGTGTTATTTATAGCGTCTTTTGTAGAGTGATGAGATGGCATGTATGCCGGGGGTCCGCTGGCACAATCATCCATTTTGGTTACTCCACAACTGCCATTTGCAGAGGCGGGCCGCCGGTGACAGGCCTTCAAAGGCCGCTTCAAGATTTACCTCTGTTGCCTTAAATGTTATCATTGTTGTGAGACTACTTTCAAAAGCATTTTTTTTTAAGTCACTGAGGTTTCAGAGCTGGTCGAGGAACTGTATCCTGTCATGGACTAATGATAGTTTGTCTGTTACAGGAAGATGCGCAGACGAACTGAGAGATGTCGCTCATGTCGTTTCTAAGTTTGGGGTAGAATTACTGATTTGTGTCTGTGTAAATGCCCGTATGTATGTACGCAGGAAGTGCGTAATTCAGTGGACCCAATAGGTGCGTACGCGGGAAGTGCGTAATTCATTGGGCTGCATACGTGCATTTGGAAAAAGTGCGTTAGCAGCGTAATTCATTGGGCCGAGACGTGCGTACGCGGAAAGTGCGTAATTCATTGGGCCCAATACGTGCGTACGCGGGAAGTGCGTAATTCATTGGGCTGCAAACGTGCATTTGAAAAAAGTGCGTAATTCACTGGGCCGAGACGTGCGTACGCAGGAAGTGCGTAATTCATTGGGCTCCATATGTGCGTACGCGGGAAGTGCGTAATTCATTGGGCTTCACACGTGCGTACGCGGGAAGTGCGTAATTCATTGGGCTCCATACGTACGAACGCGGGAAGCGCGTAATGCATTGGGCTTCACACGTGCGTACGCGGGAAGTGCGTAATTCATTGGGCTCCATACGTGCATTTGGAAAAAGTGCGTAATTCATTGGGTCCTTTGTGTGTGTACGCAGGAAGTGCGTAATTCATTGGGCCCAATACGTGCGTGCGCAGGAAGTGCGTAATTGATATGTGTATACGCAGAAAGAGCGTAATTCATTGGGTCCAATACGTGCGTAGGCAGCAAGTGCGTAATTCATTGGGCTCCGTACGCGCGTACGCAGGAAGTGCATAATCATTGGGCTCCATACGCGTGCACGCAGGAAGTTCATAATTCATTCCACTCCATAACCGCGCCCGCAGAAAGTGCGTAATTCATTGGGCTCCATACGCGCGGGCACAGGAAGTGCTTAAATCATTTGGCGATATTGATAGACTTGACAAAAGGTGTTCACTTTCCTTGCTAAAAACTGCTTAGCGAATACAACCACTAACGGGCCATCTCTACTGAGTAAACACCGCTACTCAGTGAACACCTCTGCTTAGTGAACTCCTACTCATTTAACACCTCGTCTTAGTGAACACCTACTCAGTGATCACATCTACTCAGTGAACACCTCTACTCAGTGAAACCTCTACTTAGTGAACGCCTGCTCAGCGAACACTTGTACTTATTGAATCCCTCTACTCAGTGAACTTCTCTACCTAGTGAACACCTCTACTTAGTGAACGACTGCTCAGTGAACACTTGTACTTAATGAACACCTCTACCCAGTGAACTCCTCTACTTAGTGAACACCTCTACCCGGTGAAACCTCTGCTTAGTGAACGCCTACTCAGTGGTCACCTCTTCTCAATGAGCACCTCGACCTGTTGAACACCTGTACTTGGTGAGCAACATCTTAATCAAGACTGTTTTCTTCCAGTTCCATCATGTTATTCCTATCTCTTTTCGTGACACTTTATGAACATTTTACTCCGGTCCAGAACGTGTTCACCATCAAGAGGTTTTACTGTATCATTCCGAAACAAAGGCACTAGCGTGGGGGAATTCTTGTCCAAACAGAGCACATTGCCTATCCATTAAAATAAGATGTAGTGGCTAAGCAAAAATACTATAGTATCGTATTTCAATAAACTGAAGATTGGGTGCACTGGTCGTTCTACTTGAGCCCTAATAAGCGAAATAGTAGGTTTTCTACAACGGAAGCCCATAACTCATATTAACTGCATCTATAATGCACCAGTGACGTAATAGTTTCTCGAAATTAAAGACTTCTACAGCTAATAATTGGAAGAATTAAAAAAAATATATTAATCGAGCTTATGGAAATTAATGCTTTGTGAACACAACCCAACAATATCACTGATTGCATTGGCTGTTAGGTCACCAGCAGCGACAAAAAACGTGATCTTACGCAAGAGCGAGCTACAGGATAAATTAGACGCACGCAATGCTACCATTAGTATTATTTAAGCATTACTTAGTACCAAGACAAGACGCCTTGCTCTTTTGACGTACCATCCATAAGAAGGAGTTTTTTTATGCAAGACAGTGTTCGCCTCGACCATTGTGTACATCGGTGTGCGTTTTAATGAAGTTTGTTTGTAGTTTCGCAACCGTACTGTTTATCACAGGTGTCGTTTCCTTCTGTCATTAGACGAAAATCCCGCCTGTGGGTGGGGGAATCTTAAAGACAGACCAACTGTCCCCTAATCGGGTGAAGGGGCGGGGGTTGGGGATCCACTGCTGTATGTTCCATGCATGTCGCGGAAGGCAGCTAGTCGTGTGCCAGTCGGGGTGGGGCCCAGTGCTGTTTGTTCTGTGCATGTCGTTGAAGGCGACCAATCGGAATTAATTTCTTCCTATCTCTTCTTTTGCCCTTTCCTACATTCTTGCTTCTCTCCCTCTCAACCCGCGCCCTTCACGTATTCCTTTAGCAAGTGCGTCCTGATAAAGCCATCGTAATCGCTGGGCGGTGTCGTTCACCACCAAACAAACACACAAGTGACGGAAATCCGTCGATTTTCGCCTATGATTTGTTGTCGTCGAGATCAACTGAATTATGCAATAAAATTGTTTTACTTTTTTAGGGAAGGTGGAGGCGTGGATGCTTGACAGATACTTGTACCGTCGTTGCGAACCCTCCTTACCTTATAGCGTGGTCGCGTTGGGAAAAGTTGGGGCTTACAGCGCCCTCCCCCCCCCCCCCCCCCTGACGAAGCCCCAGCTGCACTGTTGCTCTCTTCGCTGCCTTTTTTCTGGTTTTTAGAGCTGAAAAACATCGCCAATTTAAACTCCAAAATTTTTCGTCAGTTTTAAAAAGGCGGAAAACGAGGCCTTATTATCACACAACTTCAAATTTCAATACTTTTCGTTTTACTCTGCATAGAGACACATTATCAGACAGAGTACTGTGTGCAAGATTGAGTACTGTGTGCAAGACTAAAGCAGGGATGGCAACACACCGTGGTGAGTTCATGAGCCGCCCCAAAGTGACCGAATCCAGTACAAGGTCGCCAGCTCCATGATCTGTCGCTGCTATAACACAGAATTATATTGCAGAAATAATTGTATTCTTTCCCACACGTGCTTTACAGTATGGTGTTGTCAACTGTGTTGTTGCATAGCAACGTTCATCGCGTCTGTCAGAAAGAGTTTCGTCACAAAGCTTTCGTCAGCGCCACGGTGGCTTATTCCTATGACGTTCGTGTGAATGTTGGTGGCAATGCTGAGAGATAGATCAAAGAACATAAAATGTACTTAACATTTCTTTACACGGGAGCGCATTTACATCACTGGGTGCGTGTCGTAATCAGTTTTAGTCCAGTGATCTGAATTAAGACGCTGTCTCGATCGTGGTTTTGTGCGCGTTTTCAGCATTTTAACGCCCATCTGACATTCTGTGTATGAACACTGATACGCAGACTTTGTGGTAAGCAGTCAGGTGGCGGCCCCATGTCGTGGCCTCACTGCCTGACTAACGGGTTTATTGTGTGACAAATTAAATAAATAAACATCGCACAAGAGGGTGATAGGAACAGTCACACCCTGCCCTCATATGTAACATCTATTTATAGCAAAGCAAAAAAAATAAATAAATTGATAAATAAAAGCCACAGCCTAGATCAAGAGCACCTGCGTCTGTTAATTTTTTTTTCTCTTAAATTAACTGAAAATGTTGAAAAGCTGGACCTGTGGTTGCCCACGCTCTTGTGAGATTAATACATTCTACTTCTACGTCACTCCCATTTCCAGGAGGACTAACTTTTCAAGATTCTAGGGTATTAAGAAAACTCTTATATGTTAAAAAACGTGTGAGAAGAAGTCGTAGGAAAAGTAAGAAGCAAAAGATTAAAAAAAAGTAATGACGCAGTTTTAGTCTTTAGTGTTAGGGTTAGAATACAAAAAGGTGTTGGATAAAGGCCTTTTTTCCTTGGTGCTGGGCGTTTGTGCTCAGTATTGGCTAAGTGTATGTGTTAGGTAGAGGGCGTTTTTGGTCAGTATTGGCTACGTGTGTGTGTTGGGTAGAGGGCGTTTTTGGTCAGTACTGGCTACGTGTATGTCTTGGGTAGAGGGCGTTTTTGGTCAGTATTGGCTACATGTATGTCTTGGGTAGAGGGCGTTTTTGGTCAGTATTAGCTACGTGTATGTCTTGGGTAGAGGGCGTTTTTGGTCAGTATTGGCTACGTGTATGTCTTTTGTAGAGGGCGTTTTTGGTCAGTATTAGCTACGTGTATGTGTTGGGTAGAGGGCGTTTTTGGTCAGTATTAGCTACGTGTATGTGTTGGGTAGAGGGCGTTTTTGGTCAGTATTGGCTACGTGTATGTCTTGGGTAGAGGGCGTTTTTGGTCAGTATTAGCTACGTGTATGTCTTGGGTAGAGGGCGTTTTTGGTCAGTATTGGCTACGTGTATTTCTTGAGTAGAGGGCGTTTTTGGTCAGTATTAGCTACGTGTATGTCTTGGGTAGAGGGCGTTTTTCCTCGGTATTGGCTACGTGTATGTCTTGGGTAGAGGGCGTTTTTTGGTCGGTATTAGCTATGTGTATGTTTTGGGTAGAGGGCGTTTTTGGTCAGTATTAGCTACGTGTATGTCTTGGGTAGAGGGCGTTTTTGGTCAGTATTGGCTACGTGTATGTCTTGGGTAGAGGGCGTTTTTGGTCAGTATTGGCTACGTGTATGTCTTGAGTAGAGGGCGTTTTTGGTCAGTATTGGCTACGTGTATGTCTTTGGTAGAGGGCGTTTTTGGTCAGTATTAGCTACGTGTATGTCTTGGGTAGAGGGCGTTTTTGGTCAGTATTGGCTACGTGTATGTCTTGAGTAGAGGGCGTTTTTGGTCAGTATTGGCTACGTGTATGTCTTGGGTAGAAGGCGTTTTTGGTCAGTATTAGCTACGTGTATGTCTTGGGTAGAGGACGTTTTTGGTCACTATTAGCTACGTGTATGTCTTGGGTAGAGGGCGTTTTTGGTCAGTATTGGCTACGTGTATGTCTTGGGTAGAGGGCGTTTTTGGTCAGTATTAGCTACGTGTATGTCTTGGGTAGAGGGCGTTTTTGGTCAGTATTGGCTACGTGTATGTCTTGGGTAGAGGGCGTTTTTGGTCAGTATTGGCTACGTGTATGTCTTGGGTAGAGGGCGTTTTTGGTCAGTATTAGCTACGTCTATGTCTTGGGTAGAGGGCGTTTTTGGTCAGTATTAGCTACGTGTATGTCTTGGGTAGAGGGCGTTTTTCCTCGGTATTGGCTACGTGTCTGTGTCCCTGCATTGGTGTGCGTCAGTGGTCTATCTGTTTTACACGTCCTTTCTATGAGACTGTATTATGTGCGCGTCTGTGTAGATTGTATTAGATTACCCGCAGTCTCCATTTAATGCCATTAGGTGAGTTTCATGTAGATCATGTTGCATCATGAGTGTTCAGATAACTTAGGAATTCAGTGTTCATTTAATTACATTGGGTCGTTTATTCATATTATGACATTGTAGCATCAGTGTTGATACGATTTTGTGAGTTCAGTGTTCATGTAATCACATTGGATCGGTGCTCATGTGATGGCATTAACTGAGCATTCAAGCGACGCAGTCATCAACCTTTCTCAACTATAGCAGCTTTTTGGATTGTTTTTCTTTTGTTTTTATCAGATTTTTATTTGGGGGAAGCCGTCAATATTCCCATTTTTCAGTTCAGAGTCACATACGCGGTTTCTTTGGGCGCACATGAGAGTTTGTGATCAATGGGATAATGAATCAGAATCTGTCAAATTTGAATATCCAGGCAATGACAGGTCATGGCTAAAAGTTTTAGTGATTAGATTCTGGGTGAAAATGATTGCCTTTATTATGACTTTTTGTCCAAAGATTTTGAGAGAGAAAAAAAACCTTGTCAATGTGTCGCATTTTTCTCAAGCGTAAAGGGAGTGACAAAAATTGCCAAGATTCTAATCGTAGAAACTTATTGCAGAAGATTCCACTGACTGGGACTACCGTTTTATGTGGCTAAGCCAAGTTGCCTGTTCAACAGGGTCTGGGACAATGCCCGACTCGTAACTTCCGGACAAGACAATAAACGGTCGGAAAATTAAGTGAGAAAATGTTTCCACAAAAGTCAGGTTTTTTGGGTGGGGGAATGTCCAACGTAGGGTATTGTCCAGTGGGGTAATGTCCTGTGTCGGGTATTGTCCGGTTGTTTACTGCCCTGTTTCCTGTTCCAGAGATCGCTTCTTGTCAAACGTCTAGTTTCCTTAAGTCGACTTCATTTCCCCATCCAGAGTCCGCCTATCCTTCTGTAAAGGTTACATTGGCATTATGAGTTGATTTTGACTTTTAAATTGAGCATTTGCTGTTCTTGGAGAGTGCTTTTATTTTTCAGTTACGCCTCCATTATTCTGTGCAAAGCATAAATTAATGTCACGCCATGAATTGCCAATTGATGCTGAATAATGAACGCCTTGAAAGGCCCCAGCTTATCACGCCAAGTTGATGAAGTACAATGACTTATTGCGCTTATATAATTCCATGTGACTTATTGCTGTTATATATTGCCATGTGCTATCTTTGCAAGAGTTCCTTTTGTGGTTTCATATTTTTTCAGTTTGATAGTCTTATAATTTATAATTCCAATGGACAGTTCAAATCATTTGCTACCAGCAAGAAACCCTTTTTAAAAAGAGGTTTAGCCAAATATTGTCGAGGACCAGTCTGCTCAAATCCTCTATCGCTGGTGACTATCTTTTGTCACTGGTTCAGAATGAACTGGTTCGGCAATCCTGAAGTGAATCCTCTGAATGTACCCCCTGTAACTAGCTGGTGTGTGGGTACAAGTGAAGCATGTGAAGGATGCCCGTATGATGGCCTGGGGTTTGTGGGTACAAGTGAGTATGTGAAGGATGCCCGTATGATGGCCTTGGGTTTGTGGGTACAAATGAAGTATATGAAGGACGTTTTCAAAGTTTCCATGCACTGATTTAAGCGTTTCCAGGCAACCATTTGGTAGGCGCCAATGAACTTGCAGTCCAGTGAGTTGTTTCTATTGCGCAGATAATATATTTTTTGAACATTCACTGTACAAATGTCATATCAAGGTTTCTCGTTACACAGTGAGAACCATAATAATTACTTATTTAACAATATTACCAAAAAACGTTGCAGACAAGTAATAGCATTAAGTGATAGTAATAACCGTAATTGTGAGTCCGTGATGTCGTTTAGCGTAGATGTACTCAAATGAAACATATGTCTTTTATTCTTTCATGACATGTTACCCTCAATTGTTCATTTTCCGGCACAATAAAGCATATTTTCTCTTGAGAGCAATCAGAAAGAACACGTGACATTTATAACGAGGCTGTGAAACATTTGACACTTTAGTTCATTTTGAGCGAAATGAGTAAGTGAATAGTTTTATTTCATATTTCATTGCGCATGACTTAATACAATCAGAAGCCTGGAGGCTCACGTGTGATTTCACAGAGGAGCTGTTTTGAAATAAACAATTGTGATATGGAATACCGGCCCGACACAATCGACAGAGCAAAGCACCGCTTAAGATGATATAGGGACATTTTATTTTGGCTGAGAATGAGATGTATGACATTGCTTCATATCGCGGCTGACTGCCTACAATCTGGCACGTTTCGACATAAGGCGACATAAGTTAGCATTTTAGTCCAAGGGTTTTTGCCCATTTTATGTTCCTGTGAATCATTTGAAACGGGTCTTTATGTTGCTTTTACCACGTTCACCAAGGCAACAAGTTTATGTATGAGACATTTCCATATTGGGAGTCTTTTCATCTGTAACAAAGCACAGCAACTTTTTCACCACAGTCGCTTTAATTCTGTTGGTTGCGTTTTGAAAAGGGCAACACTTACTGCCCCTAACACGGTGCTAAGTAGCGTTGTCACATCCAGTTTCGTACCGTTTCAGACGACTTAATTTAATTTCGGCTGAAGAGCACTGTACTTTGGCCCCGTTACGACGTGTGTCCCCCTGGTGTCATTGAATTGATAGATCTGTGTTTTTTACTCTTCTCTATCTGAACCTGTGTAAAAGATAAACGTGAGTTCGTATATGAGTCCCTAAAAAGTACCGGGAGAGTATATAATTAAGGACCCAAAGGCTTTTGATTACTGATTTTAATCATGTTTAACGTAACAAAAACAGGGTAGCAAATGCCCTGCTGTGTTAAAAAACGGGTTTATAGAAATCGATTAGTTAGTGATCGTAAAGTTTGAAGTGTGTCATGCATTGTGTTTAATAAGCCAAATAACCATAAATTTGTAAATAAGATTTTTTAAAAGTAATAGCAGTTCGCTGTTTGTATCTATAGCTGTAGCAATTCGTCTTTTCTTCGAAATTGTGTAATAAATACACCAGAGAACTCGCTGAAAAAAAGCGGGACTGTTAATTCCGACATTTATTCAGACAAGTACTAGAGCAGCAAAAATTGGTTTCTCATAAAGACCCAGCTGACTTCTTCGGGGAAACTTCAGATATATTGTTAGCGAGCGACAAGTCTCGACATTTGAGTCACGCTTGGCGAAGGAGCTGCATGGCGGAAATAACCTTCGGAAATAGAGGAAGTCTGTGCTGCTTTCTTCTTTTTAATTTTTAATTTTTATTTTTTTTTTAAATTAAGGGTGTTCTGTAGGTGTGAAAGGATTTCGTTGGCGAAACCCCCCACCCCGTGCTCCCATGCATAGACTACCTTCGAGGGGTCCGCTCATCCCCAGCCCGTCCCGCCGCCTGACCTCCCCCTCCCGCTCCCCCTCCACCCACCACATCAGGACTAATTACTCATGAACGAACCATTTTACAAACCATTCGAGTCCTTGCCGCTGGTGTCATATGAGCGGGCGCGGGAGAGGGACGCGGGAGGGGGGGGTAGTCTCAATGGACGGACAAGGTTTAACTTATTCATTGACCCGTAAGATAAAAGACGACAGCACAACAGCCAGATTCCGAACGTTTACACCTGAATTGAGCCGGAAAGTCGCCGCCATGACTGATACAGGGAAGCCGAACTCGAAAATAGAGTCGGCGTTTTTCCGCATGTCAATGTGGCTCTCTACTCGAGGACTATTTCATCTTCACTAATTGGCAGTATGCGCGTAACAACACGATTCGTTTACATGACATAGGGCGATTGATGCTTGATGTGTTGTACTCCCACATTTATACTATAAAAACGGTGCCTTAATTAAGTGATCACACCGTTTATTGGCTGCGATTAATGTTACTAGCTGCTCACCCCTGACCTGCAGCTTGCCATTCCGGTGACGTAGGTAACGTAACAATAATAACAACTACAGCAGAATCTCTTCATAGCGAATACCTTTCTAAGGACCTAATCTGTTCATCATACAGATGTGTTCACAAACGACAGCTTACTGTTACCGTAATATCAAAGCCAGACAAAAAAATCGAGTGTTCAATAATTCCGGGTTCAGTAACCGAAGTTTCACTGTAACGATAAGAATTTGCATACCCGATAAAAAGCTCTCCCCCTCCCCCTCCCCCTCCCCCTCCAACCTCTCCATTTCAGTGTTTTAGCGCCTTAAAACAGCTTATGGTGTTCTTGCATCTACTTTGGATGTTTCTTGATCACGTATTTTCAACATTCTCACAGGTTTGTTTCGGTTGCATTTTCTTAAGAACCCGATAAAATTGGGATCATAACCCAGTTGCAGTAACGTATCGAAAGGTTTAACTGCTGAACTGTGCTTCAGTCTTAATTGCAATTAGCCAGTCATCATATCGTTAGAGCATGTGTCGCCAGGCCCTCGATTTTCAGTCACCCACACATCGCTTCCCTTCGTCAGATATATAAAAAAATCGGTAGTCGGGGTGAAGCTTTTATACCGGGTATGCAAAATTGGAAGGGGGGTGCTTTTTACCCAGAGCCAATTCAATATTCTCAGATGGGTAGCTTTGCTTTGCCGGTTTTCGCAAACACAATACGGTAAAGCCCCTTTTTGCAGAAAGCCTTCGTTTTTGTGGAGAGGTGAATTGCGGTTTGGAAGGTTTACATTTAAGTGTTCACCATGTCGAAGTTGTTCGCTGAGTAGAGGTGTGTACGGAAGGAGTAACGTTAAGTGTTGCCAGAGACTGAACTTAAGGGCGGAAGAACAAACCAGAATTCTATTATCTCACCACAACAGTAATGATAACCGCGTTGTTTTGCTGAAACTAAACTATAAATTAACAGTCTTTTATCAGGCTTCTTCAGCCAAAAGTAAGAGGAATGCTTTAACCAAGTCTAGGGGCACATCCTTTTCTGTTCAGCAATGCCGGTAGGGTACTTTTATCGTCAGAGTTCTGTGGGCCTGAGAAATGCCCGTCAGCCCCGTTGTGTCTACTGTTGCCACCCGTTTGGTGACTGCGCTAATTTCTTATATGAATTATTGACCCGTAGTTGTGGATTCATTTCGTGTCAGCTGACAGTCTTCGGTTTTAAACGTGTGTTATAGCTTATTTTATGCAACCCCTTTTTGGTGTTGGTGGGGGGGGGATGAGTTCCCACAGAGGGGCGTCAGTTTGATATCATATTTTGTCATGGGCTCATGGAAGGAGATTCCTCCCTTGCTAATTATTGGAAATTTTTATCCATGAGTTGGAAAAAAAACATGGGTGGCGACGATTATTGAAGGCATATTGACATACGCTGTAATGTGGATTGTCCTTATGTGTTTTGACTAAAAATCTCATTGTGTCAGCGGAAAGAAACTGAAGACTGAATAGAATTAACAGTGAACGGCGCTTCTTTAGTCACACGTAATATGAAAAATGACATCCTCCTTTTGAAGAGAATTTTCAATTGACGATCTACTTTTGAGTTTCCATTAGCCAGGACTTGTATAACAGGCCTCGTGTGTGACAAGTTTGCCTGAGCATTCAGGGTAGTTTCTAAACCATTGATTTCTTAATTGCAGATCTCTAAGAAACGGTTGTGACTTCCACTGCAGTTATTTTTTCTGTTTCAGGTGATCAGTTCTACCCCCCCCCACCACCCCTCCCTCCCCCTTCAACCCCCCCCCCCCCCCACCCCTGCGTCTCATCAGTAATGCGGCGCAGACTGGCATCGACAAGTGGATATTGCAATGAAGTCTTTCATATCTGTTTATTCGCAATGGAAGGGCAAATAAAAAACAAATTCAACTTACTTGTCATTAATTGTTTTTCGTTATGTAGGAGAAGAGACTGACACAGTAGAGAGCTCAAAATTAGTGGTGGCAAATGACCGTTCCCTCCCCCTCGCCTCCCTCCCCCCCCCCCCCCCACATTGCTGTTTTTACCCCCACGAAAAAAGTACCTTTGTGTATTACTATTACAGTGAACATAAAAGGCGAAAATGTGGTGTTGTATGGAAAAAAATAAGAAACAAAACTGCGCCGGGCTTAGAGTAGTGACGCCGGGGCGGACGGAGACAAATCCCGTGTTCGTATATTCAGGTGTGGACTCTTTGATTGTTTTTCTCAGGCTTCGGCATAGGGACCATGATTCTGGAGGGTCTAGTCTTCGGGCGACTGTTTGAGATGGAGCTGTCAGCTCACTGCGTTGACGTCATTCAAGCTGTAACGCCGATGATACATCTTCTCTTCATCTTTACGCAAATGTACTTCATTTTCCTCAATGGACGGGTAAGGACCTTGCTTGAATGCTAATTACTATGTAATTGGCAATATTGGGACGAAAATAAAACGAGCTCACAAGACTGGCAGCAAATAAGCATCCTCTCCGTTGTGCGACTGTGTCACTGCCACATTTAAAGCCTTTTAAAATGAAATATTACAAGGCGCAGTTTTTAGTCCCCCCCAGGGGGACTATAGTTTTCGGGTTTGTCTGTCCGTCTGTCGACTGTTAACACACTCAAGCCTACATTTTTCGACCGATTGTTAAGAGATTGTATATATGGGTAGTACTGGAACGAACAAGGATCGGTATTGTAAATGAGCCATGTCGGCCCAAGGACATTGGCCCAGCTGAACTTCACAAATTTTCCCAATCCTTACTCAGTTGAATGAGTTTGTTAACACACTCAAGCCTACATTTCTCGATCGATTGTTGAAATCTTTTAGAAATAAGAAGTATTGGAACCAACAAAGGTCGGTATTGTAAATGAGCCCTATTGGCCCAAGGACATTGGCCCAGCTGAAATTCATAAATTTTCACAACCCCTACATACTGGAATGAGTTTGTTAACACACTCAAGCCTACATTTCTGCATCGATTGACAAGATATCTTAACTGTAAGTAGTATGTGAACCAACAAGTGTTGGTATTGTAAATGAGCCATGTCGTTCCAAGGACATTGGCCCAGCTGAACTTCACAAATTTTCTCAATCCTTACTAAGTTGAATGAGTTTGTCAACACGCTCAAGCCTACATTTCTGGATCGATTGTTGAAATCTTTTAGATATAGGAAGTATTGGAACCAACAAAGGGAGTGTTGCCAATTTTCAAAATGCTTCTTCTCCCACAATTTTAATCAGATTTTCTTCCAAATTTGTAAGAATATTCTCTAGGTAGTCCTCTTTTGAAAAATTACTCATTTTGGCGATCGGATCCGCCAAAAATGGGCCAAATGGGAGGCATTTTTTAATTTTTTGGTGTCTAATTTTCAAAATGCTTCGCCTCCCACAATTTTGATCGGATTCCTTTCCAAGTTTGAACACTTAATCTCTAGGCAGACCTCTCTTGAAAAATTACTTTTTGTTTTTTGGTTTTTTTTTGGGCGATCCGCTAAAAATTGGCTACATGGGGGCATTTAAAAATATTTAATAGCCAATTTTCAAAACGCTTCTTTTGGCACAATTTGACCGGATTCCGTTATACATTAGTAAAATACAATCAGGCTGTGAAAACGAGCATCATAAATTACAAAAAAAACTAGACCGCAATTCGCACAGCGAAACCGAAATGCGAAAACTTGGAATGATAACTTAAAACGGAACGTAGATGATATTATTAATTGTTAACAATTTTCACATGTCTGAATGTAGAATATCCTCCTAAATACTGCCAACTATACCGGTAAGGTCAAGGTAAAAAAATTTTATCAGGTGTACCACTTCAGATGACCTCTATTCATGTGCCAAGTTTGGCTGGTCTAGTTTCAACGGTCTTGGAGGACATGTCTGGAAACTGATTCCTCTATCTCTTACCGTTTTCGAGATAAGGGCCAACTTCCGGTTTGGGGCTCGAAAGTGACCTGGAGGTCAAGGACACCGGAAGTTATATCTTACGTATCGTCGTATAGGGGGTGGAGGTCGAAGATGAGGTCAAAATTACTCTATCTCTTACCGTTTTCGAGATAAGGGCCAACTTCCGGTTTGGGGCTCGGAAGTGACCTGGAGGTCAAGGACACCGGAAGTTATACCTTACGTATCGTCGTATAGGGGGTGGAGGTCGAAAATGAGGTCAAAATTGCTCTATCTCTTACCGTTTTCGAGATAAGGGCCAACTTCCGGTTTGGGGCTCGAAAGTGACCTGGAGGTCAAGGACACCGGAAGTTATATCTTACGTATCGTCGTATAGGGGGTGGAGGTCGAAAATGAGGTCAAAATTGCTCTTTCTCTTACCGTTTTCGAGATAAGGGCCAACTTCCGGTTTGGGGCTCGAAAGTGACCTGGAGGTCAAGGACACCGGAAGTTATACCTTACGTATCGTCGTATAGGGGGTGGAGGTCGAAAATGAGGTCAAAATTGCTCTATCTCTTACCGTTTTCGAGATAACTCATTGTTTTCTTAGATGACGTTTTTCGCGATTTCAAGGTCATGGTCAAGGTCGAGGTCAAAAATTTTTATCGGTTGCTTTAGATCACATTGTTTTTTATATATGTGCCAAGTTTGGCTGTTCTAGCTTCAACGGCCTTGCAGTAATTGCCTGAAAACCTTTTGACCTTTTTCGCGATTTGACCTTGACCAGTAAGGTCAAGGTCAAAAAGTTTTATCAGGTGCACCACTTCAGATGACCCTCCATACATGTGCCAAGTTTGGTTGGTCTAGCTTCAGCGGTCTCGGAGGAGATGTCTGGAAACCGATTCGGCGGAAGAAGAAAAAAATTTTAAAAAAAGCGAGAAAAAAAAGGAAAAATAGGTGAAGAATTCGAGGCAATCCATCCCCATTTGGCATTTTCAATGCCAAGTGGGAATGATACAGTCTGATTAACATTAATGTTTTCTCGATTTTCAGCAAAATATAAATTATCCTTTTTTTCATACTTTTTTTCCTCAAATTTATCCTTTTTTATCCTTTTTTTATCCGTTTTTTTCTTGATGACTCCGTGGCAACACTGCAAAAGGCTGTATTGTAAATGAGCCCTATCGGCCCGAGGACATTCGCCCAGCTGAACTTCATAAATTTTCACAACCCCTACATACTGGAATGAGTTTGTTAACACACTCAAGCCTACATTTCTGCATCGATTGACAAGATATCTTAACTGTAAGTAGTATGTGAACCAACAAGTGTTGGTATTGTAAATGAGCCATGTCGGCCCAAGGACATTGGCCCAGCTGAACTTCACAAATTTTCTCAATCCTTACTAAGTTGAATGAGTTTGTTAACACGCTCAAGCCTACATTTCTGGATCGATTGTTGAAATCTTTTAGATATAGGAAGTATTGGAACCAACAAAGGTCGGTATTGTAAATGAGCCCTATCGGCCGAAGGACATTGGCCCAGCTGAACTTCACAAATTTTCCCAATCCTTACTCAGTTGAATGAGTTTGTTAACACACTCAAGCCTACATTTCTGGATCGATTATTGAAATCTTTTAGATATGGGAAGTATTTGAACCAACAAAGGTCGGTATTGTAAATGAGCCCTATCGGTTTAAGGACATTGGCCCAGCTGAACTTCATAAATTTTCACAACCCCTACATACTGGAATGAGTTTGTTAACACACTCAAGCCTACATTTTTTTTTTATCAAAATGGCAAAATGTTATACACATAGGTAGTATGGGTGGTGACAAGAACTGGTATTGTAAATGAGCCAGGTCGACCCAAGGACATTGGCCCAGCTGGAATTTTAAAATTCACGAATATGATACGAATTGCTTAAGGGTTTTAGTCCATCCTAAAAAAATCAAATACTGGGATTGTACGCCGGCGGGGGACATAGTCAGTTTAACTGACCCACTTGTTCTAGCTTTTTTTTTGAGGGGGGGGGGTGGCATTGGAAATGGTTCTTGGAGAGTGTGACATTAGCATCCCCCAGCAATAATTGCTCGATTTTTCATATCCGTAGTCGCTGCTCCCGTCGCCACTTTGTGCAGTCCGAGATGTATCTGGGACTGTACAGATATTCCCTTAACTGTACAGATATGACTGGGACTGTACAAATGTGTCTGGGACTGTACAGATATACCCGGAACTGTACAGATGTGTGTGAGACCGTACATATTTGCCCGCGACTGTACAGATGTGTCTGGGAATGTTCAGATGTGCCTGGAACTGTACAGATGTGCCTGGGACTGTACAGATATGACTGAGACTATATAGATATGACTGGGACTGTACAGATGTGTCTGGGACTGTACAGATATGATTGGGACTGTACAGATATGATTGGGAGTGTACAGATATAACTGGGACTGTACAGATATGACTGGGACTGTACAGATATGACTGGGACTGTACAGATGTGTCTGGGACTGTACAGATGTGCCTGGAACTGTACGGATGTGTCTGGGACTATACAGATATGACTGGGACTATACAGATGTGTCTGGGACTGTACAGATGTGTCTGGGATTGTACAGATGTGTCTGGGATTGTACAGATATGATTGGGACTGTACAGATGTGTCTGGGACTGTACAGATGTGTCTGGGACTGTACAGATATGCCTGGGACTGTACAGATATGACTGGGACTGTATAGATGTGGCTGGGACTGTACAGATATGCCCGGGACTGTACAGATGTGATTGGGACTGTTCAGATATGCCTGGGACTGTACAGATATGCCTGGAACTGTGCAGATGTGTCTAGGACTGTACAGATATGCCTCGGACTGTACAGATATGCCTGGTACTGTACAGATGCGCCTGGGACTGTATAGAGATGTGTCTGTGACTGTGCAAAAGTGCCTTTGACTGTATAGATGTGTCTTGAGACTGTACTACTGCGTTGAAGGTGTCAGTTGTAAGCGAATTTGTGTTTTTGGTGATTTTTTGATAGATCAACAAAAATTTTATTTTAACCCAAATTTCCGTTCTGAAATTGGATAACAGATTCCATAAACGTTTGAGAAAAGCCAACTGCTGTTTGGTTGTTTTGTTCGGATATTTGTTTCATTTTGTATATTTGCAAAAAACAGAACAAAACAAACAAACAAATTTGTTTCAACAGGATTTGGGGTTATTTTTGCTTCCGTAATTACGGCTTTACTCAAAGTGCTTTGTATTTTATTATAAACCTTATGACCAGCCTTTTGATTAAATTTCTTCCAAATGAGCTTGGACATGGGTCGTTTTGGGATACTGAATGACAGGCAAGAAAATGCGCAATATCGCACCACCTGCCCACCCCCCCCCCCCCCCCCCCCCACCATACACACACCCTCCCAATCAAGTTAACAAAACAGCTTTTAATCGAGCTTCCGGTTTGTTGATCACGTGTTGTCTGGAACTATAATTGCAAGGTTTCATATAATTTTTGTTGGCGCTATTTATTGATGTAGAAAACTTCAACATTATGTAACAGTCTTACGAAAAATGTTAAGTTTCAAGTGGAGAGATTGCGACTTTAGGAGATGGACCACCAGCATTTTTCCAGTGCACCTCTAGCCCACACAAATAAAGGATGTTTATAACCTACGAAGTGGGAGGGTGATATAGTGTTTGGCTGATGCATCTGCGTGCGTGCACCCGCTCGCTAACAATACATTCTACGGAATCTACTGCTCTTACAGTTAGCACAAAGAAAACAGCATTTTTGCCTTGTAGATACGCGCAGGCGCAGTACTCCCCGCTCTTACAGTATCGAAAACGTCACACTACGCACTACTGAAAGTGTGTACTTGAAATCGTCGTAACAACATAACTACGCTACAGAAAGCATGGCAGAGGAGTGAGTATGTTGCGTGTGTGCATGAGTGCATGCATTGCGGAATTAACTGCTGTTACAGTTTTTTCACAAAACAACTTAAAACCTGTTGGAAACGACCGTACATTTAGTGAATGTGTGCGCCACTGAGTAGACCTCGGTTGTTCGTTTGTCTGTAAGACCTGGGTGATCGACAGGTGCTCCACGGCACTGTGATTGGCAGATGCTCCAAAGCTTTGCCTGAGCTGTGGCTCAGCACCAGTGGGATAACTGGATGGAGCTCGACTCATCTGTCTGTCAGAGTCCCTTCCCTTGTCACGTGATAATCTCCAAAAGTAATTGAGGTATTTAGCGTAAAATGTGTTTCTGGAAGAGTCGGAATGTGTGTGTGTGTTTTCTTATTTTTATTTATTTTCCTTTCAAACGTTCTTGTTGTCGGAGCGAAATTTTAAATTTGCGAAGTATTTAGTTGGTAGAGGAGTTAGATGAATTGTTATACTTAAGAAACGCTCTTCGTTTGTTAGTTTATCGTAACAAGCACTTTTGGTTTATCAGCAAAAGATATTTCAAGTATGTACAAACTGGCAATTTTTCTACCTTTTTTCGCCTGTTGATCGACTCTCTCTCTCTCTCTCTCTCTCTCTCCCCTCCTCTCTCTCTCTCTCTCTCTCTCTCTCTCTCTCTCTCTCTCTCTCTCTCTCTCTCTCTCTCTGTCCCCTCTCTCTCCCTCTCACTATCTCTCTCTCCCTCTCTCTGTCTTTTCCTCTCCCTATCTTCCTCTCTCTTTCTCTCACTCTGTCTCCCTCTCACTCTCTCTTCCTCTCCCCCCTCTCTGTCTGTCTGTCTATCTGTCTCTCTCTCTCTCTCTCTCTCTCTCTCGCTCTCTCTCTCTCTCTCTCTCTCTCTCTCTCTCTCTCTCTCTCTCTCTCTCTCTCTCTCTCTCTCTCTCACTCACCTATAAAAACCCTTTTCCACACAAACGCAATGACGCCGTAATGGTCCCACTCACAAACGGAGCAATACAGGATTCTTGAAAAGATCTTGTAAAGGATTTATTACATGTTTTTGATTCTTGAAAGGTTCTTCTGAAGTCTTTTTGTGTGTTTGTTTTTACCTTGAGGATGAAACAAAAAAGAGAGAAAAACTGCATATAAAAGTAGTGAGTAGGGCAGGGGGTTGTAAAGTAAGCAAGTGAAACATTCCGAGCACATCGCCTCACAAAAAATGCGGAACACCCTACCAGTGCGAAGGCACAACCCTTATGGTCCACCAACGCCCAGCCCTTTGTGCGCGCGAAAGGCGAAAACGTACTGCTGGGTGACCTAATTCACAACTCCTTCTGTGCTACCACGTGATTGAGTGTACAGTCCCTTGTACATCGTGAGATGACGGTGTGCTCAGTCCCTTCTGTGCCATATGGCGCCGTCTACGGTCCTTTCTGTGCGGCCACGTGACATCGTCTACAGTCATTTCTGTACCATCACGTGATAGAGTATGTGGCCCTTTCTGTGCGGCCACGTGACATCGTCTACAGTCATTTCTGTACCAGTACGTGATGGAGTATGTGGCCCCTTCTGTGCGGCCACGTGACATCGTCTACAGTCATTTCTGTACCATCACGTGATAGAGTATGTGGCCCTTTCTGTGCGGCCACGTGACATCGTCTACAGTCATTTCTGTACCAGTACGTGATGGAGTATGTGGCCCCTTCTGTGCGGCCACGTGACATCGTCTACAGTCATTTCTGTACCGGTACGTTGAGTATATGGCCCCTTCTGTGCGGCAACGTGACATTATCTACAGTCATTTCTGTACGAGTACGTGACGGAGTATGTGGCCCTTTCTGTGCGGCCACGTGACATCGTCTACAGTCATTTCTGTACTGGTACGTGATGGAGTATGTGGCCCCTTCTGTGCGGCCACGTGACATCGTCTACAGTCATTTCTGTACCGGTACGTGATGGAGTATGTGGCCCCTTCTGTGCGGCCACGTGACATCGTCTACTGTCATTTCTGTACCAGTACGTGGTGGAGTATGTGGCCCCTTCTGTGCGGCCACGTGACATCGTCTACAGTCATTTGTGTACCAGTACGTGGTGGAGTCGACAGACCTTTGCTAATGAACGTCAGGCTCAGAATCTTTTGCATGTTTGGTGAGATGTAATGTGTTGCATTATTGACGTTTTATGTTGCCAAAACGGTCTTTTAGGTGTGAAAGCGTGAATCGCTTTCTCCGGATTTGTACGGGTTTATCATGTACTGCTAAAAGAATATTGCAGTATAGAACAAACTTTCAAACTTTTCTCACAGTGGCTCGAATAGTCCCGGCCTGGATCTGAGCCAATCAGAATCATGGATACCCTAGTACCAAGCCTCATTCGAATTTTTGCGAAGTAAAAGTTGAAATATTCACGCAATTTTACTTAAGTCTAATTAAACCTTGAAGTACGTCCAACGAATAACTCGGCTCATAAAACGTTGAAATCTTATTTTTGAGTGTCCGCATCTTGAAATAAATCCACTAGGTATCTCCTGTGTATTGTCGTTATGGGAAGAAGCTAGCAATGAGCAGAGGACCGTTCAGTAACCCACCTCCGTGTTGATCTATTTAGAGACTAACCAAACATGCCAGATTTCTTATTACGTTTAAAGATCAACACTAACAGAACAGACTTAAATGTTTAAAAAGAGATGTAATGAAGTTAAATTTAACATTTTGTCTGGTTTTGTAAGGTTAGCTCCTCTTGTGTCTGCACGCAAAGTAAGCTGTCGCCCTCAGTAGTCAGTCAGCCAGTTAGTTACTTAGTCCGTCAGTTAGTTCGTCAGTTAGTCAGCCAATTAATCAGTTAGTCAGTCATTAATGCAAATGAACGTGATGAGTTGAGATTTCATCATGGAGTTCAATGGCCTCCTTAAAATGACCATGCCTTGGAGGAAAGGAAAGAAAAGTCGCAGTATGCCTGCCTTGTGAGATACCCCGTCTGATGTGGTGTCCATTGATTGGTGGATAGCTATCGTTGCCAGAAAATGAGATCTGCTTTAACCACTTTGCACCCTTGATGCCTTCGCGTGCGAAACCAATCACTCCGCGTCAATACTCATTCGGCGCTGTCAGGACCTCTAAAGGACTTGGGGAAAAAAAACACGTTAATGAGCTGTTTCAAGGGTCCTTTTGCGCCAGGGGGTGACTTCTCTTACACGAGAAAAAGCACTGTTTTGGTGGCTAGTGAATGCAGAGACATTTTTCTGCTGTAGTATTTTACTAAGTAGATATCAGTGTTGTGAGACGTTTTCCAGGAAATCTAAGGGATTTCCCAGGGCAGACCCCGTAAAGATTTCTTTGCGTAGACAATGTCTGGGTTTTTTTTAAGACAATCTGCAGGAAATCTGTGGGATGTCCAGGGTTGCGGGACATAACACTTGTACGGTACAATCGTCGTTAAGGAACAGCCTGTGAAGATGGTAAATGTTTTTATTCGTCCCATTTCTCATTATCTATATCATAAGTCACGTCCGTTTAGGGAATACCTCGGTACAATGAATAATTTTACTTTTCCTAATCCGTCGCTAATATGGGAGTTTTACTGCAGATAATCCCGATAATAGCAGCCAGCCAAGTTTTTAAGGTAGTCTGCGGTTTTTCCCAGGACACAGAACGTGTCCCTCAACAGAGATACTCTTGCGTTGTTTTGAAGGCAGCCCGCGGGAAATCATACAGAAACCATATCACGCCTTCGAATTCTGCCTCATATTGTACATTTTCTCGCACTCATATTGTACATTTTCTCGCACTTTTATGGTACATTTTCTCGCACTCATATTGTATATTTTCTCGCACTCATGCTGTACATTTTCTCGCACTATTATGGTACATTTTCTCGCGCTCATATTGTACATTTTCTCGCACTCATATGGTACATTTTCTCGCACTCATATGGTATTTTTTCTCGCACTCATATTGTACATTTTCTCGCACTCATATGGTACATTTTCTCGCACACATATGGTACATTTTCTCGCAGTATTATAGTACATTTTCTCGCACTCATATTGTACATTTTCTCGCACTTATATCATGCCGTACATTTTCTCGCACTCATATTGTACATTTTCTCGCACTCATATGATACATTTTCTCGCACTCATATGGTATTTTTTCTCGCACTCATATTGTGCATTTTCTCGCACTCATTTGGTACATTTTCTCGCACACATATGGTACATTTTCTCGCACTCATATGGTATTTTTTCTCGCACTCATATTGTGCATTTGCTCGCACTCATTTGGTACATTTTCTCGCACTCATTTGGTACATTTTCTCGCACTCATGTGGTACATTTTCTCGCAGAAATCTGTAGAAAGTGAACCAGAGATGCGACGAGACAGGACTTTTAAGCCTTTATCATGCCAAATTATTTAACCGCGGCTTTTCTTTAATTTGTGTTTATTGTCAAAGACTGTGGCCGTCGGGTGAATAGCTGTCCGGGATCTGTTCCCCATAAAGCTATGAAGAGTTTGGCCCCTTAACCTTAGGGCTGCTTTAACGGTTATGAAACAAGTCAAATTCCATAACGTTCCTTGTTCCTTGCTCGAGCATCAATTTGCTGATCCGTTCATTAAGAGACCAGAAATTGACATTTAGGTAATGGGGTCAGGTAGGACCGCAACTTGATAATGGATTGCCTCTTCCAAATGGTCAAGTGTTTTCACTTGGATGGAGAATTGGGGCTGTTTTTGCCCAGCAACGTGGATATTAAGTGGATCCAACGGCAATTAAGCCGGAAATGGTTACATTAAGTACACTTGTTTCCTGTAATTCTAGCGAGTGAGTGGACAGCCAATGCATGGCGACAGAGTGGAAGGACTCAATGACCACATGCGCGGTTACAAAATCATTTAATATATCTAATAAACAAACATCAAACAGTTTAGCTGTGCGCCAGCAAAAATATTCTAGATGGTTATGTTGCGAACACTTGGAAAAGGACTGGCGTAGTAGGCATAAATATTTCACTTTGTAATTTTGGGGTTTTCTCTGTTGTCAGTGCTGAACATTTAAAAAAAAAGATTTTTCACACTAAAAAATATTGATCCTGATTGTTTTCCCTTCATAACAAAATGTTGGGAATAATACATCCCGACGTGATCCTGGATAAATGTACCGACATTTCCACAGAAACACAGGGGGTTTGGGCCAAACATTCCCATCGAGATCCCGCTTTTTCGGGAAAAAATGCAAAGAAAATATCAGCATCCTGACTCAGCGTTATGGCACCAGAATGCAACCAGTTTCAGCTGCAGTCTTGATCCAGATTCCGTTTGGAATCCCGATTGCTTTTCCTCTCGGAATTTGAGCATCACTTGAGCGTAAACTGCGCATGTATTCTGGCAGACGGGTTTCATAAACTCATTGTGTAGAGTCGCGCTGTAAGTGGCAGGTGGCAGCTGCCGCTACCGTAATGGCACACTTCAATTCAATACATTTATTTACCCGCGAATTCTTGAGAAGGAAACATTTAAGCCTGCGATACTTGATGCAGTAACACTCTTGAGATTTCGGTTTCTATTCTCATTTGTAAGTGAGCAAAGCCCCATCAAGTCTCCACACTGAGGAGACCCCAGAAATACATACAAGGCCCATTCCTTATAAACCCTGGTCGCATTCACACTGGGATAGTTAACATTTGTATCCTGTATGTCCGCTTGTAAATTTATAAATATACGACGGAAAATAAACTGTTCACAATTTTTCGACAAAGTAACCGAAAGAACCATCGGTAAATTGCTTTGCTCCTGGCCGTGGACATGTATTTGGACAGACTATTGATTGAATTGCTTTATCAAAAACTAAACAAACTAATTGATACTGTAGTTTGTCAACAGCGACATTGTTTTTGACAAACTGATGACAGACGGACATATTTCTTTTATTCCCTTATTGAGTGTGATAGATCTTAAAATTGTCCCATGGTAAGACAAGCCTTGACGTCACACAGCGTTTCCAGACCTGACTAAAACACTTGCAGTCTTTTCTGATTGACAGCAAATCAATGTCCAGACTTTCCAGCAAAAAACGATCGCTTCATAGCAATACTTTAATCGTCTTGGTTTCTCCCTTGGCTTTCCCGCCTTCACACTGGACATGAACAAGTAAATTTGTGAAGGAATACGGAGGAAAATATGTCAAGGCTAAAAACGACCAACCCGACACTTGCGCACATCTAAGTGCGGGTGTGAACAATAATCGTTCGATAAATGCAGGTGAAAACGGTTACTTGCATTGCTACATGTTAAAAGAATATTATGTGGTAACCGATTTAGACGATTATCCAGTAAATTTTACGTCGTCAAAAGAACACAAGTAAATTTGACTACAGTATGCAAATAACCCGACTTCCTGATATATGCCCTTTTCTTGAAACAATAGAAATCCGGGCTGTAGAGACAGCTTTTGACAGGTAAAAGAAGTCAGTCAATTAATTGTTCATTTCCTCGAGTCGTACACACAGACAGGATACCTGATATCTTATTTAGCCAATCAGAATGCGGAATTCAGGTTGGAGACATGCCGCAGTGACGTTATGTGTTTCATGAAGCCTTATTAAGACTTTCGGTCTAGATCCCCTTTTAGTACATACTCCCATTTTCAGCAGGGTTTTTTTCCCGCAACATCGCCTAATTTCTTGTCGGAGAAAGTTATTTACTGTAAACCTCTAGCTACCAGTATCCCATTTCGATTTGTTCAAATACGTGAATGCCCGTATGTATAGGATGCAATCGGCTATTGGCGCACTGATTGTTTGTATTTTCCTCGTGCAAAACATACCGGAAACAAGTACGGCTTTCTACGGAAATTGGACAATACAATTAACCGGTTTCGCCTCTGTTCGTGACTCATCGACGTTAAAAAATATTGAGGAAACTGTAAAGAATAATAAGGTTATGTAACATAAGTGGCGCCGACCAGTTCTTTCCCTATGATGTAGGCGCGTGTCGTTGACTTCTGGCTTTTCTGATGAAAAACTTGGTTGAAATGATCGATTATCAATTGTGTTTAATGCGTCAGCGATTCCTGCCTTTGGAACTGTGTGATCTGTCGCATTGGAGAGCTGTGGTATTTACGCCTTGTCACTTCGTTCTGTTACTTTGCGTTACACCGGTAGATCAGTCGGCCCACCTGGTTTGGTATCAGTCTATATATATATATATGTGTTAATGTCAGTCTTGTTCGTCTTTAAACGTTCCCGCCAGCACCTTGCTTAAAAGATGTAATAGAAATGAACAGGTTTTGAATTGGGAAGCCGCTTTTTCCGACTCCATATTGTGGTGAATGGAGGGTCTTAAGGTCTTCCTGGCGAACATCTGCGGTTGTCCCTGAGAAGGGCAAAGCAGTATATGTTTCCCATGTGGAAAGAAGGCAGAGGTTTAATGTAATACCGACCGTATCGCTACGAATCAGTCGCATTTTGATTTCATATCGATGTCACGCAGGGGTGCACATAAGGATTTTTTTACCTTCGCCAGTTTGGCGAAGGACGTTCAGCTCACCTTCGCCAAATCGAATTCACCTTCGCCAAATTAAACCTTTTACTAAAACTGTAACTTCATTTGTTTATTGTATTTAAACTATACATATTCTTAACTATACTGTCCAGTTTATGTCTTTATAGAGCTACATCGGTAGTTACTCAGTCCATATTTTGAATTTATTATAATAATTTTGCCTAAATTCACCTTCGCCAAGTTGGCGAAGGTGAATCTCTTCACCTTCGCCAAATGGATTTCACCTTCGCCATGGCGAAATGCGAAGGTCTTATGTGCACCGCTGGATGTGGCACACCTCGTAATCTCCTCATGTTCGTTGAGTTGCATGTCATATGACTTCATATACTTCTCGCGTCCTTCTGAAGATACAAAGCATATATGACCTTGCGAGCTCCTTGCTCCCATTGTGCGATACACACAGTACGACCTCAGAAGCTGTGCTGACCTTGAAGTTTGTGTGTTATTACTGTGATGATATACCCTGTGTACTCGCAAGTAATGTGTACTGTTTCTTTTAGTCTGTGAGCTGACCTCACGAAAATGATAAAACCGCACGAACGGGGTGTTGATCCGACAAACCTCCCCTCCCCCACAGCCTGTAGTACTGGTGGCACGAGCCTGAAAGGCGAGTGCACACAGTGCGCAAAGCTGAGGAGGTGGGGTGGGGAAGGGGTTCGGACCCGGCCAAACAGTCTTAGAGTGGTTTTGTTTTTATTTCATAACTTGGTAATAATACGTTCTCTTACAAATGACATGGCTGTACTCCTGCGCTGCTTCGTCGCGTAGTGACGTTGTTACGTTGTGACGATTTCAAGTACGCACTTTCAGCAATGCGTAGCGTGACGTTTTCGATACTGGAAGAGCGGTGAGTACCGTTACGGCTGTGCGTACCTGGCGTGTCTACCAGTCAAAATACTACTTTTTGCTTTGTATGTGTGCTGGCAATCATGGAATAAAATACTGAACAGGTGTTCCACATTTCTCAGTCAAACTTGAATGGGAACAACGCCAGTAAACATTCTTTTTATGATCTGCCCGACTAAGTCGGCGGGTCATATAGTTTTTGTCTGGACCGTGCGTACCTGCACATTGACAGAAACTAAGTCGCATTTTAGATATGCTAAGTGGCAGCTTAATGTTTTGTTGAATCACTTCGTCCTAATGTTTTCGATGGTGATTTGAGTATCAGACTCGCAGTAAAACATCCTATGCGATTCGATTATTAGTTGCCGGCACCACGTAAGCACGGAGGAAAGAAGTACAAATCACGAGAAATTGTGTCTTCGTACTGTGAGCCTCGTAACTGTTTCGTCCTGCGCCTCGGGTTTTCATTACATAAACAATTTCGCTGGGCTGATAATAGGTGTTCCATCGAACATATTTCTGGTTCTGTCCCTTTGTACAACTGGGTGCAGTGTCCCGAGATGTTCTTCTATTAGAATCTCATTTACTGCTTGTTCTATCATTCTTAATCAAAGCAGAAGTTGCCATAAATGGATGTTTTATTGGGATCAGATTCCAATGAAAAAAGGTCAGATTTCTTTCCTTGAAAAAGGCGAGCTATGTAACCCGTAACAGCTATCTGATAAACGAGAAATATTGTGGTTTCTTGTGGCAATTGGCAGGGTAAAATAATTGATGCTTGGGAATGCCTGACATGTTCATTGATCTTATTGTGTGTATTGGCGTTCTTATGACTTCGAAGCGTTAGAAGTCCCAAGCACTGATGTAGCGATTGCCGATAATGACCCATGTTTTAAGACTGAAACTCTTCTTCACACATTTATTCCATTCAAACTGAAGCTTTATGAAAAAAACAAATCAACAAGAAAACCAATTATAAACCGTTTAGATGTCGATGCAGTGTTACCAGTGGCATTAGTATCAGTAAAGACTCTTCCAGAAAATAAAACTTGTGTATACGTTATTGAAACTCCTCAGACAGGTTTTTTTTTCAATAAAACCGTGCAGTACTAGTGCAGCGCGACGGCGCATGCACGTTAACCTGAGATATACAGCCATCGTAATACTGATCTAGGTGCATTTCGATGGGATCTCGGTACATTCCGGTACATTCCGGGATCTCGGTGGCATCCCACCGGGATAAATCCGAAATCAGGTATCTGACCAACATGTCGACTGCGATCCCGTGGCATAGTGTTGATTAAATCCCAAGGTTTTCGTTGGAATTTCACCGGGATATCGGTGGTATCCCGAAGCCATCAGGACCCCCAGGAATTTACATCAGGATCCCGGATTACATCGGGATGTGTAATCCCTATGTATTCCCAGGATCCCAGTCAGATCACAGATTGTTGCTCTGCTATGGGGATCTGGGCACCGCGGCTGACTGCAGCAACTCAATGTGCCAAAAACTTTTTATAATGTGACAAAGTTTTTATTTATCTGTTTGTTTACTGACTTACTTTTTGGCGATACCGCTTTGAAGTGGTTTTTTAGCTATGGAAATTACACAAACTGTTTGTCATATTTGTTTGCTTTTGTTTTAGTTTGTTTTGTTTACTTCATTTGGTTCTCGCTGCAGATGGGAATGCGCGGTTACAAGTTGCTGGCCTGCTTCGGTCTGATGCACATGTGCGCCACCAATGTGTGCATCCTTATTCGGGCAGTTGTCAAGGAGACAATACGAGATGTCAATCAGAGGTCACGTGACAACAATCCGCACCACCCCTCGCATTCCAGCAACGCGTCCGACAACTCAAGCGCTCCGGTGGGTGCCACACGAATTCGAAAAAAAAATCACAAGAATAGCCGTCCAATATTGATTTTGGATTGAGACCTTTGATTGTGAAGCTAGTGACTTGTTTCTTCTCGCAGGTCAAGTGGGTCACTGCATGCGTGTGGTTGTTTGTTTGCTTCACCGATTCTACGTAATGACATCGATTTCCATTGCTCTCTGCTGGACGTGTGCGATAAATGAAACTAAAAGTTGTTCCCCTAGAAATCTCCAGAACCCTAACCACTTGCAGTAACTGCACTATACAGTGCTGAACATGTTCGAGCCCGGGATAGGGGGTATCGTTTCCCAGGGCAACTCTAGTTTGTTTAGAATACAAATTGTGCAGTGGTATTGTTTAGTGAGTTGTTTTGTCAAGCCGCAAAAATGCACAACAGTTAATGTTTATAAATGAGTCTTATTATGCAGGCTAACTATAATCAAAGAACATTACAACCTCAAAACTATTGTTTGCTCTTAATCAGAACTGTGTCTTGGATTCCAACCATTGTATTCCAGTCCTGTACTCTTGTTTGATTGTATTCCAGCCATCGGTCTCATCGCTTGTTGCCAACCAAGGGCATGCTTCCATTCTTGCCAATATGGAATCCAGCGTCCAGGCGAATAATGAAGTAACTACATTACCAAGCAATACCTCAGCAGGTAATATAAATATTTTAGCATTGTTTCACGCTCTCCTTGACACGTGCTTGGCAGTGAGATTGCCTTCGTTATATCTAAATTACGCATCGACTGATGTGCAGCCCGTCCTCACTAATGAGCTTGTCGGTTTCTTTTCGATGTTCGGTTTTTGTTTTTTGTTTTCTGTGACAGAGCGAGCGTCAGGAGCTAGAGTTTCCGCTGTTTTACGTTCCGAGCGATAAAGCATGGTAATGGATTGTGTTTGTGAAAGAACTTGAAATTCGCCTCGAGTAGATGTACTCAACACAACTGCTGAAAGAGTCACTGACTGTTGATAACGTAACGTGAGAGTCTTTTGCCGTCTTAAAATATCTATTTCTACAATTTTTTTTCCTTTCACTTTTTCGCTGTGAACTTTGTAATAGAAATCAAAATGTGGCACACTACAGGATTCCAAAGGTCTTTTTAGCTTACTAAAAAGACATTGAAAATTTGCTGTGTGCCGGTGAAGTGCAGCTTCCTGGTGCAATGCCCCCTCGGTAGGTCGGAATCCCTGTATTATCCCGTTTTTTTTTCCCCGATTGGGTGTGGGGGTCCTGGTGGAATGCCCCCGCGGTAGGTCGGAATCCCTGTATTATCCCGTCATGTTTTCCCCGATTGTGTGTGCGGGGTCCCGGTGGAATGCCACCGGGGTAGGTCGGAATCCCTGTATTATCCCGTCATGTTTTCCCCCCGATTGCGTGTGCGGGGTCCCGGTGGAATGCCCCTCGGTAGGTCGGAATCCCTGTATTATCCCGTCATGTTTTCCCCGATTGCGTGTGTGGGGTCCCGGTGGAATGCCACCGGGGTAGGTCGGAATCCCTGTATTATCCCGTCATGTTTTCCCCCCGATTGGGTGTGCGGGATCCTGGTGGAATGCCCCCTCGGTAGGTCGGAATCCCTGTATTATCCCGTCATGTTTTCCCCGATTGCGTGTGCGGGGTCCTGGTGGAATGCCCCCTCGGTAGGTCGGAATCCCTGTATTATCCCGTCATGTTTTCCCCGATTGCGTGTGCGGGGTCCTGGTGGAATGCCCCCTCGGTAGGTCGGAATCCCTGTATTATCCCGTCATGTTTTCCCCGATTGCGTGTGCGGGGTCCTGGTGGAATGCCCCCTCGGTAGGTCGGAATCCCTGTATTATCCCGTCATGTTTTCCCCGATTGCGTGTGCGGGGTCCCGGTGGAATGCCACCGGGGTAGATCGGAACCCCTGTATTATCCCGTCATGTTTTCCCCGATTGCGTGTGCGGGGTCCCGGTGGAATGCCACCGGGGTAGATCGGAACCCCTGTATTATCCCGTCATGTTTTCCCCTGATTGGGTGTGATCCCGATGGCCATGTTTGCTGCATATCAGGGTGTGTGTTTTTAGACCGGGAGGCGGGGAAAGCATCGGGATTTATACGGGGTGTGGATCGAGCCGGAATTCGCTAATCCAACTGTGTTTTCCTTCGCTGGATCTTGATCGGGGGTTTCCGATTTCCTTAACGAAGGACTGTGAATACTCAGATATGATATGGCTGCGTTCTGGTGAATACTCAGATATGATATGGCTGCGTTCTGGTGAATACTCAGATATGATATGGCTGCGTTCTGGTGAATACTCAGATATGATATGGCTGCGTTCTGGTGAATACTCAGATATGATATGGCTGCGTTCTGGTGAATACTCAGATATGATATGGCTGCGTTCTGGTGAATACTCAGATATGATATGGCTGCGTTCTGGTGAATACTCAGATATGACATGGCTGCGTTCTGGTGAATACTCAGATATGATATGGCTGCGTTCTGGTGAATACTCAGATATGATATGGCTGCGTTCTGGTGAATACTCAGATATGATATGGCTGCGTTCTGGTGAATACTCAGATATGATATGGCTGCGTTCTGGTGAATACTCAGATATGATATGGCTGCGTTCTGGTGAATACTCAGATATGATATGGCTGCGTTCTGGTGAATACTCAGATATGATATGGCTGCGTTCTGGTGAATACTCAGATATGACATGGCTGCGTTCTGGTGAATACTCAGATATGATATGGCTGCGTTCTGGTGAATACTCAGATATGATATGGCTGCGTTCTGGTGAATACTCAGATATGACATGGCTGCGTTCTGGTGAATACTCAGATATGATATGGCTGCGTTCTGGTGAATACTCAGATATGACATGGCTGCGTTCTGGTGAATTTGTTATGAAAGGAAAGGTCTACCTTATGATGTCGTGACCGTCGCGGCGCGCTTGTGATTCACGTGTTCCTTCGTGGGTGCGGATAATTGGGGATGGGAGGGGGGGGGGGGTCTTCCGTGAGAGGTCTACCTTTATGATGTCCTGACAGCTGCGGCAGGCTTATATTCACGTGTTTGTTCGTTATTGGTTGGGGGAGGGGGTAGAGCGGCACGGTCAGCACAGAGATCACTCTCTTTAGCGGAAGTTTTTCTGCTGGAGGGGATAGTGTCTGTGGTAGACGTTTGTCTCAGGGTTACGACCTCACTTCAGTTCCCGCCTGCGGCACCCGGCTGAAAAAATAGCGGCGCACCGTAGCGGCCCGTCAGCCATACCGGACTAATATATACAGTGATAGAATTACGAGCTCGGTATGCAATAGAGAAGTATGGACATCTTTAAGGAAGGAAAAGCACACCAGTTCTGAAGCCAAAACGAAAACTAGACCGTTTTCGTTACCGAGTAGCGAAAATTGCACTTGGTTGTCACAAAAAATACGATTCTAAACTGTTCAAATTCTGAATTGACCTAGAAGAGGAGGTGAAGGTCACCAAGGCACCTCTTCCCTTATATCTTCTCTTTTAAGCCAAAACGGTCGAAAATAAACTGAAAATCGCACTACCTCTAACCGTTTGTGGAACTTTCGGTTTTCGACATTGACCATGACCGAAGTAACCTAGGTACCCCTTGCATAACGCTTTTAGGTTCAAAGGGTCGAAATAAGCTCAAAATAGCTCTGTCTCTAACCGTTTTCGGTTTTTGACATTGAACCGGCCGAGGAGGTCAGGGCCACTAGGTACCCCTTTCATATCGTCTTTTAGGCCCAAAGGGTCGAAAGTAAGGTCAAAATCGCTCTGTCTCTAACCATTTTCTCAAGCTCAAAATCCTCCTCTCTCTAACCGTTTTCGAGATAAGGGCCCACTTCTGGTTTCTGACTTTGATCATACCGAAGAGGTCAAGGTCACCGAGGTACCTCGTACATATCGTCTTTTGGACTCAAAGGGTCGAAAATAAGCTCACAATCGCTCTATGTCTAACTGTTTTCGAGATAATGACCCACTTTCGGTTTTTGACATTGACCATAACCGACGTGGTCAAGGTCAACGAGGTATCTCTAACCGTTTTCGAGATAATGGTCAATGGTTCTCTAAGGTCGTGGTTAAAAATGCGAATTTTACGCCGTCTAATCACCCTCTATCAGTGAGCCAAATTTCATCACTCTTTAGCAATTGAGACTAGAACCTCACTTCGCTAGCGAAATGTTAAACACTTGACAAAAATTAAAACGCAAAAATACTTCCTTCAATGGGTTATTTCTTGAATAATATATTGCAAACAACACAGCTTGAATATGTCTTATAAGCCGAGTAGTGTTTGGTTTCTGTTGACTTAAGGTTTTATTGACTGATCTAGCATACGCCGTGTTAGCTATTTACGCAGTGAGAGCTCGCACAAAGCTCACTGTGCAACTGTGTGTGATGTGGGTTAAATGCTACGCATTTACTTGCCAAAAATGCACTCTTTTCACATGGCGTTTTAACAAAGAAAACGAAATCAAAGACGAAAATAAAAAGTGACATGCACATGTTCAGATCAAGCTCTTCATAAGTTCCAAGTTTCATGGTCGTAGGGCCCATAGTGTCAGAGGAGAAGAAGACACAAAAAATCGGAAAAAGTGTCAAGAAGAAAAAAAAAAGGACGAATTTTGCTCGCACAAATTCATATAACTCTTGCAAGCCAAAGGCTTGTCAAGTGTTAAAAAACCCAAACGCTGCAGCCAACTTCAACTTGCATACGCATGCTGTGATGGCTCTCATTGTAGTCAGTTGGGCCTAGGCTGATATGATGCCAGTTCTGTTACCTGCGTAATCAAAGTGTTTGCTTGCTTATAAAGGGCGTCAGTGGCAAAATTTCTGTGTCCATTTTTACATATTAAACATTAATGAATTTCTAAAAATATTGAGCTGGACCGACTACACATCCTATGTTATGTGTCTGCCAAATTTGATCGTTCTAGCTGTAGCAGTCCCAGAGGAGTTCGCGTGACAAGGTTTTCAAATCTTTTTTTATTAATTTCAATGTCCATTTTTGCATATAAAATATTGATGAATTTCTTCAATAAAATTGAGCTGGAATAACTAGACATGCCATACTATGTCTCTGCTAAAGAAACGTACGCAAACACTTTTCCGAATCGTACGAAAGCAATAAACTAGGTGAATGAAAATCCCTAAGTGTAGCAAGACCCCAAACCGAACGCTAATTTTGGCGCGAGTGTTTCACCAGTGAGTGTTTAACTTTAGTTTTTGTATTTTATTTGCGGTTGTTCATATATATAGAGAATATACCGCAGAGCAGGAACTGGCGTCTTTGTATAGCAAAAGTATAAGGGATAGCAGTGTGTTTTAGGCCCCCATCCCGAGCAGAGGAGGGGAGGGGCTATAGAAAAGGGTTCTGTCCGTCCATCCATCTGTCCGTCTCGGTGTCTTCATTTGTAAAGAATATACCGCGGATCAAAAACTTAAGTCTTTGTGTGACAAAAGTATAGGTGACAACAGAATGCATTTTACAGTCTTCATTTGCGTTTTTCGATATGAATTTTGTATGTGAACAAATGGGCAAAACGTTTTATGAAAATAATAAAAACACATGGTTGCTTTTGTTGAATTGAACGCATTTATGAGCATTAGCAAAGTAACTTAACAACAAAACGCCCGTATTAAAAATATATAATCCTCTGTAAAATTTCTAGAAGCAGTAGAATGGTAATTTTGGGCTGCGACATTTAGGTACAGAGCAGTGGGGCACGGTAATTGAAGGAGAAACCAGCCGTAATGATAGTGAATGCGTCAGCGACATAACAGGCAGCCAATCAAATACCGATCTCCTCCCCACATAGTAACAGTAACCAGATAATGGAGCATTATTATTCGACAAGAGATGCCTTCTTTGATTCGATAAACGTGGGACCAATGGCGAGTCACCTACGATAAAAGTGGGACCAATGGCGAGTCACTTACGATAAAAGTAGGACCAATAGCGAGTCACTTACGATAAAAGTAGGACCAATGACGTGGCGAGTATGGCTATCTGTCAGTCACTGAATGACTGACAGATATCAGATGACAGCGTGAAAGAAACGAAGCTTGCTCTGATTGAATGAGACGGACGAACTGAAGATAATAATGACAGAGTGAAATTATGTGGATAACTTGATATGGTATACCTTACCACAAAGACCTATGGCGAGATAACATACTACAAGGTATAGGGGAAATACAAGAACATGCAAAACGGATCAAATTAATAGCAGTTAATCACACTAATGGGTTTATGGTATGTTAGTGTTTGTTTGGCCCCAGCTTCTGCGGAAGCAGGGGCTATAACAGTCGTTGAAAGTATGTGCGTGTGTACGCTTTTAAGTGGCAAGATAGCTTCTTCTCCCAGGTTTTTGGCCTGAATGTCTTGAAATTTTGGTTGAAAATAGCGGACACAAGTATCTACGTTGCTGTTACTTTTTTGGCAACTCGCCAAAAATTGGCGGAAATATTGGTCAAAAACCAGTTTTCTTTAAAACGCATCTCCTCCTAGGATTTTAATAGAAACGTCCTAAAGTTTTGAAGGCAGGTGTCCACCTGGCTATAACTTTTTGACGATTCGTTTGAGAGGAAATATTAGTGAAATGCCTTTTTTCCTAAAAAAAATCTTAACTGTCTCCAGGAAAATAGTCTTACGGTCTTGAAATTTTAAGTAATGGTATCAGGGATTCCTACCTACCTGGCTATTGCTTGTTTTTGTGATCCGCTAAAAATTGCGGGACATATTGGCGACAAAAAAATATATATATTTTCAGTAAAATCTTAACTCACACCAGAGAAATGACCTGTCTTGAAATTTTAGTAAAGGATAGCGACCATTGGCACTTGCCTAGTTATTACTGGTTTTCGTAATTAAGAAAATTGTCGGAAATATAGGGGGAAAACCAGTTTCTTACTAAAATCTCAACAAAAGATAGTTATATAATTTTATCGTCTTGAAATTTAGAATCTGGGAAGCAGACATCAGCATCTACTTAGCTATTATTATTATTATTATTATTTGCTGTGATTTGCCAAAAATTAGGGAAAATTGGCGAAAAAACATTATCTTATTGAAAGATTTAGTAATTCCAGGCATATAGCTTTAGTCTGTTGAAATTTTGATTAAAGATACGGAGGATTGTCACCCACCTGGCTTAAATTTTTTTTATTCGCCTAAAATTTGCGGAAGAATTGTCGAAAAATTACAAGTTTTTATTAAAAGCTTATCTGACCCCACGGAAATAGTTTTACTGTCTTGAAGTGTTAGTTAAATGTAGCAGACTTCAGTACCTGCCTGGCTTTTACTTTTGTTTGACGATCTAGAGAAACTGGCGGAAATATTGAGCTAAACCAAATTTCTTAAAAACATATCTCGTGATATAATGTGTGGGTGGAGGGGGGGGGGGGGGGTACAGGTGTCCATCTGGCTGTTATTATTTGTTGACATTTTATCAAATAAAAATAAGGGAAGTCTTGGTGAAAGATTCCTTTCTTATTGTTGTGACATTTTATTAAAGACAGCAGAGATTAGTACCTTCGTGGCTCTTATTATTTGGCGATTCGCCGAACATTAACGGAAGTATTGACGGTAAACCATGTTGGCATTAAAATCTTGACTGTTGCCAGGCACATAGCCTACGCACTAAAGTGTACACTTGACGGAGCTGTAACAACGAAGCTGAGCGGCGGAAAGTGTCGCAGAAAAGTGCATATATCTGTAGGAAGATATTTCTGTACCAAAAGTCATGAAATAGAAATAAAAACACACTTCCGTTTAGACTTTCTGTTTGCATTCGCTTTTGAGGCCCGTGCTGCGAGGGGTACATGCTGCTGGAAGGTTTTTCGGATCAGTCCACCCATTCGTTTATCATTTTATCGAACAAGTCCCAAAAGCACAACCGGAGGTGAACACTAGTTTTCGCAGCCGAACAAGCTCTTCAGTTGAGCAGTTATGTTTGTTTGTGAAATAAAAATGTTGCACGAAATCATATGACCATAAACAAAGTATTGTATTAATGGTCTTTGCTTCAAAGTTCCACCTGACGTCAATGTGAACCTGATGTGTCGGAAGCAGCGAGCGTGAAAAGCGTGTTGTTGCTTTGGCTCTTAACTGATCCAGAGGATCTGGATTCTGAAGCATCAATTATCCACTCCGCCGAACCACGGGGCATCAAGGCAGATGTGGGAAAATAATCAGACCAGCGAATATTAATTAAGCATGGACAAAACGTTACCGCTGTTGTAGGCGAAGAGAATCGGCTGTGGAAAAAAAATGACAGGGAAAGAATTTTCCCATTTGGGGGGGGGGGAGGGGAGGGGGGAGGTTGGAGGAGGGGGGTGCAAATGAAGCTTTTTTTGGGCTATAGCATTTCAACACTGATTGCTCGAAGGCGGCGAAAGGCGCGACGAGGCCACGCCGATATTCTATTTATGGAAACCTGAGCAGACGATATGGAGCTAGAAATGGCGCCTTGACACGCCAAGTGTTCTGCTGTCAGGCTGCATAGTGATTTTTTCTGCTGCATTGATTGTAGTTGAAGAAAAAGACTAACTAGTGGATTTTATCTGGCGAAACGACAGCATTTGCAATAGCATCGGCTATAAAAGAAACGTAATAACTCGATCACATGAAAGCCGCGTTCACGTGACGTGAAGTCACAATGCTGTATGGCACCAGAAGAAGGAGAGTTTCCCTGGTAACTTCCCTCCTCCTCCTCCTCCTCCTCCTCCTCCTCCTCCTCCTCCTCCTCGTTGACATGATGGTTGCTTGATATGCCGCCTTTGCAGTGCCTTGAGGGAGGAGGGGAGGACGGGGGGGAGCAACCCTGGCGTACTTTGAACACAGATACGATGTGACCGAAGTCTTGAGCTAAAAGGTTATTGTGTTGTTCTTGAAGAAATACAGAAGTACCTGTTAGCAGTGCGTGATTGTTTAGGTGCACCGTTCACCAAAGAGTATGCATACGGGCAACATATTGTTATGCAGTGGTTAGGCTCTTTGTGCATAACAGCACTACCGGACCGCCCAGCTCCTGGAGTGTCATTATGACGTCATTACGGATCACCTTGACGTCATGCTGATGAAATGCTGCGGTCCCTGTGTTATTCTTGGCTTCGTGGATTGTGGATAAACGGTTCTCCCTTTGTAGTGATTTTATAAACGTTTTTTCTTGAATGCTAGAAATGCCAGAATGCCGGCAGAAAATAGATTTCTACCCCCACCACTCTCTCCTCCCCCCCCCCCCCCTCCCAAAAAAACTCTTGATCAGATAACATAAAAATTGCCCCGTTTCCGTCTCGATTGTGACTAACGGCCGTTTGTCTTGAACACTTCTCATCCACCCATGGCTCATGTAATCAAGAATTCATTTTCCAAGGGCAAAACCTCTGCTAATGAAATATCTCTTCCTGCGCCAAATAACAGTTTTATTTACTTTCTACGACAGATGGGACCATTGTAATACAACCTCGTTTAGAAAAGGGAAGTGACGTATAAAGGGTGTGATCGATTGGCGGCGGTCATGTACAGATACAGCAGCAACTTAAAATATGTGACAGAAATACGAAAATGCCGTCAGTGCGCCTCTATCCGTCTATGCCATCACTGCGCCCTCTGTCCGTCTGTGCCATCACTGCGCCCTCTGTCCGTCTATGCCATTACTGCGCCCTCTATCCGCTGTGCCATCACTGCGCCCTCTATCCGTATATGCCATCACTGCGCCCTCTATCCGTCTATGCCATCACTGCGCCCTCTGTCCTGTCTATGCCATCACTGCGCCCTCTATCCGTATATGCCATCACTGCGCCCTCTGTCCGTCTATGCCATCACTGCGCCCTCTGTCCGTTTATGCCATCACTGCGCCCTCTGTCCGTATGTGCCATCACTGCGCCCTCTGTCCGTCTATGCCATCTCTGCGACCTCTGCCCGTATATGCCATCACTGCGCCCTCTGTCCGTATGTGCCATCACTGCGCCCTCTGTCCGTCTATGCCATCACTGCGCCCTCTATCCGTATATAACATCACTGCGCCCTCTGTCCTGTCTATGCCATCACTGCGCCCTCTATCCGTATATGCCATCACTGCGCCCTCTGTCCGTCTATGCCATCACTGCGCCCTCTGTCCGTTTATGCCATCACTGCGCCCTCTGTCCGTATGTGCGATCACTGTGCCCTCTGTCCGTCTATGCCATACCTGCGACCTCTGCCCGTATATGCCATCACTGCGCCCTCTGTCCGTATGTGGCATCACTACGCCCTCTGTCCGTCTATGCCATCACTGCGCCCTCTATCCGTATATAACATCACTGCGCCCTCTGTCCTGTCTATGCCATCACTGCGCCCTCTGTCCGTTTATGCCATCACTGCGCCCTCTGTCCGTCTATGCCATCACTGCGTCCTCTGTCCGTCTATGCCATCACTGCGCCCTCTGTCCGTCTATGCCATCACTGCGCCCTCTGTCCGTCTATGCCATCACTGCGCCCTCTGTCCGTTTATGCCATCACTGCGCCCTCTGTCCGTCTATGCCATCACTGCGCCCTCTGTCCGTATATGCCACCACTGCGCCCTCTGTCCGTCTATGCCATCATATCATTTGTATTTGTACAACTTATGTTACGTGGACTGTTCCCTTCTTTGTCTCTGCTGACTGCTTGGAATTAGTAACTACGCTCTACCCCCTCCCGACCCCCACCCCTCTCTCTCCAACCCTCAAGCACCCTCTCGTCCTCACATGTGCACTAATATAGGCTTTGGTTTTGTCCGTTCCCCTCCTTCCCTGCTATAATCGAGTGCAACTAATGCTTTGTTGATTTTTCTTGTATAAAATTAAGTTTGACAAAACAGTTTTTTTTTTGAGTAAAAAATAACTCCTGAAACCTGGATAAAAATGCTCACTGTGGTGTGTTATTTCGAGCTTTCCTCTTCTAAGTATGCTTTGATGGTGCTGATATTGAGGTAATAATCGCGCAATTGGATTGTGCTCGGATTTCTCTTTAAAAGAAATCAAAGGCAAAAAAAGAGGCTTAAGGTTTTTGAGAAGAAAAAATGTAGAGAGAAGACTGCAGCTCTATTTACTCCGTTCTGTCCTTCGTTATTATTTTGTTTGTGCTGTCTTTAGGAAGCACGGCTGTTAGGTACGCACAGCCGTACTAACCGCTCTTTCAGTATTG